>JAJJMC010012982.1:1227451-1272900 GCA_023531435.1 Papaver californicum
TCTGACACCATTTTAACTATTAACAGATTACCATAATAATGGTGGCATTGGGGTCTATTGGCATAAGCATTTCTTTTCCAACAGGTCCAGTTATCTTCACTTCAGTTCCTGGCTGCAAATCACCTGAGACAGTGGTTTGAATAGCTAAACAAGCTGGGTTTTGAGAATACATGTGCAGTTTTATACTTTATAATTGTGCTACAGACTGAATCAAATGTGACTGTATCTATAGATATCTTGAAAACTCACATAGGAAATTAGAGCAGACTCCCTTGACTTCTTCCCCTTGGTCGTTGGTGTAGACCAGCCTTTTCACACACAGCGAAACCTACATATCCCATCAGAAGAACTTCAACCATGAGCTAGAGCATTATCATTAGCTACATAAATGAGGATCTATAGCAAGTGCGTAAATTTCAAAAATTTAAATAAAAAAATGTACACAGTTTGAAAGATTGATATTACAGTTTTGGAGTCTCCAAGATCCCCAAGAGCACTACTGGCAATTGAGTATAATCTCAGTTTGTGTGGCTTTCCGTTTTTGTCGATACCCTCTGGAATAATACCAATAGACTGTCCTTCTCTGTATGGAACCTCACCTATATGTAAGAAAGAAAATCATACATTACTATCAATTATAACAGATATTAATATTAAATCACTTGTAGATTAATCAGTAAGAAAAACAAAATAAAGTAAATTACCGTCTGTACTGAAGACCATGTGCCAGGTTTCTCCTGGAGCGTCATCAGCTGTGATCTTGGTGTTGAGAAGGACTTTGCCAGTGTAAGGGTTCTTGGGTTTGAATTTGTTAACCACAACACCCTCTTCATACTTCTTTGAAATCTTCACTACTTTGGCAGGTGTAGTAGTGTCTGTAGTAACCTCGGCTTTGATAGAAAACACCTTTCTGCTGGCACAGCCATTTCTAGAGTACAAACAGCTCTACACATAATACAATTAATATGGACCCAAGAAATACATAGAACATGAATATGGTGTTTCCTGCATGATTTTGGAATGTGAATGTTGTTCGATTGTGACATATAGATAAATAAAAGAAAAGAAGAAATCCGAATGTGTTCAATTGTACCTTGTTAAAGCTGATTCGTTCCGAGGAAGAAATAGAAGTTCTGGATTGGAGAGACGATGAATTGGATGCTGGAATAGATACAGCAGCAGTGAGTGCAGCTGCCATGACTAGCTTAATGGGTGTTTTTTCTTTTTCTTTTGTGTGCTGTGAGGTTTAATGTAGTAAGATTAGTAATGAAATGTGAGAAAAGAGAAGAAAGAGAAAGGTAGGATGATGAAATTGGATGGAGGAGATTTTGGAAGTCCAAGTCAGTGGCTATAAGGGTTGGAGGAGATTTAGATTCTGCTAACTTGTGATTGATTGGATAAGTCTACTGATGAATAATTGTCTAATTTGTCACTTCCACCCAAAGTTGATCTCTCTCGCTCTCTACCTCTCAATCTCAATGAGGATCCATATTACAGAACCAGAACAGCTATATTTTTGGTTCTGGCTAAGTAGATGGGGAAGAGGAGAAGGAGAACGTACGGCCTTTCTGATTTAGGTGTGTTAGTGGGTATCTGATTATCTTCAACCGAATCGGAACTGGTCAAATTGGTTCTGGATCCGAGTCATAATCGGATCGGTTTTAATACTCGACGTGTAGAACTGTTAACTTTCGGTTTCTAATCGGGTACATCTGACGGATATCCACCGTGTAATAGGTACCACTAGAATATATGTCTAATTTTATATATAATCAGCCCAAATCTATCTAATTTGGCTTCGGATAAATACTGCATCATATTTATTTTACATTTAATCATCTACTGGACCTTAATAAAAGATTATTAATAATAAAATTTATTTTAAATCAAAATAAGTAGGAAAGAGATTTTTTTATTATTATTTCTAAAAAACAACATATATTCGGGTATTTTATCAATTTTTAATTTGGGTCCACTATTTTAGAAACCAGAACCGTTTGGAAAACTAATAATTATTTTAACCGCTTTGGGTTCCTTTGAAATCCGTCGCATAACCAACCCGTTGTTACTCGCTCTTTCTATTACTATATTTTTTCCATCCATTTTTTATTATTCTTTTTTTTTTCCCTTTTTTTTGTTTTTTCTTTAATATTTTGTGAAAAGGTCCTTGAAAGACGAGAGAATTGAAGTGGCTATGATTCTTATAAATATTATTTCTATTTTTTGATGCATTGGTTGATTAGCAGACATGTTCATTTGGCCTTCCAACGACATCCTATATTATGATGACAATCACTTTTATGAAAACTTCACAAGTTCCGGTGAGGGTAAGGCTAACAAAGAAAAACTCAAGAAAAGATCTAAATTTCAGGGTTCTATAACCCATGGTGAGTGGAATGTTCACCCCCAACACAACTATTGTGTTGAATTATACATCCTTATTGCTGACAGATGAGGAATGCACTCTACACAGGAATTCTAATCCTTCAGTAATGTTAGTTTCTTCTTCTCAAAAGATGTACTTTAAAATTCATGTAGTTTCATTCCAAGTCTAAAAGAGATTTCGTGACACTATGTTGTTTGTTGAGTGCTTTGATAGGATCATGATATTGTTTTGATATTGAATTTAGAATAGCTTTTTTCGGTGCATTCACTTCCTTCAGTGCATTTAATTAATTTATTTTATATATTTGTTTTATAAAGGTTACCCTCCATAACCGAAGGTTCTTCAAAAACAAAGGATAAGACTCTGAAGACTTTACTTGGGGATCGTGGAACACATTCAAGGTCCTTCTCTTCTTCTATTGGACCATTCAAGAATTATTGATCTAAAACAAGATTTGATAGAACTTCAATCTCGACTACATAACAACGTTTATTTAACGAAATTCAGATTTGAAGATCCACGGTCATCTAAGACTTGTTCTAGGATTAATATTCCAGTAAGATATTTTGATTATGTATATCTAGAGTTTTGAATAGTAAAAATCCTAATATTTGATTTACATCATTCCAAGTCTAAAAGAGATTTCTACCACCTTGATTTTACATATAAATTGAAATCAAATAGGTGTTATGTTGGACGCAAAGTAACGCTAGTCTTCACAAAGGACTGTGGAGCAACTCATACAACTGTAAGGACATTAACTAGGGGAATCAAATGCGTAAGTTCACGGAAGACATAGATGAATAAGGATAATGATACATGCATAATTTTTACATATTTACCGTTTAATTTATATTTGCTAGTACTTGATTTATATTAATAATAATGTATTTTTAATTATTTTTATAGTAGTACACCGAAAATCTAAGTTACTATCTAAATACGGCTAAACAGATAAAATTACAAAGTACGAAACCAATCTCTCTGGAAGTTGGCTGGACTATGGCACTTATTTATAAGCCCAGATGCATGAAGTAGTGGCTGCACTGGACCGTGAATTAAAATGGGTCCGGAGCTTTTCTTTTGGAAGGCATAGACTACGAACAGAAAAGGGGTAAAGATGATAAACTGAAAGGTGAATTGGAGCAGGAAGTGACGTGGTCTGGCAGAAATTAAGAAAAATGTGAAGTCTGGATGTCTGGAGGAGGGATAGAAAGTAAAGTAGATGGTGGAGTAAGAAGATGTGGCAACTGGCAAGTGTAAAGAGGACGGACTTCTTCTAAGTTGACGTGGGCCGGCTTAGTACTAGTGGTTTAGAAAAGCAGGTGGAGGTATTACTTGTTTGGATCATTTACGCTTTGGAATTGGAAATCAAATTGGTGACTTCGTATCAGACAAAAGGGGGATTTGTAACTATAAGAAGTGGACTTCAAGTCCAACAACAAAAAAAAAAAAACCAAAATTGAGTCTTTTGGAAATTATTTAGAGAACGAGGTCGGGATTAACAAAGGGTGTTTTTCAGATGGAGAGTCCGGTTGGTTCTGGGGGTGGAAAAACTTTTCATCCGGGTTGTTGGTGCCTTGGTGGCGGACAAACAGAAGAAAGGAAGTGGACAGTGTCACAGGGGTGATGACGGTGAATACAGTTTAATTTTTTGTTCTCTTAATTTTTTTCCTATGGATTTTGAGAAATCCATAGCTATGTCTTGCTGATTTTTGTAGCTAGGGTTTTATGTTGGAACCATTTCGAATTTTAGACCAATTGAATTTAATTATTTGGTAATAGACTATTATGATTTGAATATAATTAATTCTTGATTTTTGTTTATTGATTAATTGAAAAATTAGTTGTTGCTTTACCGGTTCCATACAACACATTAACCTCTGTGCGTAATTAATTAGGTCACAAATATATTTGTATTATTATTTGATATTTCATGCTTGGATTAAATATTTTGATGGGGTATTCTTAGAATTGCAAGTACTATTTGTGAGCCAATATTTAGTTTTGTATAATTTTCTCGTAACACAATTTAATGGTGTATGATAAGAATTAGAGCTTTTGATGCTCCATGCTTAGGGTGTCCCAGTGATATTTACGACTCTAATACATATAATAGGTGATGTCGATAGAACGAACAATAGATAAATATTCAGGAATTATGTTTCATTTCAGTAATTGAATAGAAATAGTGGTGTTACAGAAAATCCTAGTTACTAATTCTTCCAGTGCACTTATTATATTAGTTTAATTTATTTTTTTGTTATTATATTTTTGAAAATTCCAAAAATATTATTTATGGTTAGTTCATTAGAGATATCGATTACAGTATTGTCCCCGCTCCCTGTGGGTTCGACCTGTAATTGCCGCTTCTATATTGTAGACGCCGAGCGATTGCGGTTATTATATATAGGTTTTCCCAAATCCTATTAGGTAGCTTGGAAGGTTTATTATGTTATCGAGTACGAATTCTGATAGTAGGCTAGCGTTGTAATGACTAATGACTTAATTCAGTTAGTGTTCAAATTGGACGATGTCACGGGGTTTTGCTGCAATTGCAGTTTTCCCTGTTAACAAATTTTCTGGTGTCTTGATTTATTTCTTTCTGCACTATATTGATTGTTTCATTATAGTTGAATTACAATCAAGTTGTACGATAACACCTTGTGATTAAAGAATTTTGAATAAAGATTATCCAAGGATCTTCTTTGCCAATTTATTTTGAATAAAGATCATACAAAAAATTATCTTTTAGGTTAAAACGAAAAAGTTGGTGGTGTACTTGGTACCCTCCTCTTTTCAAACAAGTCAATTATAATAAATCAATAATAATTTTCCGCAAAAGATCATTTATGAGAAGCTGATCGAATTTAGTATTTTTTGCTTAATCATAATTTTCATTGCTCATTAAACATTCATGAATTACAAAAGAAACTTTAGACAAGACAAACCAAGGCCAAAGATAGGTCTAACAAAGCAAAAACTACACACTTAGTTATATCAAAGAATCAAGTACAAAATCTGAAGTAAGAGGGACTTGCACATTCCAGCGCACCCAAATAATCTAGTTTACTAGTCGTAAACCACAACCAATCATATATTTAATATAGCTACGTTATTAGCCATTTTTTACTTGAGAAGTTAATATCCCTGAAAGAACGACGTAAATAAATATAATTTAGTGCATCCTTAATCTTATGCCATCTATACACAACAACACGAGGATTTTTTTCCCCAACATAAAGGACATTAAGACTGCTTTAGAATCCAAACTAAAACCTAATTTACCTTGTAAATTTGAGGACGATCCAAAACTAATTAGGGGCGACTAATAAAACAAAATAAGGTCATTTTAAAGTAATCTTAATACATCCCTTATCCATATAATTTTTATAATGGCTAATCTATCCTTGCTTAATTAGTATTAATTTTAATTAATTAGTTAATTAATTTGGTTATAGTTAGTGTTAGAAAATTATTTGAGTTAGTTTTGGAATAGAAATCAAGAGTGTTTTAGATTGATTTTTCGAGCTATAGTTTTGTACAATCGGTAGGCTCGTGATTTTTATTCCTACTGATTGTATAATCGGTAGTTTAATGGAGTACTTAAACTACCGATTATAGGTGTCGTCCCAAATTGAATTTCTCAAAACTTCCAAAATTTCGAACTCTTCATCTTTCTCAATCGGTAGGCATTGAAAATTTATATCTACCGATTGTAAACATATAATGAATTAAACTTTGTAATCAGTAATTTAAAGATCAATTTTATCTACCGATTAAAATGGTTTTGTTGTCCAGAAGTTTTCTTGCCACAATCGGTAGTTAGTGAACATAAATAACTACCGATTATGGATAATCGGTAGCACGTGAATTTAATAACTACTGATTGTATGTAATCGGTAGTTTAGAAACATTATTATCTACCGATTATGCCGATTTTACTTAACATCTAACTTCGTAATACTATTTCAACATCCGGAGAAAAACTTGTTCAAATAAACTTACTACATATTGTTCATTAAACTTGTTCAAAAAAACTAAAAACATGCGAAAAAAAACGAAACAAAACACATTATAGAAATTGAAAGTGATCAATCTCATTGATCTCATGAAATTCTTCCACTCCTTGTTACTCTTGACTTGGTCCTATTTTCAACCCGCTTCTTCTTCTTCTTCTTCTCGTTCCCCTTAGGATCATCCTGAAGTGGACTTATGTACTCTCCAGCTTCATTGTAGTATGGGTTTATGCCTGACAAGTTTTTCTCCCTTAAAAGAGTCGAGGATCCAAAACATATATATTTGCCTCGGAATCGGTTGACGAATTGATTTAAATGGTTTTGAACTCCTCTATCACCATCTTTTCCTTTCCCTTCTTTGATTGTTTAGTTAAAGATTTTGGAGACATTTTCAATGGAGAATGAGATTAAAGGGAGTAGAAGAATCGGTAGAGGAAAAGAGATGGAAAAGGTGGTTGTTTTAGTTGAGAATAGGTTGAGCCATTAATCTATACGGTTATTTCTTCGAAGTTGGAGAGTTAAAATGTATTGGAAGTGCATAAATGAGAAGATGTCACCCTCCTTATATAGATTAGAGTCTTAACGGCTCTTCTTTAAAAAAAAAAACCTTTGAGGCCTGGTGTAACAAGAGTGTACAGAAAATATGTACACTAAGTTCGAACTAATATTAACAATCGAAAGTTTTGGGTACACTATTATCTACCGATATGTTAATCGGTAGTTTAAGAATTTCTTAAACTACCGATTCTAATAAGTAACCCCAAATTGGAATTCAATTTTTTTAAAAAGATAATAAATCATTTCATTGAATCGAAAAGGCATACATCCCGTAACATTAAAGGAAAATAAAATATAATAAATCAGTAGATTACACTTAAACCCTTAAGCAAACCTATTATCAAACCTTCAACGGGTCGTATGACGCCCGAGACTACGATCTTCACATCTTCGGAAAATAATCAACACAAAAGGTTTGTATTCTTCCATCACCCTTAGGATCTCGAAATGAGGTTGGTACCTGAAATCTGAACCTTTCCATCTTCTCCATTCCTCCAGAGATCTGGCAACAAATTCATCATCAGTTTCATTCCTAATTCTTCTTTCACCTTAGCGGTTAAAGTAGAAAATTCTAGTACTGCCCTTGTTATTTCCATATATCGACAAAAAAGGCCTGCTATGTTCCAGTTATTGGGGTTACCGGTTTCATTAAAAAAGTTAACATGAATATGTTCTAACCATTCCATGCTCATTGAACTATTCATACGATGTTCATGACCCCTTGCTGGATAATGTAATACTATGTTTCGACATAGGGATAAATCTTCCTCTACGATAAAATTCTCTGCATTAAGCCTAAAATTTTCGTAAGCCATAATTATGAAAACGAGAGATTATAAATTTTCTATGAAATGTAAAAGCTGTGGATTTGAAATGGGAATGAGAGATATATATTCATTTATTTATTAGTGTATCAGAATACAAATTATAGCCGTTGATCAACGGTAACAAATCAGAACGGTAACAAAAATGGAATTCGATTTTTTTAAAAAAATTTGAACATTTTGTACAAGCACAATAGGTAGTTTAAGAACTTCTTAAACTACCGGTTATAATAAGTAGCCCCAAATTGGAATTCGAATTTTTTTAAAAAAATTTAAACATTTTCTACAACCACAATCGGTAGTTTAAGAAATTCTTAAACTAACGACTATAATAGGTAGCCCCAAATTGGAAATCGATTTTATTTTTAAAATTTGAACATTTTCTACAAACACATTCGGTAGTTTAAGAAATTCTTAAACTACCGATTATAATAAGTAGCCCCAAATTGGAATTCGATTTTTTTAAAAAAAAATTCAACATTTTGTACAACCACAATCAGTAGTTTAAGAAATTCTTAAACTACCGATTATCATACAAAAAGTGGACAGGAACAGACAGTTCCTGGGGTAAATGCAATAATCGGTAGATATTTAACTACGGGTTATATTACGCTTACACAATCGGTAGTTTGTAATCTACCGATTGTTGCTGAATACACACAATCTGGTAGTTTGTTCAAACCCGTTAACTACCGATTATAATATAAAATTTGAAGAAAATAACTTGTTAAAAATAAATCGATTGCAAATAATTGATAACTCAAAAAAAGAACATAAAATCCTTTCAAATGTTATACATTAAAACCAGTAATGTTAAACATTATAGTAATATCCATCAAGTTAACAACCACAATCTAATTTCTAATTCTTTTGGTTTTGGTACGAGGAGCACGAGCAATAGGGGCATTGGCTTCAGGGAAATTTGCTTCAGGAGCAGCACTCGTTGATCCGCGAGATCTTTTACTGTGCTTTGATGTTAGCCTCTTCGACCGATTTGCAGATTTCTCTCCAAACTTGATAGCATAGTCTTCATTATCGGTGTTGTCAATGAGGTCTTTATGCTCACTCGTTGGAGGCACTTCTGCATTGATGCACCCAGCTATCTTGTTCGACAAAAATGCAAACCTTTTTTTTCTTTTTTTAGGCAATAACAATCAAACGATTATTATCTATAATATTGACCCGAAATACTAAAATCAAAAGGAAATAACATTACGTACCAGCCTTTCATAGCCCGAGGGTTTGTCTTTGATGATGTAGCTATATTCGGGCACCCTGGTGCTCTTTCCTTTATCTTCACGGATCACGTGAAGATGAGAATGCTGCCGGTACCATACCATATATCCAGGATCTGCTTCATCAACTCGGATGACAGGTCTCCCATGGTTGATCATAGATTGTATCCTGTTGTTCCAATGTTCAACCGATGGGTTACCAAAGTAAACAATTGTGATCGAGTCCTTACTACAAACACAATTCTTCACGTCCAGCTCGAACCTGCCCCTGAAACGACTCCAAGGTTGTTCTTGGACAAAACCTAGTCGACGCATCACCCTTGTGGCATTGTACATTACATATCCAGTTGGATGCCACAAGGTCCATAGTAGAACGCCAACTAAGACCTTCGCGCTATATGACCATTAGCTAGGTCTTCCCTGTAAGGATCAAAGCATACATCTTTGGATGTCATGGAGTCTAGTTTCCTCCTCAAAATAATTAACTCCTGCTCCTTGATCCTTGAATGGTTGCCCGAAAAGATGTATTTTGTGCCTCGGGTTGTGCCTTTCTCCCATACCGGGTTCTCTCTGGCCAACTCGAGGGACGGGAAGTGATCATAGATCCATGTATAGTGTACATATCAAACCAAGTATGAGAAAATTGATTCTTAAAAGATGAAAAAATAAATAACAATCAAACCATCAATGGAGTTACCAAAATACCTGGAGTAAGCTCACGTTGCCGGCTATTTGGCTAGTCTGCTCTGATGCCTTTCTCATCTCTTCCATCAAGAACACAAGACATGCGCTGCCCTACGAATAGTCTTGAACTTTGTGGAGGGGATGCAAAAGTTGTAAAAGGTTGGTGTCCACCCGGTTGCCACTAGCATTGGGGAAAATCACACATCCCAAAACACAGAGCAGATATGTTGTGGATGCAGCATTGACCTCGTCATCGCTAAACTCTGGGTTCAGCGCTTCCTTAACCTTGGTGCCTCTGAACATATTCATCAGTGCCACCATGCTGAATTGCCTGGTTTTGTATTTAGCGCACCGGCTAAACTCTTCATCGGAGGTCGCTCGGTCCCGACCAAAGCACCTCTGAGTGTAAACATAAAGCTGGTCCAAGCTTAACTGCTTCACATAGTCAAACTTCACTGTCGTACCATGGTCGGTGATAGCTAGAATTTGCAAGACATCATCGGGTGTGATGGCCATCTCTCCCCACGGCATGTGGAAAGTATCGGTCTCAGGATAATACCTCTCCATGAATGCCGATATCGACACCTTGTCGTGAGGTAACATGGAGTTTTCGGCGGCCGTAGATAGCCTCGATTGCAGTATAATTTCCTTGAACCGTTGACACTCACCTTCCAACGGCCAATCGTTCATCTTTGTTGGTGCGGCCGTAGGTTTAAGTAGACAGACCACATTAGAATGGTCCTAATGTACACAACGAATTAAAAAACAATTAGAATAAAAGTTAACACTTCTACGAATAAAAAGAATAAAAAGACAATATGTTAAGAATGGTGTTTTATAATTATTACCTTAGTAGAGTAGATTTCTTTGGCCCAAGAATCCTTGTACCCAAACAATAGATCTCCTTCATCTCTTGGGAGGCCATGGATTTGACCTTGTTGTAGACCCTTCATCTTCAAAGAGTCGGGGACCTTGTGTCCTCCTTTCTTCCTAGCGTGCTTCTTTGTAGCATTTTATTCTTCTTGTGTACCACTAGGTCCACCTTCTTCGAAGTATCTATCTTGTGGAGCACTTGGTCCTCCTTCTTCTTCATTTGTACTTCTTGGAACGCTTGGTTGAGTTCCTTCGGTTATAACAATTCCCCTAGTGCTCGTTTGTCGTCTTGCACTAGCGGTAACCTTCTTACCACCTTCACGACGAGGCCCCGATAGAATTGTATCGTGGCCTTGCTTAGAACGCCTTTCCCTTCTTTGATACAAGATAACAAACAATTATTTCATTACTTAATCGGTAGACAAGGTACATTGAACTCAACATATTGTTAACAATCGGTAGTCAAAAAAACAACGTAACTACCGATTGTGTACAATCGGTAGTGAAAAAAACTACTTAAATACCGATTTTGCATAATCGGTAGATTGGTCTCTACATTATCTACCGGTTGTTAACAAAAAAAAATGGAACACAAAAGTCTATGGACAAACGTACAATCGGTAGTTACATAAAAAAATTAACTACCGATTATCACTAAAATTGGATCCAGTAAAACAATCGGTAGTTTATGTCTAAATCTAGCTACCGATTGTGATCGATGTTTTTGAGGATCACTAACTAACACAATCGGAAGTTTAACCCTAAATGAAACTACCGATTATCACTACATTTGCATCTAGTAATACAATCGGTAGTTTATGTCTAAATATAACTACCGATTGAGAAGAATGTTTTTGAGGATCACTAACTTGCACAATCGGTAGTTTAACCTTATACAAAACTACCGATTATCACTACATTTGCATCTAGTAATACAATCGGTAGTTTATAACCTAAACATAACTACCGATTGTGCATGATTTTCATGAGCAGTGAAGAACACTAGCACAATCGGTAGTTTAATACAACCACGAAACTACCGATTGTGCAATCTAACCTAAAACCCTTGATATTCTAGTGACTAATTCATGCGATTCAATCAATATAAACACAAAATATGGCAAACCCCTTACCTTATTGGAGCCATCAAGTGCTCGAGAGGATGATTGTCGGAATCGGTATCCGTTTCTAGCTCAACCTCTTCGCGTTCTTCGCGTTCTTCGTATTGTTCTTCAACAATCTCTCGATCTCTTATTCTTGTGGAAAATTCCGGCCTCGTTGTATTAGGAGGTTAACGATTTTTTTGCTTTTGTCGAACCATCTTTAGATTGTAGTAATGACGATTAATTGGTTTACGATTAATCGGTTGAAGATGAATTCGATTGTGCCACAATCGGTAGTTTGAAAAAATGGAAGAAGAAGAGAAAAGAAAATTTCAAAATCGGTAGTTTGAGAGGAAGTGGAGTGAAATAGGTTTAGGTTTAGTTTTTATTAGTGAAAGGTTTTCTGGTAATTATTTGATTAGTAAAAGTGTATGTTAGTATTTTTAATACCCCTAGGTCACCCCTTAGCCACATCCATAAATTTGATTTAAAAAAATTGCCCTAATTAGTTTTTGGTCGCCCTCAAATTCGCAAGGCTAATTTACCGGGTGTAACTAAGATGAGGATTGAATACAAATATCCAGGGGTTCAAATCCTTAAGCTTGGTAACAGAATTGATATTTATGATTTTGTGGTTCATAAGTTTGACACTAAAATGGCTGGTTCGAAAGGCATTTTTTGTCTCATGCAGGGAGGACAGTTATAATCCAATTTATGCTTGCTAGCTCTTATCTTACTCACCGTATGACCACTTTTATTCTTCAAAAGCTGGATAAACAAGCTGAATCAAACCATTATAAATTTCCAGTGAGGTACTCAAGATAGAGGATAAGAAACTTCACTATATTAAATAGAACTAGTTTCACTTGCAAGAGAAAAAAGGTGGTTTGGGTGTAAGGTCTACAGATCATCTGAACCAAGCTTTAGTTGCCAAATTATCATGGAGGTTTCTATAGGATTCACTATTCAGAATCTTCAAGGGGAAGTCTGCTGAAAACAAAATATTTTAGAGACACTTGTTTTCTAGGAGCAAAAAAACCTTAAAAACTTCTTTAGTACATGGAGTGCTCTAGACAGCAGGCCTACTCTGAAGCTTGGTTGTATTGGCTTGTTGGTGATGGAAGAAAAATATGTACTTGGTATGATCCTTGCATACCTACTCTGTATTGTTGTAGACCTCAAATTGAACCTAAATCTCCACTGCATTTTTAAAAGGTTGACGACTTAATGGTTCCAGGGGAAGGAAGGTGGAATATAGACGTTATTGATAACTCATTTGACCAATTCACTGCAAGACAATAATCAACATTCAGATCCATAAAGACTCAACTCAAGACAAGCTTATTTGGTACCACACTCCAAATGGGGAGTTCACCTCTCAGTCCTTTCAACTATTACTTACGTCAAACATAAGTGAGTCATCAAACTTCAATGATAATTATATTCCTTAACAGCAACCTGACATCTCATACCATTTATAGTTACACTCACTTTACATCTACATTTCATCTGCCAGAATACACGAGCCTGGATGCGTTTGTTAGCATCAGTGTGCTGGCTTAAGTGCGTTAGTTAGCTTATGTGAGCTGGATTAGGTTTATGTTAGTAAAGTATACGTTAGCATTAAATGGTAGAAGTGTACGTGATGTGCTTCGTAAAGTGGTAAGAAAAGTTCGTTAAGACTTGTGAAGATTTGGATTTAAATTTAATTTTTAAAGACTAAAAATAATAAAAACTCAAGTAAAGATGATAATCAATTTGAGAGAACACTGAGGCTAGGTTTCCACTATTTTTAAAATTTTTATAACGATTAAATTCAATAATTAAAATCATGCAATTTTAAATTTTAATTCGATTCTAAAATGTTGCAATAAGTAAATTCTTAAAGTAGCAATTGTATAACAAAAGCATGGAATATCTAAACCCTAGGCAAAGCATAAACCATCTAACGAAATCACAATTACTCTATAAAAATTATTAAATCAATTTTTATTTAAGGCAAATAATCATCAAATAATTGCACAAATTAATTAAATAAATATTATCATATTTTTTTTTGGAAAAAATAGCTTCCACCGTCGCCTCAGAGATGGGGTTTAGCTCCTCATATTTTTCATTTGCTCAGAGTTACAATTCATTCTCAAAATGTTCACAAATGATTAAAAATGAGAAAAATAGAGAAAACAGTGAATTAGAAACGATTATATGCGTTACAGATTCACTGTTACAGAGGGTCTGAAGAACAAATGTTGCTGATTTGAATTAATCGTTGCAAACATGATGAAGATTTTGTTGCAAACAGGATGAAGATTCCGTCGCCTTTTGGTTGAAGCTTCCGTCGCCGTTTCCTGTTCTTCGTGCACCAGCATCAGCAGAATTTCTCAATTGATTTTTCGAGCTTCTCTGCCTCTATAAACCTTACCCTAAGCTTCCTCCCCCCTTCTATGATACCCGAAACCCCTTTTTATATCCATAGAACCCTACAAATCTTCACTTTAATCCTCAACGGGATCATCTTTTAATGGTGGTTATTCCCGATAATTTTCGGTGATTTTTTTCTGATTCTTGGATGATTCTGTTATCTTGTAATTAATCCAAAATATCTTCTTGATTACTACTTGATTTATCCCGAGCATAATACCTTCACAGAACCTCTACATATTTCTCATTTAATCCTTAACAGGATATCCCGAGCATATTTCTTTCTCCTGATTCACCGAGAATCAAATATCCGCCGTGATTTGGTCGTGAGTTTGTTGTAGTGAATCATGCACATGATATGGAAGAATATTTCCCTGTCTTAACTGTACAAAATCCCAAGAATATCAGGTATTAATCTACACAGTTGAGTGAAGATATTCTCCCGCCAAATTGAATTTTTGAACCGTGAAGAAAGGGGGTGCCCATATCCAATGTTCGGGTGCCTTTATCAAATTTTGGGTGCCTTTAGTAGCTTTTTTTTGAGCTAATTTTTCCCAAATGTTATTTCTCCAAAAGTACCTACTATTACATAAGATCACAATATTAGTATAAAATCGAGCTTTAACAAAGAACAAATTGAGAACAATTTAGACACGAAAACGTGTCTATCAGTACGTTAGAATTAGTGAGTTTGTTAAGGGTTTCTGTGAAGTACAAATAGAAACCGATTGATTCCAATCAATAAAGTTCATTCAATTCAATAAGAAATATTGTTGTTCTTTATTGTTCTTAATCAAGAACTTTTCTTGAATCATCTTTCTATCATGGTATCAGAGCCAACAATGCTCTCAAATTTTTCTTTGTTCTTCTGCTAAATCATATCTGCTTCTCAAATCTTTGTTCAAATCCGTCTCTATGATCCGTGATTTCTCTGCTATAATGGAAAATCCAACATCTAATTCCATTGCTAAAGTTTCCTTAAACCAATAAACTAAATTCATCACTCTCAAATTAAGAGAAGACAACTTTCTCACATGGAAGAACTTGATGCTTCCTGTAATCAAGAAATAAAAGATAATGAAGTATCTTGAGGGCACTTCACCCTGTCCAGATCAATACACCAGTCCAAGAAATCAGACTAATGGTGTTGAAAATCCTATCTATTTAGATTCGATAGATGAGGATTCAACAATCACCATGCGGATCAATATCACTATATTTGATTCAGTAATTCCCTATTTTGCTGCTGCTCCTACATCTCATCTCCTGTGGACCAGCATTGAAGAAAGATTTGGCCGCTCCTCTTCAACACACTCAATCCACTTGCACACAAAACTATTAGCTATCAAGCAAGGTAACAAATCAATATCTACTCTCATTGATGAAATAAAAACCATTTCAGACCAACTTGCTGCAACTGGTGAACTTGTGTCAGACAAAGAATTGGTAGTAATCACATTATCTGCTCTAAATGCTGACTACATACCTTTTGCCACTTCTATGAGGCATAAATATCCACCAATATCTTGCATAGAACTTCATAACAACCTTCTAAGCGAAGAAACTGTAATCAGCCACTTGAATAGTGACATTCTTCACAACACCACAACTCAGGCTTTCTCTGCCAATTTACACACTACAAGAACACCATTTAGAGACTATAATTCTAAACCTAGGGAATACTCTAACCCATTCAACAGAGGAACCACATCCTACTCTAACAATGCTAGGAGATACAACAACTGTCAAGCTACAAGAAGAAACTACAACCAAACTAGTAGAGGTCCTGGATATAGAAATGCTCAATCAAGATTTACAATGGACTCCAGACAACCATCAAACTCTGGCATTCTTGTATGCCAAATCTGTGGAAGAACAGGACATGGTGCATTGGAGTGCAGAAACAGGTTAAATTTCAGTTATAATAATACAAGTACACCAATCAATCTGTCTGCCATGTTAGCCTCTGCAAACATAATGGGAGAAAATCCCTGGTTTGCTGATAGTGGTGCCTCTAGTCACATCACACCATACAAATCTGAACTGCAGACTTCAACACATTATGGAGGCTCTGAAAAAATGCAAACTATCAATGGTGAAGGTATGTCTATATCTCATTCTGGTTCTTCTCTAAAGGTCATCCCAGGTCTTTTTACTTCTTTTAAGTTGCACAATATTCTTTTAGTACCTCAAGCTACTCAGAATTTACTTTCTGTCCATAAATTTACATCAGACAATAACTGTTCCATGACATTTACCTCATCTGGATATTATGTAAAGGACTTGTCAACTGGAAAGATCATATTGCAAGGCCATCATCATAATGTACTATATCCAATCCCTCTATAAAATCACAAAAACAAAGCTTATTCTGCTGTTACATCTTCCATTTCATCTGAGGTCTGGCACACAAGATTGGCTCATCCCTCTTTTAGAACTATGCAATATGTTTCCAAACATCTATCCTTACCAACAATTGCCAACACACCCATTACATGTATTGCATGTTCCTTAGAAGATCACACAAACTACCCTTTAGTAGGTCTACTAGCTCTAGCTCTACTCCTCTAGAATTACTACACATGGATCTTTGGGGTCCAAGTCCTGTAATGTCAATAGCTGGTTACAAGTATTATGTAGCCATAATAGATGATTACTCAAAGTATTATTGGTTCTTTCCTATCTGTGACAAGTCTGACTTTAAGAAAAATTTTATACAATCAAGTGTGCATTGAGAAACAATTGTCCTACTGTATTAAAACAATAACAACTGATGGGGGTGGTGAGTTCCTGCACAATGAGTTACTCACTTTTCTGAAACATCATGGAATAAGGCATGAACTATCATGCCCTCACACTCCTGAACAGAATGGAGGGGCTGAGTCCAAGCATAGACACATTGTTGATATTGGTAGAACTTTTCTTATCCAATCTGGTCTCAGTATTGACTTCTAGGTGGATGCATTTACCACTGCCAATTTTACAATCAACAGACTACCAGCTAAGTCTACATGCTATACTTCACCTTATGAGCTTATTTATAATAAACCTCCAGATTACCACTTCCTAAGATCCTCTGGATCTCTTTGTTTCCCATGGCTTAGGCCTTATGCCAGCCACAAACTAAATCCAAGAAGCATTTCCTGTATTTTTATTGGTTACACATCTTTCCAAAAAGGCTATAAATGTCTGGACCCAAAAACAGGGAGGATTTATGTCTCCAGACATGTAGTCTTCAGGGAATCTGAGTTTCCTCTCCCAACATTATCCAATCAATCACCCTCTCATGCTTCATCCCTATCAAATGTTCATTCTACTACACCTGAGGATGTGCACACTCCACATCCAACCTTATTATCTCCAGACAACTCTGCAACCACCTCATGTCCTATAGTATCTTCTTCTCCAGCATCTACCATCTCTAATGCACACTCTATGACATTAAGAGGTAAAACAGGTATTCATAGACCAAAGGCATACTCCACCAGATACATCCTCTCTGCTGCCACAATTGCAAAGATCCCACCAGCAATTCCAACTTGATTTAGTTAGGAAAATAAGCATCCAAAGTGGAGACAAGCTATTGCAAATAAGTATAATGCCCTGCAAGAGGCTAATACCTGGACAAAGGTTCCTTTTCTTCCTTCTATGAATGTTGTGGGCTGCAAATGGGTATTCAGACTTAAATACCATCCAGATGGATCAATTGGTAGGTATAAGGCACGACTTATTTCCAAGGGGTTCCATCAACAAGAAGGGTTGGATTACACAGAAATATTTAGCCCAGTTGCTAAGGCAACCACTATCAGAATATTACTATCAGTGGCAGTTAACTTCAATTGGGCAATTTCACAGATTGATGTAAGCAATGCCTTCCTCCATGGTGACCTATCAGAGGACATTTACATGTCTCAACCACCAGGTTTTGTAGACACAGAAACTCCTTATTATGTGTGCAAACTGAACAAATCCTTATATGGACTCAAACAAGCTCCCAAAGCTTGGTATGCAAAACTCCAGCAGGTATTGCTCTCTTATGAGTTTGTTCTGTCCTCTGCAGATACAACATTGTTCATTCAGAAAAAGGGTTCTAGAATAACTTTCATACTAGTCTATATGGATGATATCTTGTTAACTGGAAGCTCATCCTCCTTTTGTTCTGAGTTCATTGTCATCTTACAAAAACACTTTCCTGTCAAGGATTTAGGGGCCTTACATTACTTTCTTGGCCTGGAAATTAAGAGAAATGCCCAGACTTTGTTTCTCTCACAAACCAAGTATGCTCTTGACCTGTTGGAAAAGTATGATATGACAGGAGCCAAGCCATGCTCTTCTCCAGTCCCTGCTCACTTCAACATGACACCTCAATCTGGTGCACCATTAACTGATCCAACTCCATTCAGGTCTCTTGTTGGAGCACTACAATACCTTACTTGGTCAAGACCAGAAATTTCTTTTGATGTTAATCAAGTGTGCCAACACATGCATCAACCCACTACAACCCATATGATTGCATCCAAAATAATACTCAGGTACATTAAGGGCACAATTGATTATGGTCTCTTATTTTTAAAGGGTCTTAAGGCTCTTCATGGCTACAATGATGCAGATTGGGCAGGTGACATTCCTACTAGGAGAAGTACTGGGGGTTATTGTATATTTTTTGGGTCTAATCCCATTTTTTGGTCCAGCAAAAAACAGTCCACAGTGGCCAGATCTTCAACAGAGGCAGAGTTCAGAAGCCTGGCCAATTCAGCAGCTGAAGTGCTTTGGGTTTGTAAGTTGTTAACTGAAATGCATATCTTCTTACCAGGTACAGCTCACATTCTGTGTGACAACATCAGTGCCATATCTTACTCATCCAATCCTGTCTTTCACACAAGAATGAAGCATCTTTCTGTGGATTACAATTTTGTAAGGGAATTAATTCAGTCCAACAAGCTTAAAGTCACTTATGTCTCCACAATGGACCAAGCAACTGACATCTTTACCAAGGGCTTCTCTGGTCCCAGATTTGCCTTACTCAGAGACAAACTATGTGTCTGCTCACTATCATCCACACAGTTTGAGGGGGGATAACAGTTACCTGACATCTCATACCATTTATAGTTACACTCACTTTACACCTACATTTTATCTGCCAAAATACACGAGCCTGGATGCGTCTGTTAGCATCAGTGTGCTGGCTTAAGTGCGTTAGTTAGCTTATGTGAGCTGTCTTAGGTTTATGTTAGTAAAGTATACGTTAGCATTAAATGGTAGAAGTGTACGTTAGAATTAGTGAGTTTGTTGAGGGTTTCTGTGAAGTACAAATAGAAACCGATTGATTCCAATCAATAAAGTTCATTCAATTCAATGAAAAATATTGTTGTTCTTTACTGTTCTTAATCAAGAAACTTTTCTTGAATCATCTTTCTATCATTCCTTGGAAAATCTTATGGAAGAAAAAAAGTTGGCACCTAAAATATTCGTCTTTTTATTTGTAGAATAATTCATGATGGGATTGGGTGTTAAAGATAATTGAGAAATTTATTGACGGTGTTCCTATGGAATATAAGGTCTGCAACCAAGAAATTAAAATTGTGGACCATATTTTCTCCAATGCCAGGTAACTCAAGATGTTATGTCTGGTTTCCCTCTTAATTTTAGACTTAACTATCCGGCAACAACAAATGGCAAATAGATGATAACAGACCGGGTTACCAAAAGAGATAATGATGACTATTTCGGTTTTGGTGCCTGCCTTTTCCTGGACACATGTGAAGCTCATAATGCGCTCACTTTTGAAAACCGGAAACCTAACATTAACAACACTATTTGAGATTGACATGTCCGATACCAATGTTCCATATATCAACAATTAGATACTTTCTCTTCATCAGGATCAATGGCTTCCCTAAAGGAGAAATTATATCAACATTAATGTGGACGCAGCCATCAAAGACTTATCTTCTTCTTGTCCAATGGTAACCTCTGACCACAATGGCTTAACTATCAGTAGTGGCTCACTTATCCTCCAGCAAAACAACCCCCTAGCGGCAGAAGCTTACGTTTTCTCCTGGCTCTTCAATTGTCTCAAAAAGAAGACTATATCCGTGTTATTATAGATGATGATTGTCAATGTGTCGTCGACATCTTAAATGGTCATGCTTCTACAAACCCATGGATAATTATGAGAGCAACCGAAATAACTCAGAGTATACACATTTTTCTCTTAAATGTGGAACTCAACTTTGTTTAGTGTGAAGCTAACTCTTTGGCTCACAATCTCGAAAAATATGGTCTTCAACATAATGTCCAACATCAGTGGACAAATTCTCAAGGCTCTTATACAGTAAAAACTCCATACATTGATGCTCTATATAATGATAAAAATTATAGTCCTAACTTGGACCAGTTATAAATAGTAATAACCTCCCTATTATAATATTAATGTCGTTTTTTTATCACGCCTAAGGGATTTATTTCCATATAGTAATAATCGACATTATAATGGAAAAATATAGCTCTTGTTATATTAAATTTATGATAACGTATAATATTTATCTATACTTGTTTGAAAAAAAAATATAATTTTGTTGGGTTGAGAAAAAAAAATATTGCATCAAAATTGATGAATTATCTTCTAATATACCTAGTATATTATTTGTAGATGTAAAATCCATTAAAATTGGTCCTAAAAGTTCATAGACACGTACATGTACTTGTATTGGAACTATAAACATGTATAAATGTACATCATCCAAAAATATTAACATACATTGAATCGATAAAATTTTTCATTCTCTTAGTATTATATTTATACATATTAATAACCTCCACATATTAACAAAAAAACTTATAATAAAGGTAAAAAGGTGTACGAACTTGTAACTTGTAATAGCAAACAAAAATATACTCCATCAATAGATACCTACCGGATACTCTGATCTTAAATACTTTCATAATGTGGTACAGGCACGGACCTATGAGGGGGCTAACTGGGGATTTAGCCCGCCCCTCACAGGTGGAGAATTTTACTAGCATGTGTATCTGTTAGAAATTATAGTTCTAGCCCAGTCCAAAAAGGTAGCCCACTACCTAGCCCACTAGCAATTCTTTTCTTAGTCTAACTATGTCTATTGATTGATATATAAAATTAAAAACCTCTCATTCGCTTACTACCACCATCACCTGAGCTAACACGAATTGCTATAGAGTTTTAAGGGATTTGGACACATCTCAAACCCTTGATTTGATTTTGACCAAAATTTATTAAAAGTTCGTGGTGACATGCCTGCTTGATGCTCTGATCAAAACTAAAGGCATTGTGATTTATAATTTTTACTTTAGCTCGTCAGTTTAGATTATTTTTAATGTTTCAAAAATTATGGCTTTTGCGTTTTACATGTTTTGGTGATTTATGTGTTGCAATATATCTAGAAGACTCGAGACTAAAATTAGAAAGGGTTTATGTATGTAATAAGATTATATTGTGTTTAATGTTTTTTAGGTTAAGAATTAGATCACATATTCACAAATTTAGTAAGAAAATAAGTGATCGGGAAAAGACAAAGCAAGAAAATACCTAAGTAGCTAACAATATATAGCCTGTATTACTCTAATCAACCTAATGGCATACCTTGCTGCATCTCAATCACTGCATGACATATTATTAGTATTATTCAAAATACAAATCATTTCTCTTACAACTATTTTGTTTATAAATATTGAATATAAATGGATAAGTATCTGATAGAAAATAATAATTTTATAATTATCATCTTTAGCAGCAAACTGGCTTCCAATCGTGATCATGAAATCAAGCAATTTATCTTTTATCACTTTTTTTCATGTTTTCCTTGGTTTCATATATTTGCCACCTTTTTTTTTTTTTTTTTTGACAAAAACGACGGAAATTCATTAATTGAAAAGAGGGCTACAAAGATCTACATTTAGTTGGGAGAGAAAAGTAGAAGGATCGGTCCATCTTTTTTCCATCCCCTCTAAACGAGCAGAATTTGCTAAAGTGTTTGCTATCTTGTTCTCCTCTCTACCAATAAAAGTTAAGTTACAAAAACGGTTACAATTTAAAAGTTTTTTGCAATCTACTATTAAGGTATGACAGGCCCAAGGGCTCGAAGTCGTGATGCCGTTGACGTCATCGATGATCGTCTTAGCATCCCCCCGAAGCAAAATGTGACTCCAGCCTTTCTCTTGTGCCCATCTGAAGGTTTCTCTCAGAGCCATAGCTTCCGCTTGATGACTAGACCCTACTCTGGCCACCCCCGAAAGACCTGCAATGAAAGATCCCTTTGGAGTTCGCGCTACGGCTCCATATCCTGCTGCATAGTCAGTTATGGAAAAAGACCCATCAAAATTTATAATAACGTATTCAATTGCAGACGAAGTCCAATCTGACACAGAGCTAGCTTCACTGGTAATGGCCTTTTGGATATAATGCCATTGTTTCGTTTGGTTTTGGGGGATGGGGATTGATATGTTGTTGGTTGGATTCTGATGATGAGTTGGGGAGATTTGGCGATTGCCATTACCTGACGGGAGGTGACTGATTGTGCATTGCGGCTGGGGGTTAGGTTGAGTTTGGATAACGTTCTGGCTGCACTGAAGATTTGGGATGGTGGGGGTAGTATTGTTGATTTTGGTGATTTGGGTATTGGGTGGGATCGCTGTCTTGGCTATTATTTGAAGTACAGTTGTAGGATTGGGTTTTGCTGCCTCAAAAATAATGTCACACCTGTGTTTCCAGATCCGCCAAAGTATATGGGAAATATAAGCAGTCGAAATTTTATCTTTGAAAGAAATCATGATGTTATGTTTATGCCAAGATTTTATCCAATCTATGATGCAGTTGTAGGACACCATGTTGTTATACAAACTAGGCCAGAGAGTAAGCCAGATTTTTTTTGCTAAGTGACAATGCATAAACAGATGTGTACTAGTTTCCACATTGGTGTTACAAATCGGGCAAAGTTGGTCCTTAATGGCCAAATGTTTGTAAGTTTTATTTCTAACTTTCAGAGTTTGCTTCACTATTTTCCACAAGAAAATGTTTATTCTGTGTGGAGTTTTGATACGCCACATTTTCCCCCAGAACCCCGGATCAACATAACTAGAACTGGCATAGGGGATATTGTTTTGAACTAATTTTTTGTATGTAGAGGCTACAGTGAAATTACCATTGGTAGTAAGATTCCAACCCATTTCATCGCGGGCTCCCTCGAGGATAGGAATGGTCGATATTTCCTCAATTTGGGCTCTAGTGAACAGATTTCTAATGATGGAGAGATTCCAATCATTAGTATCCTGGTCGATGATTTCGCTAACCCAGTTGAGACCAGAGTTTCTTTGGTTTTCAGTAACTTCCTCGGGTTTCATACTTTTAAGCCAGTTGAAGTCCCATATCCTGACTTGGGAGCCATCTCCAATTGCCCAGAAGTGGTTGTCCCGGATTATACTTATTCCTTTGAGGATGCCTCTCCAGATCCAGGTGTCTCTGGACTTTTTTTGAACAATCAAGGGGCTGTCGGTGGGGAAGTATCGGGATTTTAGGGCCCTAGCCCAGAGCTCGTTGTCATTGTGGATAAGTCTCCATGCGAGTTTTGTGAGCATAGCTTCATTAAACCATTTTATATTTTTGAAACCCAGACCTCCCATACTCTTTGGTTGGCAAAGAGAGTCCCAAGCATCCGTAGAGTGGCCTCTAGTTTTGGCTTTACCAGTGTTCCAGAAATTCCTTTGGATTTTATCCATAGAATTTATCGTTTTCCTAGGCATTTCGAGGCATCCCATCTGGTAATTTGGAAGAGTATTTATGACCGATTGGATCATGGTAGCTCTTCCAGCCTGGGATAGCATTTTGGATTGCCAACCCTGAAGTTTGGTCTCCATGCTATTCATGATGGATTGGAAATTAAGGGTTCTAGCTTTTTTCCTGAAAAGAAGGAAACCTAGGTATTTCTCCTCTTCTTTCATTCTAGGCATGTCAAGCCAGGTTCCTAATGTTTCTTGAAACCCCTCTTCAATGTTCTTACTGCAAAATATCCCCGATTTGTTAAAATTGATGCACTGTCCGCTAGATTGACTGAATTCCTCTAAAATGGATAAGAGGTTATTCACTTCCACTTGCTTTGCCTCAATAAAGATGAGGCAGTCGTCGGCAAAGAGAAGATGAGATATTGGAGGGCCCGATTTCGAAATCTTGATACCACTCAGGAAGCTCATGTCATTGGCACTGTCTATCATTTTGGACAAAGCCTCCATGCAGATTATGAACAGATATGGAGAGAGGGGATCCCCTTGTCTGATTCCTCTAGAGGGTTTGAAGAACTTGCAGGGTTCTCCATTAAGGATAACAGAGTAAGTAGCAGTAGAGATGCATTGGTTAATGAGGTTGCACCATCTATCGGAGAAACCCATTTTTCCTAAGATCGCTAAGATGAAAGACCATTCTATCCTGTCGAAAGCCTTACTCATATCCAGTTTTATCCCTAAACTGCCAGATATTCCTTTTTTCCTTTTCATCGCCTCCACAACTTCTTGGGCAATGATGACATTGTCATGGATATTTCTGGTAGGGATAAAAGCCGATTGGGCCGGAGATATGATTTTGTTAAGAATAGGTTTTAGTCTATTAGCCAGGATCTTAGATATTATTTTATAACTGGTGTTGCAGAGGCTGATGGGTCTGAAGTCAGCTGGGGTTTGGGGGATCTTGGTTTTGGGAATAAGGGCAATATAGGTATTGTTTAGCTCTTTTAAAATGTGGCCCTTGGTAAAGAAAGTTCTGATAGCTTTCGTTACATCTTCCCCCACAATATCCCAATTTTGCTGATAAAACCCTGCTTGGAAGCCATCCGGACCAGGGGATTTCCAAGGATTCATGCTACTGACAACACTTAGGATTTCTTCAGAGGAAGGGACCTCTAAAAGAATTTCATTTTCATGGTCAGTGATTATAGGTTTGAAAAGTTGCAAGATGTTTGGATCAACTATATTTTTACTAGTGGTGCTAATTTCTTCGAAATGCGAGCTAAGAAGCAATTCGAGATTCTCCTTGTTATTTGTCCATTGATCATTCTTATCTTTAAGACTGATTATGTTATTCACTTTCTTCCGATGATTTGTTATAGCATGAAAAAGCTTGGTGTTTCTATCAGCATCTTTTATAAAGTATTCTCTCGATTTCTGGACCCAAAAACTTTCCTGGATATCATACCAGTGTTCCAAGTCTTTTTCCAGATTTTTTTGAATTTCTCTATCACTCTCTTTAGTGCTATCTCTTAATTGCAAGAGTTTTTCCCCTAGGTGTCCTATTTTTTCTTCTAAATTACCGAAAGAGATTTTTTTCCATTTCTGGAGGGCGTTTTTGGTAATTTTGAGCTTTTGGGTTAGGATAAAGGGGTCGGAACCTTGGACAATAGAGAGCCAACTTTCGGCAATTTTAGCCTTACAGGTGGCTTCTTTTTGCCAACACTCATAGAACTTAAAGTAAGGTTTTATTTTCCTTTGAGTCACTACAGTCTCCAACAAAATTGGGTTATGGTCCGATCCAATGCAAGGAAGACTGTGGGTCATGGAAGATGGGAATTGAGTTTCCCATTCCTGATTGACCAGGCCTCTATCTAATCTTTTAAGAATCAATTTATCTTTCTTTCTTTTATTTGACCAGGTGAATTTAGGACCGGAATGTTTGAGATCCCTAAGCCCAGCTGCTTGGATGATAGCCGGGATATGGTCGAAGGAGCTACCCGAGTACTGAGACTGATTACTAGCATCTTCCGAGGAAAGGGTTATATTGAGGTCCCCCAGAATGATCCAAGGAAACTCAATATCTCTGCTCATTTCCAAAATTTGCTCCCATTGGGCTTTTTTTGGGCTATAGAGAGTCTCCCCATAAATGCATGTTATGTATGTTTCTTCATCAGTTGGACTAATTTTTATTTTTAGATTAACCAAGTTTCTGACCTCATAAGTTACGGAGATATCCAGGTTGTCCTTCCACATTAGAGCTAGTCCCCCGGATAAGCCGCGAGAGGATTGAACCCACGTATTGGGATAACTGTAATGTTTTAGATGATTTAGGGTTTTCTCTTCATTAGTCTTTGTTTCGGATAAGAAGATGATATCTGGGTTGGACTGTCTTATGGAGTTTTTTAGATGTTGCTTTGTTTTAATTCCTCCTAGTCCTTGACAGTTCCAGGATAGGATTTTCATTTGACCACTTTGTCCTAGGGAAGAAAATCTCTCTAGAGTTTTGAAAGCCCTTTGATCAACACCTAAATGGATATTGTGTTTTTGGTTTGTATGATGGTGGAGAATTTTTTGGAAGATAATTTTTGAGGCCCAAGCCTTAACAGGGTTTTTTTGTTTTTTAGTGGTACTTTTTTTTTTTGAAATGTTAATGTTATCCCACTTATGATGATGAAAGAAAAAAACATGCAATTTTTTCCGATGAAAAGACGATTGTTGTTTGCAAGCCCATATACAATAACGGATTAACTCACAATGGTTATGGCTGGTGTTCCTGAGTATGGTGAGTTGAATTTGGTAAGAGTAGGGGAGGATGGGACCTTGGATAGTAACTTGGTGATAAGGCCCGGTATTGTTGGTATGGGTTATTGTTCTTGGGCTTAGGAGTTGGATAGCTTTGTTGTAGAGAAAGCAGTTGGGCCGAACCTTGGGCTTGTGATGCCTGATTGAAATTTTTTGAGTGGGGCTGCTGGGTATTTGTTTTTGGTGGGTTATGTTTGTTCTTGATTCAGTAAGATTATATTTGATGATTTCTAAGACTTGGCAAACTTTGCTGCCAGATAGCCGAGATTTCTGCCGATGTTGCCTGAGAAGATCCGAGAATCTTATACTTTTGCTATTTGTGCTACCGTAAATCCGGTAATTTTCTAACTTTAATTTTCCTAGATTTTTGGACTCAGGAGTAATGACTCTTAACTTTGGAGTGTTGTACTCAGAAGGGATTTTAAGACTATTGTTAAGGAAAGTGTTACAATTATAGGAGCTGTTCAAAGTGTAACTACTGTTGGAATTGAGAATGTAATTTGAAAAGGTACTGTGGTTAAGATAAGCAGTTTGGTTGTTCAAATATTTGTTCATAAGCAAGAGAAAATAATTTTGGGTTAGAGTAGAGGTTACCTGCGAGGTGTTGGTGCCTGGTTGAATTTGCAAGGAAGCTGCTCCTGCACTTGCCATTGTGAATCTCCCCTCTTCTTGTCTATCCTGGTGATTGGTTGCCAAGTGGTTGGAGAGGGCTGTGTTTTCAGGGTTTCTTGGCCTCTTATTTATTCTAGCTGTTGGATGCAGATTCCAATCTTCTGTATTTACTTGATTGTTGCTCATGTTTCCTGCTTCAGTCTGGGTAGAGCCAGTAGAGATGTTATTGTTTAGAACTGGGGTGATGGACATGTTAGCAATGGAAGTATTGAGACTGTGGATTGATAAGCCTGTTTTGGGTATTTGGAAAGGAGGGGCTATGGGATTGGGGTCTCTGTGATTTGATCTTGCTGTAGGAGTATATGGGTAACAGGATATGGGTGGAGAATAGGTAATTTTTGATATGAACTTGTGGATTATTCTTGCATCAGCAACAACTTTCTTGGCTCTTTCTATGCACTGGTCTTGGCTGTGGTTGATGTGGAAGCAGGCAGGGCAGAGAGCTTTTGGCTTTCCTTTAAAGAAAAACTTGATCCAGCTAGTGAGTCCAGCAGCATTACTTGTTGTGATTCCCTTGGGTATTGGTTTGTTGACATCTACTTTGGTCAATGCTTTCACTATGCCACCATGAGTGGGATTCCCTGAAGGTGGATCCAACATTATCACTTCTCCAACTATGGCTGCCATTCTTGCTGGTATTTTCCTTCCATAAAACTCAATAGGAAGTTGACTCATGTAATTCCAGAAGTATTGGTACTGGAAGGAGATGCTTTGCTTCTCAACAGATGGGTTCCATGCCTCCAGAACCATTAGGTGATCAAGGAAAGTCCAGGGTCCTGACTTGATGACCTCCTGAACATCACTTGCATCTCCAAATCTGCAGATATATAAATTTGGACCTTCTTTTCTTATTTTCTTCAGATGGAATTTAGTCCATTTCTTGTATATCTCTCCATTTACTTCAAATGCTTCTAGGTTGTCTTCTGCAAATATCTTCCCTATAATGGAAAAGTTCCAGTTTATTTCTTCAAAATTCCCTTCCTCTTCATCACTAGACCATTCATGAGTTACCACCACACATTCAGCTTCTGCCTCTAGAGGATATGGTTCATTTGTTTCTTCTACAGTTTTCCCTTTATCTTTGGTTGCACCTGTCACAGCCTTCTCTGTCAATTGGCTAAGCTTTTTGTTTCCTGAAGAAATCTCAGCCATACTGGTTTCTCTGATGACTATCCCTGGTAATTTCTTGGCATTTTCTCCCATTTTGATGTTTTGAGAGCTGTTCAATTTGGAAGAAAAAATTTACTGGATTTTGTTTTTTTTTTCTGTAGTCTTATTGGAGTGATAGTAATGCCAACAGATAACTAATGGTTCAGGGTAAGGGGGAGGCCACTTTAATTTGAAAACACCTAGCAAAATGTAGGGATTTGATGTTTGCAGGCTATGAGTATGGGTTTGTTTGACAAAATGTTTAGATAATGCAGAGACAGGACATATAGGATGTGTCACAGAAAGGAAATTGGCAGGAAAGTACATTGCAATACTTACTGGCATTGAGAGGTCAACTTCTTGAGAATTGGGATTTTGGTAGTAATGTATGGACAGTAGGTACCAACAGATGAAACAGGAGGAAAGCACAGAGAACTCAAAGAAACCAGATGGTAAAGTCTTCACACGAAGGGAGATTCAAATGCAGACAATCGCATGGAGCAAAGCTTCCGGCTAATTCAACCTGCAAAAACACCAAGCAGATGAAGAAATTAGCTACTCATTAATAACAGCAAAGAGAAATTAAAGATAGGTTTTGAGGAAACAGAAACAAAAGAGATTCAGAGCTAATCAAGGAAGGAAGCTATCAAGAAATGTATCAAGAAATCCCCAAATGTTACACCCATAAACTTATACTAGCTGAAAGAGAGCTATCTTCATCAACAACCAGTGATTAAAGCCAAGTAAACACCCATTGATAATCTTAGAAAAACATTCAGAGTCTCTGGATTGATTGGGATTGCGAAGAAAATTGAAGGAGAAAATTGATTTTGACTTTAGTCAAAGACCTAGGAATTTCGCCTGAATTAATTCACTGTTTCAGACACTCTCATATATTTGCCACCTGCATTTTCCTTATTTACCACCATCTCGAAAATTTTGAAATAATTCTATATTTTTTTATTTATCACCTATAAAAAAATCTTTGATAAAAGAAAACCTATAAAAATCAAATTTAATTTAATTATAACTTTAATCACTCTCATTTTTCTTCTTCTTCACTAACCTTTATCTTCATTAAAAAACCATTATAAACACTAAGCCCTAAATTAGAGTTCTGTTTAACCATTATTGAATATACTATCAATTAGGTTAACTAATAAGGATCAGGGTATCACACTGCATCCGTTAAACACTGCACACTGACTTGTACATGGGGGAGAACACTATTAATCAAGTGGCTAATAATCAATAGTCAATGTAATGCAATCGTGAAACTACACATACAACACTTCTTAATCAAAATAAAATTAACAAAGATGGCCGAGCGATGAGGTGTGTTCGTCGATTTTAATCACGTCTTCTTTTGTACTAATTATAATGAACTGGACAGAGGATAAGATCAAATATAAATTAAACAAACTACCAGTGATTATATTTCACTGTTGACTAGAGCTAATTGATGCCTTATTTTATGTAAAACTCAAAACCAAATGCTATGTTATGTGATAAATCGATGGGTGGAAAAGGTGGCGGGTGGGAGAGTCGGAGGAGAATAGTTGTTGTGTAATTTAGGATTTTTTTTTTCTAGTTTAGAATTTGAGTAGTTTTATTGTTGAACGTAAATAAAAAGTCAAAAAGTAATATTTAAAAAATATAAAAAAATAAAATATGGGTAGTAAATAAGATAAATATGGGTGATAATTAAAATGGGTGATAAATTGGTAGAACCTTTGCTTGTGATATAACTTTTCTATACTCGGTGTGTTTCCCAAGATTTTAATTTCTTCTATTTTGTTCAATCAATGAGTATCAGCTCAATCACTTCTCTTCCAACTAAGCTTTATATAAGTGATAGGTTAATTTGAATGTTATTGTTGATGAATGATTTTCTCATTAAACTCTCTATAATTGAAATTAGACTCAAAAACTATAATATCTAAATGCCTAGAGTACTATTTCAGGATTTCTGCCAAATTTTGTGGTTCATCCGGTTTTGTGATTAATGGACATAAATAGGCAGGGCATAGTTTAGTGGATGTATTGATTGAACATTCGAACTTTTTGTTGTTGCTGTATATAATGTTATTGTTCATTTGGGTCGTTTGTAATTTACTAGATCAATTTTTGTTTTATGGTGTTATAGTTCCAATTGATGGTTACTGATTTGTTGTGTATTTACTGATTCTACTCAGGTTGTAATGCCACTCGACCATCTTCGTCCAACAGCTAAGCGAGTAAAAACGATACAACCATTCTTCAAGCCGTCAGTGGGTGACAAATCAAGATTCGTCGGACCGAAACTTTTTATATCTATGGTTCAAATGTTATAATTGTACTTAATTACCTATAAAATCTCAATATATACAACCTTTTTGCTATAAAGTATGCTATCTTTTGTAATTAATTACTTATGAAATTTCAATGGATACAACTTTTTTGTTTCAAACTCTATGAAATTATGGTTGTATATCTTATCTATTCGGATACGTTAGAGACACAATTTTTGTTAACTTTTATGGTACTAACCACTTATATTTTGTAAGATTTTTGATAATTAGGGTTGCAGGTGATGTAGTTTACAAGGACTAGGAAAAATAATAATCAGAATTTAGCTACTAGGCAAGCGGGCAACGACAAATAATGTAATTGTATATCAAGAAAATTAACTGTTTAGAACTTCTTTTATATAAATTTAAATATCTCGTAGAAATATACTCCCTCTGTTTTAGGAAAATAGTTACTTTTCCTATTTACACAATTATTAAGGCAAGATGAGAGAGAATAATTTTTGTAATTTATTTTCATATTTAACCTAACAAAAAGTTTAATACTACATATATCTTTATAATGAAAATAATAACATTTCCTAAAATAACAAGGGTAGTTTTGAAAGTTTGTTATATTGAAAATGAAAGTAACTCTTTTGTTGGAACAAAAATTTAAAGAGAAAGTAACTCTTTTAGTGAAACAGAAAGAGTATTTTTCTAAAATATCTTGTCTTCCGTACATGGCACACCACACTGTTTTCCATTATACTCATTTTGAGTACACAATCTAAAACTGTGTATCTTGTCAGTATGTACAATTAATCTACTTTAACCGTCCAAAATTGTTTCCAAACCGAGTCTAACCTGAAAGCCAGTTCAGTACACTATCTGAATTCGGTAATGTGCCATTACTCTTAATCCTCCATAAAGTTATTGACAAATTGCAGTTAGTTAACATGTTGATGTCGAAATTCTTGAGATCCTAGGCAAAACAAAAATATACTTACCCATAGGAAATGTATTGATTTTGTTACTTTCTTCTGCTGAAATGATACTAGAGTTGTTTAGTTCTCGATTTTCCTCAAGTTCGGAAGCTCATTTGATCATTTCAAACAAGTACATTTGTATCATTTCCACCCTAATTCAGTTTTTGTTTTGGTTTGCCTTCTTGAATTGGATACAAATTCGAGAGGTATACAGTCCATCGGTTCCATTTTCAGCCACAAGGACCGGTTCATTCAAATGTACGCCACAGAAATACAAAAAAAGAAGATAGGAGTCGTGGATTCAAAAGAAGATAGGAGTCGTGTATAGACAGACTGGTACAACCAAAAAGTTCGTCTTCTGGTAAAACGTTTCAAAAATCCAAAGCCCCAACAGAAACCAATTCCATCGCTCACTCACTGTTTTCATCAAATTGAGATTCAATTCCCCATTTCTCTCTCTCAATTACATACGGAGAGAGAATTAAAGTGAAAGAGACACCAAGTTTTTGAGAGAGTGGAAATAAAGATAAGAAGAACTGGAGCCTTCACAGGAAACAACAACTCAGTCCTCATTAAAGGAATAATCGGGTAACGGAAAGATCCGATACAGATCTGATGCAGATCGAAAACATATAAAGACGATAATAATCGCAGCGGAATATAATTATTGAAAAGTAACCAGTAGAATGAATAGAAATCGATAGAAATTAGTTAATCTTTAAAAAGATATCCTAGAATCTACGGGGTTATCTAGACTACGTTAATTTACTACGAATAACGACTATAAATATGACTTATGAGATTAATATTCAGATTTCAAGGTAAACCCAACTATAAATCAAAATCAAAAATCAATAAACTTAACAAGTTTAATGAAAATAAAATAATTTTAACTAATCAAAAAACTCTCTTAATTTTAATTTATGGAGCTTCTTATATAGATAACTAATACTAAACAAATTCTAAACTTATCAATAATCTATAAATTTGTTTCCTAAGGTATACTACTTTTAGACAACTTTACTAATTTATTAAAACTCTTCTAAAATTATTCTAAATAATAAATCTAAAAATTAATTATTTTTTTACTAAAAATAATACTCCCTCCGTTTCAGGAAAAGAGTTACTTTCTCTTTAAATTTTTGTTCCAACAAAAGAGTTACTTTCATTTTTAATATAACAAACTTTCAAAACTACCCTTATTATTTTAATAAATGTTATTATTCTCATTATAAAGATATATGTAGTATTAAACTTTTTATTAGGGTAAATCTGGAAATAAATTATAAAAGTTATTCTCTTTCATCTTGCCTTAACAATTGTGCAAATAGAAAAAGTAACTCTTTTCCTGAAACGGAGGGAGTATTAATAAAATATAAATAATAATAATAAAATAATAAATTTATTTTCCATAAATTCATGTTTGAAAAAAAACAAGACAAGAATCATTATCAGATAAGATCCATAAATACAGAGGTGTTATTTTAATTGTATCAACTCCTCTTCTTCTCATTAGTTTTGTTCTCTTTCTTATGCCCCATTCTTCCTCTGATGCCCTCAATAGTAATCGTCCTAACCATCGCGGAAGTAGATCATATGCTGTCATCTTTGATGCTGGTAGTTCTGGTAGTAGAGTTCATGTTCACTGTTTTGATAATGATTTGAATCTCGTCCCCATTGGCAAAGAACTCGAACTTTTCTTAGAGGTAAATAGCACCTCAGTTTTTGATATTTGAATAAGATGTCATGATTTACTTTGTTCCCCATTTTGGTGATTGTTTCAGATACCTTGGTAACAATGTGGTTCTAATTTGATTTGAAGTCTTATGCTCTCAATTGTGAAAATCTTGCAGAAAAAACCGGGTTTGAGTGCATATGCCAGTGATCGTCGTGAAGCTGCAGCATCACTTCAGTCGCTACTTGAGCAAGCTGTGAATGCTGTACCAAAAGAGCTTCGTAGTAAAACACCAGTCAGAGTTGGGGTAATGTTTGATTTTCCTTCAAAAAAATTTACAAAATCGTCTCATCTTTTCCCCCTTACTGTTTAGTATACTGACATTTGATGATATTTGCAAAGGCGACAGCAGGTCTGCGGCAACTAGAAGGTGATGCATCTGACAGGATTTTGCAATCGGTTAGTGCATTCTTGTCTTATTATTGGAACTTTGTTATTTCACCTTGTTTCGATTACTCTCAAAAACTTAGTCATCAGAATTGCGTGCTTAGCTTACAGTCCTGGTAGGATTCGCGATTCCAAAAGAGTGATAACTAATAACATTAATATAACTCGCATGGCAGGTGAGGGATTATCTTCAAGAGAAGAGTGCATTGAAATCACAACCTGATTGGTCACTGTTCTGGATGGAACTCAGGAAGGTGCATATCAGTGGGTATGTTTTCAACACTAACTTCGCTCGTGGTTCCAATTTTCTTAGTTGTTGAAATTGGAAAATCATACTTAGCTCGTACTTTGCATGTTCTTTTGGTCTTATATGATCTACTTAAATACCTTGACACATTCTAACTCCAACAAACATTGATACTTCGACTGTCAAAGATGCTTTAGAAATAGAAGCAAGAGTGATTCTGAATTGTAACTAAATAGTAAAATAAGAGATATCAAGTGACCACATTATGTGGAGTATAAGATAGTTGCTCCAGTCCACAACTCACATAGAAAAGATAGGGTGCAATCCTAATATTTTATATGCACTAGCTAAATGATTGCTTACATTTTTCTGATTCTAATGAAAACAACTACAAGTAGTTGCTTTGGGGCATTTATGAATGTTTATTTTTCCAAATGATTTGTGGTTGTCTTTTTATTGTTCTTAAAACTCTGAATAGGATGATTGGACTATGCGAATGATGACCACAATTATATTACTTTCATTTCTATGCCTCATCTTACATTAGCATTAGATATTTAGATGAAAGCATGTTCTCATTCCACTGTCTTTTGAACCTTATCTAAACCATAATCAGTTCGCAACATAAACCTACGCTGTAATTATTTGTCCACAGGTCACGATAAACTATCTGCTTGGGAATTTAGGAAAGGAATACTCTAATACAGTTGGAGTTGTTGATCTTGGTGGTGGATCTGTTCAAATGGCATATGCTATCTCAGAGAAAGATGCTGCAAAAGCTCCCAAATTATCAGACGGGGAGGATACATATGTGAAGGAACTGTTTCTTAAAGGAACCAAATATTACCTTTACGTTCACAGGTTTTATATCTTTCTCCGTGATATTTGTCGTGGTCGGACTCTTGAACTGTACACTTACTGGGGGTTCTGAAATCAAGTAATCACCTTATTTCTCCTCTAGGGAACCGTAGGCTTAACATCAGAATACATTTGATTCAATTGTTGCAGCTACTTGCGTTATGGCTTATTAGCAGCTCGAGCAGAGATTCTGAAGGCAGCAGAGGGCTCTGGCAGTCCGTGCATCTTGACTGGATCTCGCGGTATGTATTTTCCACGCACGTCATTTCTTATGATGATTTTAATTAATTGTTAGCTTTCTCTTTCTCAACTTTGCGATGTATGTGATGGACTGAGGGAATATCTTTACATTGTATACGAGATGAAATAATTTAACAGTCCCGTCTTATGATTAGCTGAATTTAGAGTAAACAATCTGTGCTCACAGTAGTGACAGTACCTTGTTTTGTCTGTCTACCTTATCCATGATGAGATCTTTATTTGGACTCAGACCCACATTTGTTGGACCATCATCTTCCTGTAAAGCCATATTTTGTTAAAGGTCTAAAGCCGCTTCTTATTGGTTTCACGTGGTGCACAATCTATGGGATTAAGTATACTTATATATTCTAGAGTATAGCTGCTCCATTTTCTTCCCATTTTTAGTTCCTTATTGTTAAACAGCCAGTTCTTTTCAAGTCTTGCAACTGTTGCATGAGAGATTTAATAGAAAAGCCTAAATGTAGGTAGCAGTTAGACTTTCTACTGCTCGGTGAATGCAGCACCCTTCTATCTTTCTTTCGATTTTCGATTGTTACTCGATCATTATTTAAGAAGTTACGGTTTATTCTTCCCCAAGGTTCGTACAAATACGGTGGAGCAGAATTTGATGCATCGTCTACTTCTTCCGGTTCCAACATGAACAAGTGCAGGAGAGCAGCCTACAAGGCTCTCCAAGTTAATGAATCAACATGTACTCACATGAAGTGCACATTTGGTGGGATATGGAATGGTGGTGGCGGGGACGGACAAAAGAACCTCTTTGTTGCCTCATTTTTCTTCGATAGAGCAGCTGAGGTAATTTTCTCCTGATCTGGACGCTTGATCCATTTCGTCTGTTCAACTTGCTGAATCCTAAGACTTCAGTATTCTACTTATCCATGCTGACTTGATCATGTTTCCACATACAGGCTGGTTTTGTTAATTCTAACTTACCGGTTGCTAAGGTCCGGCCGGTTGACTTTGAGGAAGCTGCTAAGCTTGCTTGTGAAACAAAACTGGATGATGCCAAGACTACTTACCCTCGTGTTGAGGAGGGTAACTTGCCCTATATATGCATGGACCTTGTGTATCAGTTCACGTTGCTTGTTGATGGATTTGGTATGCTAAAGTTCACAAACATGTAAACGTTCTAGTAGGTTCCTTGATACATGTCAGAATGCCTACTGAACCTTTCTGGTTTTTTTTCTTTTTTAAAAACAGGTCTAGATCCATGGCAAGACATCACATTGGTGAAGCAAGTGAAATATGGAAATTCTGTGGTGGAAGCTGCATGGCCTCTAGGGAGTGCTATTGAAGTTGCGTCAGCATCAAAATAACTAGATCCAGATTGATACTTAAGCTGTCTTTATTGTTCAGAAATTTTTGTGACAAGGACGGCGTCTATTATAGCAAATTGGCTGTTGGTGCATGACAACGTATACCATGCCTGTGCAATGCTCCAAAGTCTTGAATTTGACTGGCAACGTTGTTCCGGTTCATCTTTGCTCAGGTGCAATTGCACCTCCAATAGAGGATTTATTTTTCCTTTTTTTTGGGTGTCGAATTTTGAGATATAATAGAGGAGGGAGTATGATTCATTTGTAATTTAATTTTCTTGCACAAAAATGTCAATTTTTAACTTAAGAGTAAAATTTAGCTTCTTCTTTCTGGTAGGCACAAAAGATGAAATGTTATGACATATCTCATTTCAATTATTATTCATCGAGTTTTATATATTTTCATCCAATAAGAATTTGATTGTATTTAGTTTCTGGAGCCGGGGGTACACTGAATTAGTTGGGAAGCATCTAACAGGTGGACAGGATTCAACTTAAGCCCTTAAACCCTCCTTGTCCTTGATCACATGTGACAACAGCTTGTACCGGTTCACCATGCCCAAAGCTTCCTATGTCATTGTCCCCTGGTATTTGACACCTAAAGTAAAACCAAATTACAACAATTGTTAACTGTGAAATGCAGAGCGAACGAGGTAATTTCAAGTCCACGGCTGGGGAGTGATCAAATACTTCAGAAAATAGGTGATTAGATGTCCATTTTTGCACACTGTACCCTACTAAGTACTCTGTCGAACACAGCGAGAATAAATTTCACTGATTTTGCTGTATAAAAGAATGCATTTACTGATTGTGCTCTATAATAGATTGAAGCAGTAAGATTATTTTGAACAAAAATGATTTGTAGAAGGAGTCCTCCTTACCAAAATTTTGTTGTACAAAGAAGCAACATATAAGCAATTCGCCTTCAAGGTACTAACCAAAATCAACTTGCCTTGTTTAAATAAATAACTGTATAAGACGCGATTGCTACTCCTACAACACGAGAGACTCCAGGGCGGAGTTAGTCATCTCTACAAGTTACTTTTTCCTTTATCAAGTTCCCTTGAGCGAGCTCCAACCTTGACAAGCCAAACGAAAAAAATTACAGGAACTGTACTCTTCACGGTGTTTGTCATCTACCAAAAAGTTCATCTTCAATTTGGCCAGTTAACTGTTGGAATACCAAGAATATTTCATTCTCCAAAGGATGAGAACGATCTGATACAGTAAAGGTGTGAACCATACTCTCTATTTCCACCCAACTAACTGCTCGTTCATTTTTCAGTCGTCTCTTATCCATAAGTTCCCAGACCTTCTCCAGAGATTCCCAAGTCCCAACTGAGGCATACAAATTTGCAAGCAATACAAAAGCAGCAGACTCTTGAGTCTCCAACTCAAGTAGGTGTTTTACAGCTTTTCTTCCTAATTCTACATTTCTATGAATCTTACAAGCACTAAGGACAGAATTCCAAACTCTAGTGTTGGGCTTACATGGCATCTTCTCCAGCTGAGACTCCAGTTCATCAAGTCGTCCAGCACGACCTAAGAGATCAATTAACCATGCATAGTGGTCTTGGTCGGCAACAATGTCGTAACCTACAGTCATAGCCTCGAAAATACCAATTCCTACATCCACGAGTCCTGAGTGACTACACGCATTTAGAAGAACAACCAAGGTAGTTTTATCTGGTTTCACTCCAGCTTTCAACATGTCGAGAAACAAATCAATTGCCTCTTCCCCGACTCCATGCTGTGCTAAGGCTGATATCATTGTATTCCACAACACTGCCTCTTCTTTATTACGAGTAAGATAAAAAACCCGCCTACCAATATCTAAACACCCGCATTTTGAGTACATATCAATGAGAGAGCAAACAACTATTGTATTGGGCACGAAGTTCATTTGTATCAAACGAGTGTGGATTTGTTTACCATACTTAAGTGAAGCAATACTTGCGCAAGCACAGAGGCTACTAGTGAAAATGAATTGATCTGGTCGCAAACCCCTCAAAGTCATCTCTTCAAATAGCTTAAGTGCTTCGTTCCCCTGACCATTCCGAACATAGGCCTCAATCAATACTGTCCACGATACTGGGTTCGGCTCAGGCATCTTAGCAAACAATTCCCGAGCTGATTTAAGATCACCAGATTTAGCATACCCAGAGACCATGGTGGTCCATGCAAGAACATCTTTTCCCGTCATGCCATTAAACAATTTGCGGGCGTCTTTAATTAACCCACATTTTGCATAGGCATCAACTGTAGAGCTCGAAAGTACCACGTTTGATAGCAAGCCAGCTACCAAAATCTGCGCATGAACCTGCTGAGTAAGACCCACATTTTCCAACTTCACACAAGTAATTAACACTCCAGCAAAACTGAAGTGGTCAAAATCAATCGAAGAACGTCGCAAAAGATCAAAATAACCTAAAGCTTTACCATGGAAACCATTCTTTGCAAATGAAATAACCATCGTATTCCAAGACACGACATCCTTTTCTGGCATTTGATCAAACAACCTCTCTGCTGGTTCAAACAAACCAAGTTTAGCATAACCAGAAAGCATAATATTCCAAGAATACAGATTTCTTATATACATTTTGTCAAACACATTACGTGCGCTTTTATAATCGCCGCAACAAGAGTACATATGGATCAAATGGTTTGATAACAATGCTGTTGGTAGCTTTCTTCCAGTGCTCAAATGAAGATGAACCCATTTCCCTTCTCTAAGTGATCTAGATTCCGCACAACGTTGGAGAAGAAAAGCAACTGTTTGAGAGTCTAATCTGATGCCTTTTCTTGAAATAAAGTCTATGGATTCTATGGCTTGTTTGAGATTGAGTTTGAATTTTCCTTGAGAGGCAAGATCAATTAACCGTTGAACGACACAAAATGTATGAGTTTTGAGTGAATTTTTTGGATTTAGATTTCGTTTCAGAACTTGGTTTGCAGAAAATCTGATGGGCATTGGAAAAAGGTAAGACTTCTTCACACGTCTTCATCTAGTTTCAGCTGTTAAAAAATTTGTTCCTGTGAAGAATCACGATGAGCCGGATCGTTTCGGTACCACATCTAGATCTAGTTATACGTCAGTGTATAAGCCGGTCCAACCAACCCCAGGAAATCTTTTCTTTCTATTCTTTTTTTAGTTTGAAAATACCCCACTTACTAACGTTATGTAAAGGAAACCTGACTAAGAGGCTATCAAATTGTGTTCCCGCCTATGTTGCACAGACACGCTGACACACATAGGATACGGTTATAACACGACATAGTTATAAGGACACGTTAAATCTTAAAAAAGTAGACTATAAGAACACGTTATATATATATTATACACATCACTAAAATTAAATTTTACAACATTTTACTCAATAGAATAATTATTTTTATTTTTAATTTTTAAATGTTAATTAAATAAAATTAATATAAAATATTGATCATGTTTTTCGAATATAATATTTAGATTTGGTTAAAAATAGAATAAATAGTATCTCATTTAGTCTCTTTTAATTTTCCAAACCAATATGAACCGTTATAGTGTGTCTAAAAATGTCAAATTAGTGTCCATAAATGTCCAATATTGACTTTTACGGCACACATGATGTGGCGTGTCTATCACGTTTCGGGAAGTGTCGGACGCCTGTCGTGTCCGTTTATGTGTCCAACATGGTTACAACATCTTTCCAGACGTGTCCGTGCAACCTAGGTTCCCGTCTAAATAAGGGGACAAAACCCACAAAGGGTGTCTAAAAAGGAAGAAACTAAAATTACCTTCACTAGTTAAAATTATGTTTATTGTCTCACTCGTAATACTCCTGATCTATTTTCATTTCTCTCAAAATTGATCACAAATTGGAAAACAAAACAATTTTAAATCATTTTTTTTAATTTGAAAATTTTAAATTTTTTGAATTTTTTTTGGTTCAAGAACAATCGGCCAATAAGGCACTTACACAATGGCCGATTGCATGAAGAACATCAACCAACAATCTTCATATGTTCTTCATTTTTGTGGATGATTATTCTTGATGTTCTTGATCCATGATGAACATCAATCCGGAATCGGCATACGTTCTTCATTTTATGGCCGATTGATCACAATCGGCGGATACAATCCTCCACAAGTAACGATTGTTAAAATACCCTCCAAAATAGATTTTTTTCCTTATAAAAATACGCCCACAATCGGTGGATAAAGTTCCCTACATGTGCCGATTGTTAAAAAAATTTCTGTGAATTTTTTTTCCCAGAATCGGTGGATTTAAATGCACTTATCCACCGATTGTAAACCTGACATTTTCTTTGACTGTTTTGCTTATAACTTTTTCGTTCAATGTCGGAATGACTTCATTATTTTTTGTGTTGAACTCACATTTTCATTATTTGCAGCATAGAGTTAAGAATTTCTGGATTTGGAAAAGTTCCAACAAACCATTGGGACTAATTATTATTTTATCTCTTTTAATATATTGTCTATTCAAGCTAATGAATATACCTAAATTATTTTTAGGTAAATATGAACAACCACATGATAGAACAATTGTATTTTTAGACCTCATAGATTAGTTTTTATGGGCGTATAAGACATCTAAAATAAAATACTTTTGTAATACCCATATTTTCCAAATATACTTTTGAAATATCCTTTTTGGACATTCTATCTAGATTTTATACCCCACAATAAATAAAAGTGACTGAATTACCCTTCAAACTTTGGGTTTATAAAGAAAAAGTTTAAAACAAGTTTCATCCTGTTTCTTCGGTTCATCCTGTTTCTTCGGTTCTTTCTCATTTCAGTGTTCAGAAACGAAAAAGGGGTTTAAGTTTCTGATCTGATAAACACTTCAAATTATGGTGAAGAAATGTTGTGAAGTCGAAGATTAAAGGATACTTACTTCCCAAATCTGATTAACACTTCAAATCAGTAAGTTTTCAATTTCAATTCATCTAGGTTTTATCCTGATTTTGATTCATAGATTCAATCTGTTTGTGTTTGATTCTAAGATGAACACACAATGTTTATTCTTTTGATTCAGTATGATTTGAAGTTCAGTAGCTATTTTGGTTATATAATTTTCTTGTCAAATTTTGGGTTTTTGTCGATGATTTTTCTAGGGTTAGTAATAATCTGTTTTTTATGATTAATAACTTCAACAATTTTGTTTCAATTCATCAATTAGGAAATGGGAACCAGTTAATTGTTAATATAAAGGGAAAAAGCGAGAAATGCCCCAATTCGGGGGGTCATCTTGGACAAATGCCCCGGGATTTCAGAATTAATAAAAATTGCCCCATTCTGTTAGTTTTCCCGTTAACCTCGCGCATGCGAGCCCTCAAGTGCAAAAAATAACCTAAATACCCCTCTTTGATTCATACGCGTGAAAGAAATATTTGTCACGTGCTATTCACGTGCTTTTAAAAACGTTCAGATGCAGACACGTATTTAGGTTAATCCGAAGGCTGCATGGTGGGTCACGTGTCGGGATTTGAGACATGTGAGGTGTCAATGTTCACATGTGAGTTTAGCACGCGTGGAAGATTGGTCTGTTTGTAATCACTCGATCGATCCAACAGAGAAGAAGTAATTTGTTCTTCGTTTTTCCCTTTCTTTTACACCAGCGAGAGGTGAGAACAGGTAACACTCTTTCTAATCACTCGATCAATCATATATGAACTCCCATTTTCATTAAGTTTGTGAGTGAATAACACTCTTGTTTTGACTGTTGCAGAGACTACTTAACTCGAAGAAATAGTTGAAGAAAACTCGAAAATCTGAATCAAATTTTACGTCGAAACAAGTAAGTAAATGGAACCCAAACCTTCATTTCCCATGAATCACCTAATGTTTTGTATTTATTTGTAAATAGATGAAATTAAAATTTTAGGGTTCAGTAAAATTTGTTTTTTTTCTCTCTGTAATTTAGGGTTTATTTGATCTCCCAGAACAAATGATCCATCTTTTAACGTATTTGCCTTCCACCAAAACCCCTAAATCTTTGTCTCTGTCTCTGTCTCACCCTTTCTGTTTCTAAATCCCTCTTTTGGGGTTTTTCTCTCAGTCTCTCTGTACTGTAACCTAAACCTAAAAGAATGTGAGAAATGTTCAAAGAAATATGTTGTTCAATCTGATTGGAAAGCTCATTCTAAAACATGTGGTTATGTTCAGTTTGAAGATTTTACTGTTTGTTTAGGGTTCTGTTCTATCTTCATATTTGCCACCTAAAAAAACTTCATTTAAGAAGAGAATTCACAGAGCTTTTCTCATCATCGTGTGGTCTGTGCTAGTTTTGTAACAAAAAAAATTCATTAAATGTGTTTCTAACTGAGACCTGTATTGAAGAAAATAAACATCTCATTTAAGGTACAATACAGGCACTTTTTGGATATGTTTTTAGAGAATCTATTATTGTTTTTAGCTCTTTGTATGTGTGTGTGTGGTGGTAACATGTTTTGGTTTATAAAGACAAAAGGGTACATTGGTGCTGTATTTTTGAGTATCTAATGAATGAATGCATATGAATGTTTTGGTGTTGTACTCCCAGGGATATTTAGTCTTCACATGTATATGGATTAATACTGTTTCTTTTCTTTTTTTTTAGGGCTAAAATGGATATGGATGTTATAGTTACTGTGATAAATGGGGCAGAGAAGTATAAACCTTTATATTTTTTGGTGTAGCTGCTGGTATTAGTGGTCATAGTTTTATACAAATGGTAAAAGATAGGATGATAACCTTGGGTATGAATCCTAGAATGAATCTTATGTTGTTTGATAAGGATAATTATCAATGTGATTGTGAAAAGGACTTTGTTAGAATGTGGAACCTAGGGAAACCAGATGAAGATGGTTTTATTCAATTACAAATTTGTACGATTGATGATGAGTACCAATTGGTGGTGATACTATTAGAAATAGGACAGTTGGTGGTGCAGCCAGTGGCAGTGGTAGTGTCCAAGACAGTGTTAGTGGTTTGTCTAGTGTAGCTAGTCCTGCAAAAAAAAGGGTTAGTAAGAAGCCTAATGTAAGGAAGAGTCCAAGACTAGCTGCGAAACAGTTGAACAATTACGGCAGTTTCCATGTCAGCATGCTACCTGTATTTTGCTTAGATTTCAATCCTGATTGGACATTGTGAGTACTTTTCCTACTTTTCCAACATAGTTCATATTTGTTAAAGTATGCAATGAATCATATGAAATGAATGAGTAATGAATGAATGCAGGTATTGTAGTAAATACTACACTGTGGACATGTATAGGACCACCTACTCTTGGTCAATTAATCCATGGGGAGACATTGATGAGTGGGAAAATCAGGTGACCTTTACTGCTTGTTTTGAGAATCTTTTTTTTAAATAATATATCTTTTTGTACTTTTGCTTTCTTTAGTATTTTATTAGTTTTTCTAGATCTGAGTATCTATAAAGTTTCCTAACCCTATATTTTTCTTAATCTGTGTAGTCTGATGTGAACCTTAAGCATCCAATAAAACTAAGAGAGGCAGGTAGACCTTGTGTAAAAAGGAAAAAATCTTGGATGGAGAAGAATAGCCAAAGAAAAACTAGAAAGTGTAGTACATGTGGTGGTTTGGATCACAACAACAGAACTTGCCAAGGTGGACCAGTTGGATCAAATCTAAAGAAGAAAAGTGTTAGAAAAGAGTGTTTGGTTGATGGAGCTACATTTTTTGAGAGAATTGCAACTCCAAAGAAGACAAGGAAGAAATATGCATCAAAATCTGCATCTTCAAGCAAATCAACATCTGTTGGAGTCTCCAAAAAGAAGACTCAACCACTGCAGCACCCACTTCTTCTTCTGTTGCTGTTGGTGCCTCCAGAAAGAAGACTTCAACCACTCCAGCACCCATTTCTTCACTTGCTGCTGGTGCTAAAAGGAAGGTAAGTGATACTGCACCATCCACCTCTGATGCTGTATCTACTCCTGCTTTTAATTTGATTTACAATGGCACGATTAACATTAGGAACCAAAACAATGTTATTGAACCAGATCTTAAAAGGCAAAGAAAGTCAAAGTCAAAGTATATGTAATCTTATGTTTCCTTCTAACAATGTTTTGCTCCTGTAAGAATTCCTAAGAAAATTTCTGTTTGTGTTTTTTCCTAAGCACAATTAACTTTTGCTGTTTGTGTAATTTCTTTTTTTGTAAGCAATTATTAACTTTTGTTGTTTCTGTTAACTTTTGTTGTTTGGGATATTTCTATATTAATTTATGTTTGGGGCATTTCTGTATTAATTTCTGTTTGGGACATTTCTGTATTAATTTCTGTTTGGGGCATTTTTTCAAGATGAGTCTTTGTTTGGGGCATTTCTCCAAGATGAAGGATGTGGGTATTTAGGTCATTTTTTCACCTGAGGACTCGCACACGTGAGGTTAACGGGAAAACTAACATAGTAGGGGTATTTAAGTAATTTTTCTATTCAAGCTAATGAATATACCTAAATTATTTTTAGGTAAATATGAACAACCACAGGATAGAACAATTGTATTTTTAGACCTCATAGATTATTTTTTATGGGTGTATAAGACATCTAAAATAAAATAATAGTACCCATATTTTCCAAATATACTTTTGAAATATCCTTTTTGGGCATTCTATGTAGATTTTACACCACACAATAAATAAAAATGACTAAATTACCCTTCAAACTTTGGGTTTATAAATAAAAAAATTAAAACGAGTTTCATCCTGTTTCTTCGGTTCATCATGTTCTTCTGTTCTTTCTCTTTTCAGTGTTCAGAAACGAAAAAGGGGTTTAAGTTTCTGATTTGATCAACACTTCAAATTGTGGTGAAGAAATGTTGTGAAGTCGAAGATTAAAGGATACTTACTTCCCAAATCCGATTAACACTTCAAATCAGTAAGTTTTCAATTTCAATTCATCTAGGT
>JAJJMC010012982.1:1272910-1364980 GCA_023531435.1 Papaver californicum
TCAATTCATCAATTAGGAAATGGGAACCAGTTAATTGTTAATATAAAACCAATTTCATGATTACCATAGATGATTTTGTTTAACTTATTTTTATGTGAACTGATTTTAATTTTCCCTATATAACTCATCATGTTTTTAGGTTTTTGATTTGTTTTCGTATTCAAATTGATGAGTATTCAACTTGTAGTGTTTTTTGTAAACTGATTTCAACTGATTTCGATTGATGTTTGTGAACATATTTTTGTTTCATTATTTAAAGCAGGATGAATTTAGTTTCATCCTATGTTTGTCATCCTGTGTTATCATCATGTGTTGCTGTTTAGAAAATTTGTTGAAAACTTATGTTGAATAATGTTGTCATTGAGAACATATTATTGTTTTAGAAAATCTGTTGAAAACTTATGTTGAATAATGTTGTCATTGAGAACATATTATTGTTAATATGTTTGTTGTAGATGGATCCCAATTACCAAATTGTTTGTGTTGTTATGTACGCTACGGACTCATGTTCATACAAGGTTAGTATGACGTCAATGGTCGATGAATTGAAGTTGTATGTGTGTTCATGTTGGAAAAAGATGTCACCAGCATCAATTCAATTTATATTTGATGGTGGTGAGGGACAAAAAATGGTTGTTGATAGTGATTTTAAGCTTCAATCGGTGATATCATTTTTTTATGTTAAGAGTTTGAGTTTGTTGGAGTTTGAACTTGGGTTTTTCCGTGAAAAACCTTTGATGATGGAGTTGGTGTTAGCTGAAAAAGCAAGCCAACAACTGTCCATTATTTCTGCTTCTCATCATGGTTGTCGTACCAACAAAGAGCGTGCATTTAATGGAAAACTTGCGGTCAAAAAAACTTGTAAAAGGGATGAATGAGAATTCATTATAAAAGGTGTCGGCCAAGAGTTTTTGGGAGGACGAGAAGAAGCTCAGGTTGTTGTTCAAAAGTATAATTATTATTTTGATTGCAAAATTAAGGTTCTTAAGAGTGATGATACACGATATATGGTTGAGTGCTTTTATAAGGAGGAATTTCAATGCAAATGGGGGTTTCATGCATAGACGAAGAATTCAAGTTTGAAGAAGCACTTTATCCTTCGGGACTATAATGGAGACCATACATGTTGTGCCGGTTATAAAGATGAAACCAATAGTGTTTCTATTACATGCGAGTTAGTTAAGAATTTGGTAATTGACCAACTCAAACAAAATACAAACAAGAAACCACGTGATATTATGGCTGATTTGAAGAGTGATTATGGGTTAACATTTAGCTACGATCAAGCGCATGCCGGAAAAGAAGTATGTTTGAAGGAGTTATATGGTGATGATACCAAGGGATACACTGATTTGGTATGGTGTTGTGATGTTGTGAAGAGAACAAATGAAGCAAGTCGAGCTGATTTAGTCTCGGAAGCAAACCAATTCAAGAGTTTTTTCTTAGCTTTTGAGGCTTGCAGATTTGGCTTCAAATTTTATCGTCAGGTGTTGTTCTTAGATGGAAATTTTTTGACTGGAAAGTTTAGGGGATGCCTTATGGAGGTTACTGGGAAAAATACAAATAATGGTATGTCTTCTCTTATAGATATATTTGATAAAAATTCATTTTATTATTGAAGTCAGATTGCATCCTCACAAATTGCATTTTTCTGTCAGTATTTTTTCACAGGATGCAACCAGTTACATCCTGTGTATATAAATCTATTTTTTTAACTTTTTACAGGATGCAACCAGTTACATCTTGTGTTTATCACCCTGACTTTTTCCGTTTAATGATTTTTTTTTGTGTGTGTTTTGTCTTGTTTTTGTAGGAATCTTCCCTTTAGCATACGATATTGTTTCAAGCGAGGATGTCGACAACTAGTGTTGGTTCTTGGAGAAGTTAGAGTCTATTTTGGGTCCTCGCCCATTAACTTTCATTTCAGATCGTCACGATGGTTTGGCCTTCGGTATTCCCGCTGTATTTCCTACTTCTCATCATGGCTACTGTTATCATCACTTGAAAAACAATGTTCGTACTCTGATCAAAAAGAAGAAAGAAGAATATGGTATTGCAATGGACTTGTTCACTCAATGTTTTTATTCGTCAACTCTTGAAGGTTTTCATGACGGTATGAATAAGTTGAAGGAAATGGGATGCGAAGGTCTTCACCGCTACTTGAATGCTCTTCCCGTGGAGAATTGGTCCACAATATATTGTAAAGGATGTCGATACGGAGACATGTGTTCAAATGTCGCAGAATCCTTTAATGCTTGGATTAGGGAGGCGAAAAGTATGCCTATTGCAACATCAGTCGACCACATTCGAGTCAAGATAATGGTGCAGATGAGTTCAAGGAAGGTTGAAGGGTCAAATTATTATGGATATTTGTGTCCCAATCTTGAGAAAGAAGTTGAGAAGTCAATTCGTGCCGGCAGTACTTGGAGAATAAGCAATTCTGGTGAACTTGAGTTTGAAGTACACTCCTCCGATCAGACTCATGTTGTTAATCTTATAAAGTGGTACTGTAGCTGTCAGCATTGGAAAATTTAGATTTTTTGCTTGCATCAAACTGGTTTCATCCTGCATATTCTGACAGAAAAACCCCGCGCTTGACAAAAATGTTATTTTGTTTGGACGAAACCAGTTTCATCCTGCATATTCTGACAAAATTACTTAAAATTATCAATAATTAACAATTCAAGTAAATTTTTTCATATTAATGGATCTGCAATTAGGATATATACATTCATAGATGATATCCAAGGTTCATATTAATTGATCTGCAACTAAACTACATTAATAGCACCTTATATAAAAAGCTTAAACTTAAACTCTTTACGATCTTTAGACAAAACAAGATTCTTTACAAAACCTTCTTAGTTCTCTTCCAACTTCCAACAACTTCTTTCATCACTGAGTATTTCATATACAAGGTCTACTCGCTTTGTGCTCATCTTTTCCCTTAGAGTTTTCTCTTCTTCAAAAGCGAAACCATCTTTCATCGCCTATTTCATGAAGTAAATAACATACATTCCAGAGTCAGGACTACAAAACCAAGTCTTTCATTTAGTTTTTTGTTTAATAAATGAAAAAATGTAGAATAAAAAAGTGTGAATGACCTACCTTTTGCCCTGTTGTGGACAGTTCTCTACGGTAGTGAATTCGGTATCATCCATGTTTTTATCATAGAGTTTGCTAAGAACTTGGTTCACTCTTCTTATCATTACTTTTACATCCTCCAGACAACCATTTTTGGTAGTATCGAGAAGAGAACTGTAGTGTGTCCAAGAAATGTCATGGAAGTCAAATTGAAGCAATCTAAGATGGTGTTTATATTCAGGCTTCGATGCAACTTCATAGTGGTGGTTTATCGGGATCAACAAGTAATGGAAATTGTTAGCATTCTGCATTTCTGCAATTCATTATCTATCAACTTTGTAGCCATTTTTTCATCTTCCATGGAGACATAAAACTGAAAACAAATTAAGTGGACTATTTAATTCAATCATTTTTACCAAAAAAAATTAATAAAAAATAATAAAGAAAAGGAATCAAATGTTTTTGTGTGTTACCCATGCAAGTGTGCTCAGAAACGCGGTCAGAATGAATCCATCGCACTTATTGTTAGGTTGAAACAGTTCCCTCCATTTTATAATCTTGAACTTGATTATATTGTTCGACATGGAATGATTTGACATCATTTCTTGGATATATTCACCTATAATAGATGTGGCAAACTCACCACCTCTATTGTAATTCCAAATGCAGTCTCTACATTATTGATCATTCATATAATCACAACAGTTAAAAAACATGATGAAGCAAACAGGTAAAAAACAGGATGAAACTGGTTTCATCCAAGTTTAACAGTTTGGTATGAACAAAAACCATACTAAAATGAATCCAGTTTCATCCTAAACAATAATGGAAAAACAAATTATCAAAACAAAAACAGTTGCGCGAACCTTAAATTTCCAGATTTTTATGAACTCTTTGATTAACTTTTCTTTGGTGGTTTTGTTTTCACTCATGTAATTTTTCAAGAACTTGTTATTCCTATCTAACTTCTTCAAACTATCACTCTTTTTCTTCTTTTCATCATTGCTAACATAATCCGAACCAAGGTTTTTCCTCTTCCTTGTATATTGAGACACATTCTTCACGGTTCTCTCAATCGACCCAAGTTCAGTCATAAATGCTAGAGGTTGTGCTTCAATAACTACATATGTGTTCGCATCTTCGGGAATTTTATTGGGTGCATCAACGTTTTGAGGAACATCACCTTCGACAGCTCTGTTCATCTCTTGAGTGATTTTAAGATTGAAGAAATCTGGAGGTGGTGTATGAACAATAATCTGAAGAGAAGGTGAAACTTGTGGAGTTTCTGATTGCGACTTGTGTTGTCCTTCCAATACTTCCACTTCATTTCGCAAGTCTAATATTATCTTATCATTAGCCTCTAATTCAACCTTCAAGTTAGAGATAATCTTATCTTTCTCTTCTAATGCATTCTACAAGTTGGAGATGTTTTCTCCATGGTTGTTTTCTGCCTCATTAAACAAACATAATTGTCTTTCCTCTTCAGTCCAACTACCAACAAAGTCAATTATCTGCAACCATGTAGACAATATTTTTTTATTTTCAGATTCAAGATGCATCTGGTTTTATCCAGTGCTTACACAGGATGTAACTAGTTTCATCTAGTGATTACAGAAATATTACACAGGATGTAACTAGTTTCATCTAGTGATTACAAAAATATTATGGATTTATATTATAGATTTACCTAATCTTTTGAAAGATTTTTAAGCATCGCCTCGACATCAGAAGACACTTGATACATGTTCCATCTTGCAAACGTAGGTAAGTTATCACTCTTGTCTTTCTTTTCAATACCTTTAATATGGTCAAACATCCAGTACTGAACCAATAAAAAGAACATGATGAATCTGTTTAGTTTATGCTTGTTGTATTGAAGATAAGGAATGTTAAAAAATAAAATAAAAAATCATAGAAACTTACCAACAGATATAAGCTACAACCATTCACGGAGTAAGGTGTCTTATATACTTCCGCAACGCTTTCTATTAGACGCTCATGGATGAGATCTGGCCATGAGATTTTATTGATGATATCAATTGACTTCACACAGTTTAAGTACTTGTAATTGATATACATACCACCAGTGTTTCTGATAAAAATTTGTACAAAACATGTACAACAACAAAAGGATCACCAACTTTTCTTATTTGCCTTCTTATTTGATAACATCCTTGATTCCTTTAACAATGTCGCTTTTCTCCAGTTTCTCTCCACTTTTCTTTGCATCCTCCTTCTTGAAGTACTTTATGTAAAATTAAGAATTTTCAGACTAGGGTCCTCCTTTGGCCCATAAAGTTCCTTATCTTCTTCACTCATACGTATTCTCTTCATTGCAAAAGTAACCACAAATGAGCTAGGATCCGTCTTCAAAATTCGATCACCAATCTTGAATAAGTTGTTTGATTCATAACTCATTATGATGTATTCTAATGCCTTTGGAGCTTTGCTACATTCAACCTTACCCATTTTTCCTTCTTTAATCACATTCAGAAAATTCCAAAACTCAATCTTCCTTAATTCATCCTCTTGTTTCTCTGTGATTTCCAATGAACCCATTAAATCCACCATTGGTTTCATATTTGACCGAAAAGTTTTCTTCCCTTCCTTTCTCTCCAAATGATCTTCTTCATTACTTTCACCAACCACATTTACATCATGTTTTTTCTTGGTTCTTAATTCACCCTTGCTCTTGCTTTTGCTTTCTACAACAAGATGAAGCCAGTTACATCCTATCAAAAATAAATTTATATCTAATATTAAACCTGGATGAAACTAGTTTCATCCTAGGTTAAACCTGCTGAAAATGCAGATTAAACCTGGATGAAACTAGTTTCATCCTAGTTTATCCTTAAAATTATTCACCATCATTAACTCAACACAGATGATCAATAACAATTTAAACATAAAGAAATCAAAAAGTGGTACATTTAGTTGAGGGGGTCGTTGTGTCCTACCAATTTAGCCAAACTGTTAAAACCAAAAAAAACAACTAGTTGTTAGTTCAAGTTATAATCAAATAAGAGAATTCAACTGGATTATTGTCAAGGGGCACACATAATCATAAACTAGAACACAAACAAGAAGAAATTGAATTCATATAGGAAACCAATTACATATCTACTACAACATCCTGAATTTATTACAATCACATCTGCCAACAAAGTAACCAAAGGAAACCAAATTCATACTGTATATAAAATCGTTCTAACTAAACTTAAATGAATCTAGTTTCTTCCTATTAATTATAACTAAACTTATATAAATTGCATATTTCAGATTAAACCACATTTAACATACTCTCTCTGAACTGCACACTATGATTATTGAAAGCAGTTTCATCCTACTTTAAATGTGCATATAAAACAATTTACACTAACATTCTCCAATATCTACTCAACAATCACAACATAAACACCAAATTCACAGCAAATTTCATCCAACTTACAACACCAGTTTCATACACACCAACATCACAACAACAACAAATCCATCTCAACAGAAATAACTGGATGAACCTGGTTTCATCCTAGTTTATACTAACATTCCCCAATATCTACTCTACACAACATACACATCAATTTCACATTTATAAAACTTTGCCCAGATTTTGATTAAACCTAGATGGGTGATTCCAGTTTCGTACAAATTTAAATGGGTAATGTGTAAAATTGCCCTAAAATTGAGCATGTGATTAGATTAGGTAGCATCAAAGAAACCCTAAAATCAAAGAAGCATATGAAACCAATTTCAATCATAAAAAAACATCAAAGAAAACCTAAAATTAGTAGATAGAAATAGTAATTACCTTCTTCCTAGTGGTGATTAAGAGTAGAATTGAATAGTTTTTTTATTGGTGGTGGTGATACAAACATATGGTTGAGTCGTGTTGGTGTTGATTGATGTAGATGAAACTAAATAGGATTTTTGGTATGGTGGTGGTGTCGCTGGTGGTGAATGTGGATGGAACAGAGACTTGATGGTATCTGGTGGTGGTGGTGGTGAAGAAACTATGATGTCGATAGTGGAGAGGGTGGGAGAAGTTTCTTGGGAGAAATTTCTGGAGAAGGGAAGGTGTAGAAATTTCGGGACAAGGTGGAGAAGACGGGAGAAGAGAAGGTGGAGAAATTTCTGGAGGAGTTGGAGAAGATGGGAGAAGAGAAGGTGGAAGAAGTTTCTGGAGAAGATGGGAGAAACTGATTTTATGGGGTGGGGGTGAAACTGATTTTGTGGGGTATAAATTCTAAAGGGTATTATAGTCAGTTTTTTTGGAAACTTTATCCGTCCATTTCATCCAGACTAATATCTTACCCGTCTATTTCAACCAGATTTTAAAGGTTTCTGGGCAATAAGCCCATTTTCTCAAAGTAATGTGAGGTCTTTGTTAGCTTTGTATTTTGACTTGAAGAATGGATATAGAGCATGTAAAAGTGAAATTTAATTAGGTGAACTTCTTATAATACGATTTCATTATAGTCAATCCCAATCATATATTATTCAAATCGACTTCTTTTGTGGAGAACTTAGCAAACATCTTTAAAAATTATATGATCACCGGCAAGAAAAAATGATTTGCTTTGAGCAGTGATGGAGCCAAAACTTTTTGGCTTAAACAAAATGGCGGTCGTAGGCCGCACAGAATTTTTAGCCGTTTTTTGTCATGAAAAACGCCACATAAATTGTAAAATGCTTTAATTTTATAGTTTTATTTTTTTCCACAAACTTTTGATACTTATAAGAGATTTTATATGGTCTTAGTATATACTTTTAGTACTTTTTAAGAAAAATTGTGAAATTATATGTAACATTTGTACCAATCTAAACTTATTTGGGTAGGTTTAAAAAATCTTAGGGGGAAAAATACATAATAAATATAAAAGGCTACGGCCAAGTATATAATTTTGAGATTTTAGGGAGGAAAATTCCTCAAGTAGCTCCGCCACTGGCTTTGAGGTTCCTCAAATGTTCGTGTTATTGAAACTACTCTATCTTCCAACAATTTTAGGTTGTGTCTTCGGGTTAGAATTTCCAAAGGAAACTATAATTTATGAGATACCTCGAGTCATTTACTTATGTTGTTTGGATGATGAAAGTTCATTTGAAGCATTAGAATATGCCTTATGTGACTTGATATGATCTATAAATAAAATCAAACCAAAAGATAATAATAAAGATGGGATTTCACAAATGGATAAAATCTTTCAAGTTATCCTAAATTATTCGACATATAAAGGAATAGTTTGGTGTAGGGATGTTTCCAAGTGGTAGATTCCTGAAAGTAGTTCCTTCAATTTATAACTTGTGATATCAGATGGATTTTAAGATATGTTCAGTGCCAATAACTAATCAGAATGTGCAAATCTAAAGACGTTTGCATAACTCCGTATTCTACTAAATCTTTTTTTTCCGGTTCCGTCATAATTAAGGAACTTACTTCCATAGGAGAATTACAAAAAACTGAGGAAAAAAGGTTATGTATTAAAATAAGAAAACATACGAAAAGAACGTGATCAAACCGATCGACTATTCAACCAGGAAAAAAACAACATAAAAGATTAGAAATAGATAATAACATCCCATTGGGACCCATTGGGAGATGAATTTGTAAACCTATATGTATCTACATGTATATTCTAATCACAATATGAACATACAATAATTAAAGCGGAAGCAATAAAAGAGATTGGTTTTTGTGTACCTCCAGCCATTGCAATTTGAAAGCTTAATCCTTGAGTATTCCCCAATTTCTTAGTTGATATGAACTTTGGTTCCAAACCCTCCTTCTCACTTTTTAGATGGTGTATTCAGTTATGAGAGTGAATTTGGTGACCTTAATTCACTGACTTTTGCTATCACTTCCTTTTACTAACTCTAGCCATCATAGAGTAGTTGGCATGATAGGATGTAGTGGGTGGTGTTCAAAAAATGGAAGAGAATAATGGGGGGTTACCTTGATCAGTTGTAATTTCCCACTAAATGTATCATATTCTTTTTCCCTTAATTTTAGGCCATATGGAAAAAGTCTAACATTCTCCCACTTGATCCATTTCACGAGAGACTCCATATACGGATCATGGCGACTAATCCTCTTTTAAGAGCAAGAATTAATCTTCCATGTATCACAATATATTTAGTCTTTCACCACTCATACTTAACTTAATGAGTAAACCATATGTTTACTCTAGGTCAAACGATAATGATATTTCTCAACAAGATAACCAAAGTAAGTACGTACATAATTCCAAATGAGAAATAATCCAACTAAATGAAAGCTTCAGAAAAAACATAAAGAATGTACTACATAATGGGACCAAGTCTCATCCTTACTAGATGACCCTTGAATCCTTTAACATGCATGCCTTTAGTCAAGGGATCAGCTATTATCAATTCAGTGCTAATGTGTTCAATGATCACTTTCTTTTCCTGCACACGTTCTTTTACGGCTAGATACTTTATGTCGATGTGTTTACTTCGAATTCCACTCTTATTATTCTTAGACATGAAGACAACAGATGAATTGTCACAATACATTCTTATTGGTCGGCTAATAGAGTCAACAACTCTTGGCCCATATATGAAGCCTTTCAGCCATACACCATGTGAGGTAGCCTCAAAAACAAGAAACGAACTTAGCCTACCACTTCAAGACTATTTTTTCGTCTATACATAAGCATGTAATCCTTAGTACCCTTAAGGTACCTCGACACTTTCTTCGCAGCCTTCTAGTGATCGATTCCTGAGTTACTCTGATATCTTCCTAATACTCCAACGACATATGAAATGTCGGGTCTAGTACAGACCTGAGCATACATAATGCTATCAACAGCTGAAGCATATGGAAAAAATTTCATTTGTTCCCTTTCAATGTCATTCCTGGGTCATTGGTCCAAGCTGAACCGATCACCTTTTACAATGGGTGCTACACTTGTTGAAAGTTGAACATTATCTTTTTCAGGAACAATATCCTGGAATTGATCACTCCCACTAATCAAGTCATTCTCAAGAAGTTTAGCATTTCTTGATTCCACAATTCTAGTGCTATGAAGAAATCTACCATAGTACTCTCCACCTCTATCTGATCTCACAATCTTAATGTGCTTACCATATTGTTTCTCTACTTCAACCTTAAACAATTTAAAGGCATCCAAAACTCCGTCTTTGGAACGAAACAAGTAAAGATACATATATTGTGAATAATCATCTATGAAGGTGATAAAGTATTTCGGATCATTAGCGTTCATGTCTGAACAACAAATGTCGTGTGTATGATCTCTAATAGGTTTGAACTTCTTTTGGCACCAATTTTGTGTTTTTTAGTTTGCTTTCCCTTAATGCAACCAACACACGTATCAAAATCAGTAAAGTCCAAAGTACCAAGTACCCCATCATTTACCAATCTCTTAACTCTCTCAATGGAGATATGTCCCAATCTATGGTGCCACAAAATTGAGGAGTCCTCATTCATAATACATCTTTTTAACCTAGTATTAACATGCATAGAACTAAGAATGATATCATTTTGTAAATAAAGACGATATACACCATCAGACAAAATACCATAACCAATAACTTCAGAGTTTCTGAGAATACTAAAACCAAAATCCGAAAAAAAATTTAAAAGAAATTCCTAAAGGTACAAGTCTTGAAACTGAAATCAAGTTTCTAGTGAAACCTGGTACATAAAATGTCTTTTCTAAATGCAAAATAAAACCACTATTTAAAATTAAACTGCATGTCCCAACAGCTTCCACATGTGAACTAATCTGACTGCCTGAATAAATGTAGTGTTCACTTCCCATTGGTTTCCTTAGGTTTGTCATACCCTGCAAGGTATTCGAAACATGGATTGTAGTACCAGAGTCAATCCACCATGTATTATGATTAATATTAACCATATTAGATTCATAAACAAACTCTAGAAAATTACCTTTCTTCTCAAGCCAAGTCTTAAACTTAATGCAGTCCTTCTTCATGTGTCCCTTATTTTTACAAAAGAAACACGTAGACTCCTTCTTTATACCTTGGTTAGCTGAAAGCTTTCCCTTTTCCTTAATGTTATCCTTTTTCTTCTTTTAAGAAGAAGCAATAGTAAGGTTCACCTTTTCGCCCTCTTCCATCCTCAATCTCCCCTCCTCTTGAACACACATGGTCATAAGTTCATTAATTGACCATTTATCCTTATGTGTGTTATAAGATATCTTAAAGGGGCCATATTGTGGAGGAAGAGTCTACAAAATGAAATGAACTAGGAAAGAATCAGACATGGTAACTTCCAAATCCTTAAGTTGGGCCGCAATATCCCTCATGCTCATGATATAATTACGCACACACTTAAACCCATTGTGCCTCATGGTCGAAAACTTCATAACTAAGGTGCTAGCAAGAGCTTTATCAGAACTTACAAACTGCTCATCAATGGATTTAAGGAGATCTTTAACCTTAGTATGCTTATCGACAGAACCCCGAATACTAGCACAAATTTTGGTCTTTATGAACATAACTGAGAGACGATTAGATCGATCCCACTTTTCATAAAGATCAACTGCATCAAGAGTACTAGTCTCTGTTATGCTAGGTGGTTCGTCTTTCCGAATAGCATAGTCGATATCCATCCACCCCAATTGTAAAAGCACTATTTCTTTCCACACCTTATAGTTATCACCCTTTAATTCAGGAATGTCACAATTGACATCAGAAATGTTTCCAGTTAAAATTGTTGCAAAGAAAAATATATATATGCTTATAAATAAAAAAATTGAGACTTAAACTTAATCATGATTTACCAATGTAAGTCATGCATAAAAATATGAATCTAGTGACATAAAACTTTCCTGTGGGCTAAAGTCCTACTCAAATTAGATTCATAACTACATGATGAAACTATTAAACCATATTCATTCCTTAATTCCTGTGGGTAGATTAAGGAACATAATTCAATATTTCACCCCAATTAATCATACAAATATAATAAAATTTCCTGTGGGCATATTTCATCATATTACATATAATTAATTACAAATTTATGTCTAGTTTCCACATGTGATTTCTTAAGAAAATTTTAAATAACTAGAGATGTTGTGGCTACTCTCTAATTACTAAAATTATTAAATCACTTGACATATTTCTTTAATATTTTTTTCATGTATAATCCTAATGGTCATAATATATATATAACTAATTATTTATAACCATTGCACATGTCAACAAATAATAATACAACAAATATGTTGGAACAAAATTAATATGATTAAACATATTCTTTAGCACTATATTTGTTTGCACTATATTATATATAGCTAAAAATATTAGAGTCTTTGGAAAACTCTCTGATAAACACATTATATTGACTGTGGTTTCAAGAGCGTGGTATATCGCACTGGGTAGACAAAACAATTCACGATATGTGCATCATTTTTAAGTATTCCTACACATATTGAACAGAGAATTAGCTAATATATGCTTAAAAACCCTTACAACATGTTACTGTTTTATCACAAGTCACCCTAACACGAACTCCTTGAGAAAGTTACCCAAGGCAAAACTTTGCACCTTCACAAAAGGAATGGACATAATTTAGACAGTTAATTTTTGTTTACTGCTCTTGAACTCAAAACATGTTCATATGCTATGATGTAAACATATATACTGCACAAGTCCCCCCAGTCCTGACACTCCATATCATCAAAAGGAAGATAGATACATCATTCTTGTCATATCAATACCCTAAAATCAGAATCTCAAATGACCATAACTGATCATTAAATTATTACAAGACCCAGTCACAGATCTTAAAATGCGAGAACCAGACAGCACAAGATATTTATTTAAATACCAACATCTTTCATTTATAAACTAAAGGAATTCGATCGGCTCTTCATTTTGTCCAATTAATAACTCGATTTCAACCAAAACTGAATTAATAATGCTAAATTGAACTTTAGAGAATCCATGAAGAAAATGAATGAAACAGAGCAGAGGATTCTTCCATATTCAGCGACATGTCTACCTCTCTTTCGAGAGAAAAGCTTTATGGGTATTTTTTCGTTTTTCAACACTACATGATTGGTAAGCGGTACTGTTTTAATGTGTACTAATATGCTGTGTCATCTTCAATAGAAACATCAAAGAACATAATATGACTGCTAAAGGAATGATGTACCAAACAGAACAATGTTTTGATCCACGACTCTTGTGTAATGGAAAATACATCTACTGTTGTAATGGTCAAGCAAGAAAGAGGTGATTATAAGGCTCTGATACCAAATGTAAACCTATATGTATCTACATGTATATTCTAATCATAATATGAACATACAATAATTAAAGCGGAAGCAACAAAAGAGATTGATTTTTGTGTACCTCCAGCCATTGCAATTTGAAAGCTTAATCCTTGAGTATGCCCCAATTTCTTAGTTGATTTTAACTTTGGTTCCAAACCCTCCTTCTCACTTTTTAGATGGTGTATTCAGTTATGAGAGTGAATTTGGTGACCTTAATTCACTGATTTTTGCTATCACTTCCTTTTACTAACTCTAGCCATCATAGAGTAGTTGACATGATAGGATGTAGTAGATGGTTTTCAAAAAATGGGAGAGAATAATGGGGGGTTACCTTGATCAGTTGTAACTTCCCACTAAATGGATCATATTCTTTTTCCCTTAATTTTAGGCCATATAAAAAAAGTCTAACAGACTTGAGCTACAAAATAGTTCCTAAGCTAAAATCATCCTTATTTGAGCTTCATAGAATCAAACATTGCTTCACAAGTAGGATAATCTCATCTGAAGTCTTCTTTCTACCTCAATGTGTCATGTTGTTCTTCTCATTCCATAACTCTTATGCAATGGCATAGGCGTCAATGACCACAAGATTCTTTACCTTGTTCGAAAATCGTCAGTTCTCAAAGAAGAAAAGTAATGCATAACACCTTTGGTAGATGTCCAAGAAATTCTAAAGTCATTCGAGAAGTTACGCCGGACCTCAATCGTAAACTGACAATGGATAAATTAATAATCCACAGTTTCCACCTCCGCATTGAAAAATCCGCAAATTATATTAGCCACATTGACCCCTCTATGAGCTACCATATCCAAAGTGGGTAAAGATATATGAAAAACAGACCAAATAAAAAAATATATTCAGGGAGGAATCTTATTTAGCTACAAAAGCTTCTCAAACTCACAATATTCTCCCTGGCCTTGCCTTAAAGCTTTAGAAGAAAAATATGAACATTCCGACAAATTTTCATCATTTGGATGCAAAATGATCAATATAATACCAAATTTTAACTCCAAGTAATCGATACTTTCAGCTTCATTTAATACCTTCTTAAAGTCGATCCTCCAACTAAAGTTATAAGTTAATTTACACACATAACCAGGATACTTCTGTTTTAGACAACCTTCATTAGCCCACCGATCAAACCGTAATCCCATATTTTATCATTGTTTACTTTAAGTTTCAAAAAAATATATTTGATAACATTATAATAAAATTTATATATGTCTAATTTCTTACCCCAAAAATTAATACAAAAATAATTACTTATCTAAAGTTATGTTTGAACATGTAAAACAAGCAAAATCCGATGAACTTTCGTTTTCCTAGGAATAATAATACAACTTTATGTTTTTCTAGATACATGAATATATTGTTCATGCTACATGTATAATATAATTAAAAAATGAATAAATCATCTTTTCAAAGTGAACCTCCAGCTATACGAGAATGTTAATATGTAGGCCTACTGATACTTTTATTTAGGGATTTCACTGTACCATCCTATATTCTAATATAAATATTGAAATTTTATTAACAAACCATGAGCAAATACTATTTATTTTATCAACTAAAAGATGCATTTAGAAAATACAAAAAAATCAGGCATTAATTCACCCTTTGAAGTTTCGAACTTCATTTTTTTATCAAACTTTTATTCGGCCGTTGTCAATTTAGTTTTCCTTAATATTCCACTGATCGTTCTCAGCAATGAAAGAGCCTTGACTTAATCACTCTCTTTATTGCCTAAATTGAAATACCCCAAAATACGCCAACAAAGCATGTGTCATTAATTTTCTAAATTTTGTTAGTCTTTGACTTGGATTTGGCTTTGTAAGCGTATCGCGTTTTGTTGTATTTTTACTATATATAGATAAGATAATCTTGTGCTATTGTTTCACAATAGTCTTGTCTATTCAGTTACCAATAACGTTCATCGGTTGTTAAGTAGTTATGTATAATTTTTCACATTCATCGGAAGTGTCAATCAAATGCTTTGAAAATTATCTTCTGTTAAAACAATGTTCGGTTAAACCCACCAAGTGTTGGTATGTCAAGTTTAGTTCTAAACCTTAAATTCTCTTGAGTGGATTATAAAGTCAACTTTATTAGGTTAGACTAGGAACATAGAAATGTTGAAATTTTCTCTAGTTACTTTTGGAAACCTGAAGACGTATCGAAGAAAAAATGAAGACATCCTTCAGTCCAAGGTTATTAACTGCAAGACTTGACTTATTCCATTTCTATCTATTGTTCATGCAGTTCTGAAATTCCTTAGGAATAGAAAAAGACTGATTCAGAAACCTATGCTAAAGATTGCCTTTTTCGAGTGACACGTGATATTATCATTTCTCATATACTACCTAAATTTCCTATTGAATCTATGATAAGGTGCACATCTGTATGCAAATCATTGTTTTTTTCGATATTTAATGACAATAAATTTAGTATTTTTTATCAAAAGAATTTTCCTTCTTCATCACCAGCTATTATTGATGTCAAACATGATGACACTGATAAGGGTTATCTATCACTATTTGATATTGTTAAGAAAAGATATCAGATTCGTAGGTTCAAATCATTTACTAGGCATGAAGAAAATGATGTTGAAATTATACAGTCTTTGATGGTTTATTGGTTCTTTGTCAACGTTGTAAAACTGAGCCCAAGTGTTATTATTCAATGTATAATCCGATTATTGGTCAAGTAGTTACACTTCCGGCTCCTAATGAGGTAAAATCTTGTGATTTTTCTTTAGCTTTTGATCCTGTAGGTGAGGTTTATAAGGTTGTTTGTATTGAAGGGGAAAAATATATATCAATCTTTACTCTTGGTGAATGTTACTGGAAAAATCTTGTCCAACATGGGTTTCATTATGATAAACCTAAAGCTTGTTCACGATTTTTCTCGGGTGGTGTTTTATATTGGATGAGTACTGAGGAACCTAGCTAATCAAGTGAAGAGGCAGATATGTAGTGTCAGTGGCGAATCCAGAGCAGTATTTCAATGAGGGCATGTTTTGTTGTTCTTAAAGATCATAATCAAGAATGAACATAACAGATAACAAGAGTAGAAAAGATAATTTTGATGTTCAAACTCACTAAAAAATATTAACATTTAAAGTTTGTGCTATTTTAATATAATTTATTCAAAAAAATAATAATTTATGTATACCAAAATATTCAAACTCACTAAAAAACATATACAAATTTTTTTATATTATATAAGAATAATTATGTGTAAAAAAAGAAATTTATTTGCGAATGCTTATATGCAAAAAAGAAAAAACATATGAACGCATGTTTATTTTTAACTTACTATTAATGCATATATTGAACAAACATATTAAGATAATATACACTTTAATATGAACGGGCTTTTCATGTTTTTTTTTTGAATTTTTGTTTTGATAATACTTATATATTAATATAATATACTTTTAACAAATATTCATATCATAAGAAATATTGTATGCAAAATAAAAAATAAAAAATTCATACCGTAAATTTTGTATATATAAATTGAGAGTATGGGATAAGAGAATCTTCCCATACTCTCAATTTATTTCCTTTTATATCATAAAAGAAATATTTCAATTATTTTATTTGGAATATTTGCAGTTTTTGCATTCTCAATCAAAACCCTCCCCCAATTCGCAAATCAATCATTTTATTTGCAAGGTTTGCAGTTTTTGCATTCCCATTATCATTTAGATGGCTACTATCCTAGGTAAACTACTCAAGTTTAAGCGGAGATTGGTCGTTCCAACAGGAAGAGGGTTTGGTTCTGTTGTTGCTGAAACTGATTCGTTAGGGGTTCGGAGGAGGTATGTCCAATGGTCTATCCCATCTATAAATATATACTATCGAAGGAAAATGTGATTTCTCAGGTAAACCTGCTGGTGCTGGCGATGCGTATTTCTTCAGAAATAATGATTCTGACTATGTTAATGGGGATTACTTAGTTGTCCCGAATGAAACAACTCTTACAAATGGAGAGGTTACGCCATTCTTATGAGCTTGAACAAAGATGATAAGGTTAGCATAAGGAAACTAGAAATTTAGATTGAGACGGATTGCAAGTCGTTGGTGGATTATTTAGATAACAAAAGTAACATTAAACCTGAGTATAATTCTTTGATGAAAAGAATTGCATTCAAGATTGAATACCTTAAGAAGAACTGCATCGATTGTGATGTAAGGTTTATTCATAGAGAGGCAAATGATCCTGCGAATGTTCTCTCAAGATTGGGCGAGAAGAGTGATCTAGCATTGCCAAGTGTTGATAAATTTCCTGATTTTGTTGCGAGTGAGATGTCAACAACACTTGATTTGAACAAGACTGGTGAATGGTTTGAAGTGAAGTAGCGTTGAAGATTAATGTTCTTAGGTGTGGTATCGGCACTGAACTTAAAATAGGTGCAGCTATCCAAGTCGTGGATTTGGGACCATCTATGCCTCCATCCCTGAAGAAGCAGAAACTTTGTCACTTCTAGAAGCCGCAACTTGGAATGTAGGCTTTGACTGCAAAAATTTATGAATAAAAGGAGATTACAAAGGGGTCATTGAGTTTTCCAGATTTCAATCAAACTCAATTCAGTAGAGAAATCAGGCTACAATCTCTGAAGCTACAAGGATTTGAAGTTGTGCGAATCTTTTTTGGGTTTTATTTTCAATCATAGGTGCAGTAATAAAGTTGCAGATGCTTTAGAAAAACATACAAGGAAACAAGGATCTCACAAACAACAATGGAGACAAATGCCTTTTTTTTTTTTTTAGATTTTGATTCTAGGTTCTTACTTTCAAGTGTTTCTAATTCACAATATGAGGATAACATCTTGTTGGAAGTTTCCCATATCTCAGTTCCTGGCACTGAAATAAGGGCATCCAGCAGGTTTAACAACCTCTTGTAATCTTTTTGGGTCTGGCTTTCAATATATTAACTTTCAAAAAAAATAAGATAACAGGAAGTTGGGAAGAAGTTGGCAGTGACAAATACAAAGAGGAAAAAATATCATACACCAATTTAAAGTAAACTAAAATACTCTCCATATGGTTCATATAAATTGAAAAGTGAAACTACTATAATAAAGTTGCTTGGAAATAAAATTAAGGAAATCTTATTTTTCCTGGAAAAATAGAAATTGAAATCTACTAAAAATCCTTAACTTTGTTGGTTTTAGTAGTTTGAGAGGAATAAAATTAGTTTTAAAATTATAAAATATATGAGCATTTTTTATTCTTAAAACTTTTGTAAGGGGCAATAATTTAAATTACAAGTAACAAAAAAATAGATAAATATTTATTAATTTCAGAATCTTATGAGGACCTACGCCACAAGCTCCCCTTATATTCGTCCTAAATAGTGTTGATGTTAATAAAGAAAATATATACATAACAGAACTCCACGTTAGTGAAGCATTATTAAAGTTGGATTTCAATTATCTTGTGGAGATGTGTGGATCACTATGCTATTAAGAAATTACCAATACAGACAAGCTAGTAAAACTATGGGTCCTTAAAAAGAATTCAGGTAATTTGTATGAATGGGCTAAAAAGAGAAATGTTTAATTATTAGCAAGGAGCTTTCAGAATCCTGATATTTGTAACCCTAGATTGTTAACCTTCCTTGATTTCCAGAATGACTCTTCTTATTGAAATTGTCATGGATCCTGAATTAAAACTCATATTCAAGTGGCATGAACATCGTGAAGTTAAAGACAACGAGGAGGACGACCAAGATGGGGAGGAGGAGGACCTGTTAACTTATGAGTACTACGCTTATCATGTTAAGTTGAACATGATTGAGTTAATACATAGCTCAAATATGTTAAGAAGGCCATTGGCATGCTAATATCATTGCTTACATTTAAGTTTCAAGTATTGCTGGAGTTCAAGCAATGGCAGAGCCAAGGGTTGACTAACCCTGGCTCTAGCCCCTTTAAAATCATACTAACCATATAAAAACCCTTACTGTTATCCTATATTTTGTATTTATCCCACCTAATATATTAGGGTTAGTCCACTAAAATCCACATGTTTACATAATTTTTTTTATCCCCCTCAACTTTAATTCCTGGTTTCTCCACTATTCAAGCTTCTTTACAATGGTGAAGTTCATATTCTTCTTTCTTTTTTTAGGGTGTTATTTTTGCTCTTCTGTGTTTTCTTAGCTTTGTTAGCGCCCTTGCATTTATTTTCCCTTCTTAATATTATTAGTGGTTTAGGAAAAAACAACGACGACATAACTGTGATACCTAGGAATCAAAGTATGGCCACTGGTTGGTTTGAGTTGATTTTTGAGGACCATTTTGGATCATGGACTACATAGATTGGATGCTCACACAAACAACTAGGGTGGAGTCGGTGTTATGCTTTGAGCAAGAAGAAAAACAACTATTGAAATAGCTGAAGAATGGAAAACCACACCAACAAATGAAGTGGTTTCCAGTAGAATTAAACTTCAGAAGTTTTAATTGTATTTTGCTTAGCCGCTTTGGTGACGAAAAACTATTGACTTGTAAAAATAAATAAAATCATGTTAAACTCTGGTGTGGGCGGACTGTATTCCCGCTCACTATTTCTATGTCTTGCATGCAGCAAAACACATGTTTTCTTTTTTTGTTTAGTTACAGTGTTCTTTAGTTCTAAAACTAACGTTTCTTCAGTTAAGGCATCGTTAACTACTTATGATGCAGTTGTTAATCATATTGCTCCATTATCTTAGACTCGCCAATTTCAATATTGACTTTTATTTCAAGCTATCTATCTAACGTCTGTAATTGCACAATTACCTAATACGAAGATAGTTTTTCTGCTAAGGACTGCCTGAAAGTTGTTAAGAATGTTAGTAATTTGAAATTATGTCTTTGGAAGTCTAGGAGTCTAATCTAGAAACATCTAATCTATAAGTTACATTATAAATTTATCTTCTACATTAGTTACAAAACTCATAGAGCCCTTGTGTTAATGAAGTAAAGTAGTGGGGTGTTAATTCCTATTCTTTACTCTTCTAATGTAAGTGCCTATTTGCTAGTGATGAAATTAAGCAACAATTCAGATTGATATCAGATTCAAAGATTAAGAGTTGCTCAAATACTTACCTGTGTTTCCTTCTATTTTCCGCTGCGCCAACAAATTTGGCATCAGAGCCTGACATGGTTTCAAGTTCTAACACAAACTTTTTCAATTATTCTCAAACCCCTGTTCCAATATTTGAAAGCGAAAGTTATGATTTATGGAGTCTCCAAATGAAGACCTTATTCATCTCGCAGGATCTCCGGGAACTTGTAGAATATGGATATGATGGACCAGAATCGCCGGAAGAGATTGCAACATTTACTCCATCACAACTAAAAGAACACAAGGAATAAAGAAAGATGCTAGAGCATTACGTTTCATCCAGCAAGGGTTAAGTAGACACATCTTTCCCAGAATTTAAAAATCTTCAGAGGCAAAAGAAGCATGGGAAATTCTAAAGAATGCTTTCCATGGCTCAAAGAAGATTATCTCCATAAAGCTTCAATCCATGTGGAAAGAATTTGATACCTTATTGATGAAAGAAAGCGAATCAATTCAAGTGTTTTTATTGAGAGCTTCAAGCATTATAAATCAGATTCAAGCTTTTGGAGATACAATAGAAGAGAATAGAATTGTTAAGAAACTCTTAAGAAATTTACCATCTAAGTTTGAACACGTTGTTGCTGCAATTGAGGAATTAAAAGACTTCTCTGAACTTTCAACGTATTAGTTGATGGGCTCTTTTGAGGCTCATGCACAAAGGATGAGTAGATACGCGGTGAAAAGACGATAGAGCAAGCATTTCAATCCAAGTTGCACATCAAAGACAGCAATAACAATGGTGAATATGAAAACCGATCTTACAAAATAAGCAATTTTCAATCTAACGGAAAAAAAAAATCAACCGTGGAGGAAAATCATACCGTGGACGAGGTAGAGGTAATTTTCACAACAATTATGAAAATTCAAAACCTTACTGCAATGTATGTAAGAAATATAGCCATGAAAGTGAAAATTGTCGATACAAGTGCACCACATACAAGAAACTAAATCATATGGAGAAAGATTATTGGTCTAAGCAGGAAAATGAAGCAAATTTCTCAAAGAAGGATACTACTTCTGAAAGTTTATTTTTTTCATGCTATAAGTCACACCAAGAAATACCAGAAAAACGAGAAACACCCGAATCACCCAAAATTTGGTATTTGGATAGTGGTTGTAGCAACCACATGACCGGTGATAAAAGTTTCTATGTTAGTTTGAATGCAAATATAAATTCTCATGTTAAACTAGGAGATGGAGAACTACACAAAGAAGAAGGAAAAAGATTTATTTTTCTATCATCTAAAGTAGGACAAAAATTAATTCATGATGTTTTATATGTTCTTGGTCTTGCTCAAAATTTGTTGAGTGTAGGAAAATTCATACGTATGTGATGAACTTCGAAAATGATGAATGCAAAATCTTTGATGCAAGGAGACGACAACAACGACTTGTGGTTACTATGATAATGGCGCCAAATAAGGTGTTTCCTCTTATTGCAGAACCAAATGAAACTTATTCCTCGAGTGTTGAAAATGTTGATGATATTGTGCTTTGACACATGAGGTATGGTCATCTGAATTATGACTCACTCAATCTTCTAAAGAAGAAAAACACGGTGATTGCTCTTCCTTCTTTTAACAATAACAAGCAAGTTTGTGAAGGTTGTGTCTACAAGAAGATTCATTGACTCCCAATTGTTAAGACTTCACGGAGAGCAAGCCACTTGAACTGGTTCATGCCGATATTTTTGGTCCGACTAAAATACCATCATTTGACGGAATAAGATATTTTCTTCTTTTTGTTGATGATTCTAGCAGGTTGATGTGGATATATTTTCTCGAACACAAATCCGAAGTATTTTCCAGGTTCCAACAATTCATGGCTTTGATGGAGAAGCAAAGTGATCATCACTTAAAAATGTTAGTAATTTGAAATTATGTCTTACGAAGTCTAGTAGTCTAATCTAGGAGCATCTAATCTATAAGTGCAACAGATAATTCTTAAAGATGCATATGTTAGCATGCTGAATTTCTGAATCGTGAGAATCAATCAGAGTAGTACCTTGTCAGTATGGTGGTTTACTGTCATGCAACATTTCTCTTTATCTAAATCCCAAAACTTGACAGACTTGTCTGCACTTGCACTAGCAAGATACTTAATGAATTTAAACGAGTAAGAAAAGCCAAAAGCAACATCAGCCAGACCAATAATTAATGAGACAAAAAATATTATCTCCCCAAATTTTGAAGCTTACTTGAGTTTCTTGTTCCAATCAAGACCAAGCACAGAATCTGTATGACTACCCTTCTTATATTTGGCAGTCTGAAAGAAAACAAAGTATTCTGTATTCGTAAGAACCATTTCAAGAAATATCAAATGACTAAGCTCAACTCTGTAAGAGGCTACCAATATTTGAAGTGAAAACAGAACAGTGCCAAGTGTATAAGCTTAGAGTCTCAGTATTATAGAAAGCAATACGACTTCAACAGTTTAAAAGTAACTGAAGTATCACGACATGATGAACAGCCTTTTGATATACGATCCCTATGAAAACATAAAAGTCAACCCGTTCGATATTTACAAGATTTCCTAGCTCATCTGGATGATCCCAATTAAAACATAAACTTCCAGTGACTCATAATGAAGAAGACCTTACTCCAGATGGAACAGCTTCAATGGACTTCCTGTTTTCTATATTTTCTGCTTAAGTCGAAAGTTTGGGAGATCAATTCAGCTTCATTTCCTTTTTTTGCTATCTAAAAGTTGTGGGTGCGGGTGTGGGTGTGCGAGCGCTGTTAATATGATTATGTCAGCAAAGTTGAAAACATGGACAAGAGCAACTGCTTGAATGCTATAAGAAAACCTAAACACCTACCTAGTAAAAGACCACAACACGAGGTAGCGGCACCATGAAACCACCCAGCAAAGAAAAAAAAAGAAAAAAAAGAAGAAGAAGAAGAACAGAGAACCAAAACGCATGTCATGTGACGCAGTTACGATACACCACAGGGTAATAGGAGGACGATTTAATTGTAATATTCAAAACATAGGAGTCAGGAACGAACAAATAACTGAAGGAGAACTAGAAAAAGGAAATACAGATGATATACCTTCCATCCTTTCTTGGCAACACCACCCAATGCCAGAAATGGCTGGATTTCATCAATCTGTAGGAAAGAAAGGTTTAGTTGGATGAAATGTTATAGAATGATGCAGGGGCATATTCTGCTTAGTAGGGAATGATTTCTAGTCCGGAACTCAAGTTCCAAACAATACGGAAGAAGAAAACTATGCTTACAAACTCAAAGATTGAATTCCATTACAAGGTTGAGATCCCAAATTTCGATAGCTGGATCCAATGTGCCTACGGCTATATAGTTTCCTGCAAATATAAAGACGAGAAGAAATGAAAAAATATGTTTAAGAGAATTAAACAAAAGAAAATAATCAATTGCTACTTTCTTATTGGGAGACTCCTGGCGGCTTATGTATTAGCAACCTCTAACTAAAGACAGATCAAAGCTTCAATAAACTTATGGTTATTAGTAAGCAGACTATTCAAAAGAGAGAGTGATCTTATGCTCACTTACCTTTATCTCCACCATTAAAGTTCCAATCACGCCACACAATGCAGAGGGGAAGAGCCGAAAGATTATATCGTGATGGAAGTAAAAGTTAAGCTCACCATCTTCTAACTCCTCCAGTACACAAACCTGGAATCATGTGCACTAAAACTTGGAACAGGTAAAATCGAACGAAACTTCTAAATCACAATGAACTACACATTTGCCCTTATACTTAAGATCAATTCTAAGTAGAAACATAATATCCTAGAATATGGTTAGAGTGAAAGTCTAATCCACACACAGTTACATGCCTGGAGTTGGCTAACTTCGTCATCAGTACGTGCACAAATAGTAACTGCATCTGACAGTTTTATGGTCATATCCTCAATTTTTTCGTCATCATCCTCATCATCATCCTGCCAAGAGCATACATTTAAGAACCTGCACACTATTTACATAAGATGCAATGGACATTGAGACATCATTGAGCTTACATCCTTCTTCAGATAAGGGTCCATCTCATTACTTGGATAGTATCTATCCCCAATTGCAGTACTAAATATTTCAATGCCTGAGAATAAAAAAAAAAATTTGTGGTATACATTCGAAAAGGAAAATAACTTCAACAGAATATATAACCTGAAAATCTACTTATTATTATTATATACAGTCTTAACAATGCGCTGTTCTCCTCATTAGGAAAAAGAGAAGAAAGCTGTATGACAAATGGACAAAAATATATATAAGTTACCATCATCCTCTTAATCATAATTCTCCATGTTAAGCTCCTTGCGGGCATCAGTCATATCTTTAGTGCCAAAACTAGTACTGTTTCTAGGTTGTTCTATCCCAAGTGCCTCTGCAGCAGCTAATGCTTGGGATACCTCATCAGAAGCTCCTTTAGCAGCATCAACTAACATACATTTCTTCAGTGTGCCAAAACTAGTACTGCTTCTAGGTTGTTTTACCTCTGCAGCAGCTAATGCTTGGGATACCTCATCAGCAACTCCTTTGGCAGCAGCATCAACAACCATTTCTTCATTGTCTTCATTATCAGAGTCACCCCTAAATGAAAACATGTAATTTTAGAACCAAAAGACATGCAATAACTCTGACCCTGTGAAGACAAATTTACATAATAATACATATAAAGCATTACCTTCTGTCTAAGGTACCACTTTTTAATATCTCATTAATTTCCTCTTTAGCGGGTGGCTCAACTTCAGCTGTAATAACCTTTGCAATTCCCTTAGGTACCCAAGAGATAGCCGAAATCATTTTGCACCCACAGATAAATTAACTACAAGCAACAAGAAAACCCAACAATCACTTAACAGTAATATTATTCACTACTAAACAATAGTATTATCTAGTCTCCTAGCTATCACAATAAGCATGAAATTGAATCGGAAAACATAAGTTTTAACAAGGAAAAATAGAATTAACATTTTAAGGCTTGTAATTGATAGAGATGGTAGTTATAAAGTCACTATTCAACATCCATCTAAATAGTAAGAAAAAATTTGCAACCATGAACGCATCATAGATATTGGTTAGGGTTTAAATTAAACTTCATGATGATTTTAAACCCTAACTAAGACCTCAGCATCAAATTAAATCCTAAAATCAATCGACAAAGACTAAACTGGAAATCAACAATGTGCTTGCTTACCAGCTCCAACGATTCTTTTGCCTGCGAGACCGTCTTTTTTGAGAAATTGCTTGTAACGCCCGTCAGTTATAGATTTTCTGCTGCTTTTATTGCTTCGTGTTCTTGCTGAGCAAAGCCTACGATTGCATCGAGCACATAAACTGCAACCGTTCTGCAAATAGGTCTGCTCGACCGGGAATAGACTTGAGTGTGTTACATTTGGTAAAGACTTGCAGATATAAAATGCTGATCCAACAATTGACGCTCGAATGGGATGGAGTGCGATGGGGTTGAAGTTGGTGGGTTACCCAATGGTTTCATGTCTAGAGGCAACAAGCATGTCGACCCAGCTCGACTTGTTAGTCCGACGGTAGGCTTGATTCCAGCAACAGGTATGATCCATTTATTTTTATACATATCCCGGAACCCATCATTGTCAAGTTCCTTCATATTTAACACTTGTTGTCTCTCTGCTCTCACTCTTCTGGTCTTTTCAAGCACTACTATCATAGTTGCTTGACTTCATTTTTAGAGAATAACCCGAACATTATATGGAAAATCGGATATCAATTCAAATTAGCTGATCCATAAAGATTACTTAAACCACCTAGATGGCTAAATGCAAAGTGAGCTATGTGGTTTATACCTTTGATACCTTAGCGCCCCAAGTTGGCCATCAAAGATTTTGAGAAATCTACTTAGGAATCAAGAGTAACGGACTAACGGAGCATCTTAGCTTTTATGTGGATGCGTTGGTGGCTTATATTGAGATTTGGGGAGAGTCGAAGCGCTAAAAGAATCCATGTTTTACCCCGTCCTCGTCAGAGGATGTCTCTCTTAAGATGGGTGCCGTTGTCAAGGTCAGACGAGGGCAATTGAGCATTCAGAATTGCCATCGCAGCGTGATATCACAACTCCTTGATTGCAACAACCTGAGATGGGGATTCCGCCAGGGACAGGGGAGGCCATCTCAATGGGCATTAAATTAACTGTGAGTTCCATATGGAGTTTTCATTTGTTGGTTTGTTAAGCTGACAACACAAATTAGAACTGGGAGAGATAAGTGAGTCGTAGGCAATTGCTTGGAATTATAAAAACATAAAGAGTCCAGCACAAATTGGCAACATGGAAGGATGATTTATTAGTACTGCTGCATTTTTATTTCAGAAAAATACATCTTCATCAGTTATGGAATTAAGTTGTGCGTCTAATCACTTAAGTAATTGTATCTTAAACTGTTGAGGAGAAAAAAACCACTGGTTAGACCTTGTTACACATCACTGATGAAGGTGGTAGAAGGAGGAGGTTTCCTAATAAGTGTAATCTGCTCAAATCCGTAAGCAATTTCAATCAGCTTTGGTTCTGAACCTCTTAATCCACCGAAACATATTCCAACAGGCATTCCATCATCCTCATACCCTGCTGGAACAATAATTGCAGGGTGCCCTCCTATTGCAAGTACAGTAGAAAAACTATTTCCTGGAGCGACGACTGCATCCAAATTATTCTTAATCATCATACTCTTGAACCCTTCATCATCAAGTTGCTGCATATTCAACAGTGCTCCTTGTCTCTCTGCCTCGTTTCCACTGGTCTTCTCAGCGTCTATCATCGTATTTTGATCATATACATCAGTCATTTCCTGGTCATGCATGATTGACACCATTACTTTTAAGTATCAATGTAACTCAACAAATGTAGAAGAGGAAAATGAATCGTCCCTTAGTAGGGATGTTAGCATATTCTATAGTCTGGAAGCTCACCAAAGATGGGTTGTTCCTATTGAAGGCAATTACATCAGCTAACGACCTCACAGGAGAAGTAACTAGTTCTTTCAAGTAGACATTCAGAGACTGCTTGAACTCGGATAACATTGCTGACATTTCACCACTTTGAATAGGATCATAAATCATTTGGATATTTTCGATTTCCAGGTTGTCCACTATAACTGCACCTGCTTGTCTTCATTTTTACAGAGAAGAATGAGTAAAAGACATAGTCAGCGTGAATCTTTTCAAACCAAAAAAAAGAAGAAAAAGAAGTCATCATCAAAGTTGGATACCTTAGCGTCTTGATGTGGCCCTCAAAGAGTTGAAGAAGAGGCCCACCGAATAATACCCTCACTATTCCTAATCTTTTTCCTAAAAGACCATCCTTGTTCAGAAATTGGGTGTAACCATCTTTAGGTATGAATTTTGCTGCTGAGGAAGTTGCTATGGCATCATTCGGATCAAATCCTACAATTGAATTCAATACGTATACAGCATCCGAAACTGTTCTGCACATTGGTCTGTTTCACCCAGCAATACAAACCAAATTTTGACATTTAGAGGATAGTTAAATAAGCTGAAAACATTTACAAAGCATACCGTGAATCGCGTCAACATACCCCACTGTATCCTGTCTGGGCGAGATAGGAATAACTCCACCTCGACTGGTGAGTCCAACTGTAGGTTTAATTGCGACAACCGCATTAGCATTGGCTGGGCAGAGGATTGATCCATCAGTTTCTGTTCCCAAAGACACTGTCACCATATTTGCAGCAACTGATATAGCTGATCCACTGCTAGAACCACATGGGCTCTTTGATATAACATACGGATTCTGCGTCACAGATAAGTCTATACATATCATTGCATACATCTACAGGAGAATGGAAAGGCATTTCAAGTTAACCTACCACGCCTTGTTTGCTTCTTCCGCACCATGCCGAGGGAACACTGGTACCGCGGAAATGGGACCACTCGCTAAGGCTGGCTTTCCCCATGATCAACGCTCCAGCTTTTCTCAACTTTCTCACCACCCCTGCATCACGTGGGACCACAGAATTCAATAGTGCAAATGATCCAGCGGTAGTGTTAAGTTTGTCTTTGGTTGCTATATTGTCCTTTAGGAGGATTGGAATTCCGTGAAGTCCTCCCAGTGTCTTAAGGGAGCTCGGCCTCTTCCGTTCAAGATCGGCCTTATCAGCTTGATTTAACACGTCTGGATTCACCTCAATAACTGCATTGAGAAGTGGATTGAGGGTTTGAATCTCCTGGATGTAATGCTGAACGAGTTGCCTAGACGTCAAGATGTTATTCTTGAACGCTAGTTGGATATCTTCGATACTGGCTTCTTTTATGGAGAAACCATGGCAGTTGACGATGAATAAGCTAGAACAGATACTGATCAATAACAGTAGCTTTATTAGTAGAATTGAAGAAAACGGTGCAGTGCTTGAAGTGATCGGACGGAACAGAGAAAAAGGAATGGCCATGGTTTCCTGAAATTAGCTAGTGACTACCAATACTACTCGAGATTGAGAAATTATGCTCTGAACAACATGTAATGAGTAAAGACTTCTCTAAATAGCCCAAACCATGAGCAGGGGAGATATATGATATACAAATAGATATGGTACGTCAGTCGAGGCACCATGTGCTTTATCAGAACTAGTGTGCTCATGACCGTTGGATAAAGGTCAACGGGTAGGTTTATGCGGTGTCAATCCATTCATCCAACCATCGGTAATTGACAATTTTGACTGCATTTTGGTAAGCTGTGTATTAGTGCCATCGTTACATCATGGTCAAGGAGTGGGTAGACAAACAGCCAACACAGATAGTATTATATGCAATATAATGTTTGGCACGTTATATATTTAATGCTGCGTAAAATACGAAGGAAACTTTGCAGATAGTGACAAGGCGTGGAATCATCTCACACCGACATGTAATACGTATTTAACACGTGGAAATGAAATGAACGATAATTCTTTATTTAATTAATTGAACTTAGTTTGTCTATCGCCACATACTTTTATGTTTAGTATGAATGAATCACAGTCTCTCTAGGTTACATTATCATCATCTAAACAAGCTAATAGGTTGCAGTACTTGCATTACTATTTTTCATCAGCAGCTATGTTATTTGCAAGGTTTTTTTTCTTTCTTTTTTCCCTTTTGTTAAAGCGGGAGTTTTTCCGGCGGGTGAAAACTATAAGCTTTCGTTCTGAACCCCTTGCTCCCCAAAAGTGATCCCAATAGCATTGGAGATGCTCTAACGACTACTAACAACAGTTCACTTGTTTGGTTGTTTATTGGACAAGAAAGGCACGTCAAAGAGTGACCGATAGTGTTATAACAAAAATATCATTACACAAGGCCAACAATCCATTTAAATTGCAAATGTTCATTTTTTATATCATCAAATTAGAGATAAGTACAGAAATTCTTCACAATCACTAATAGTTACTAATAGAACAAAACAAGACAAACTCACACACAATGCTGATAGTTTACAATGACAGCCAAGAACCAACTATTCTTTTGTACACTTTAATCAAAAGAGAACACCAAAGAAACCCAAAGTAAAAAAGGTAAGCAAAGCAACCCCCAGTTTTGATTGTTTAGTTATCATGGAAGAAGTTGACCCACTATCGAAAGGAGTATTGTCAATGAGAGGTTGCTGCATTCCTTGAGTAGCACTAGCACTACCGACTCCTCCTCCAAAAGCAGCAGCAGCAGCAGGCTGATGATGTACAGATGGAGATAAAGGTTGTTGGGTACTTAGATCACCTACAGGCGATAGAGGGTCAGCCAAATCTGGTTGTTGGAAGTCTTCTCCTGGTTGACTAAGATCTGCCTCAGGTTGTAGTGCAGGTTGTGGTAATTCATCTGGTTGGTCCGAAGTAACCTGCTGATCAGAAGCATTACCTTCCCCGGGCTGTAGTGCAGGTGCTTGTGATTCATCTGGTTGGCTTAAACCATCTTGCTGTTGAGCATTAGCCGCCTCTGGTTGTTGTAATTCTTCCTTTGGGACAGTCAATTGAGCCTGTTGTGCTCCTGCTCCTTGCTGAACATTGTTTTCCAATGGTTGCCCAAAGGGACCCCTTACGTCATCGCCATGAACTGAAGAAGCAAAAGGTGGAAGTGCTGGAGCCATTCCGGGTGCTCCAATAGATCCACAATTTTGGTTCACAATGGGGTTGTCGCTTGCCCTCCAAACCATTTCACCTTCTCTCTCTCTTATCTGCATATCACCGCTATCAATCAGCACCAACTCCTGTAGATAGTCACCCTCCACGTCATTGTCCCATGCAGAGTTACTTCCGTCAAAAATCTCAAGTCCACCATCAGTAAACATTAAGGTACATGTATTAATATTGCTAACCGGAGTGCATTCTGATTCCCAAACACTTTCACCATGATCTTGGACTTGTATGTAGCAGAAATCAGACCCAAATCCACCGGCACCAAAAGAAGTCACACGACGAAGGAGGAAAACAGAATATTTTCCTGATGGAGAGGTTAGGAACAACTGCGAAGAGCCAAGTGCTGCTGCTTCATGACTTAGTGGTGGTACACTTGCTAGAATTTGCTGTTTGGTAACCCTTTCAATTGTACCAGCTGGAGATATCGAATGCGAAAGAAGGGTGGAATACGAAAAGAAGAAAATGAATAGTAAAGTTAGAAAGAGATTATACTTGAGAAAGCCCTCCATATCTTATAAATTTAAGTATTGTGTTGCAAATGAGCTTCAGATGATGAGGAATAGAAAGAGATTGATGAGGAAGTGAAATGGAGTTGGATCATATTTATAAGGGAACTGATAGATTGAGCAATTAGCAGGATAGTGAATCTGTTTTTTCTATTGAAGTAGCTGGCTAGATAATAGGAGGAGCAGTTGAAAATGACTTGCACCATTCAAGAATTCATTAGTTCAACCGTTAAAAGCAGATAAAAATAATATAGTTTGTTTCTTGGTACTCTACATTCGTGGGATCGAAAGAGTTATATGACCCTATGGCCTTTGTTTATGCACAATAATCCTACTTGTTTCTGTATATGTTTAAAGGAAATTAGAGAATGAATTGGTGTGAAATTCATAACCAAATCCACATTGTAGTTGTTATATTTGATATTGGTTAGGTTTGAAGGGTGCCTTAAAAGGCTTTTTTAATTGTATTTTGTGCCTTCTATACTATAGTAGACTCCAATATTTCTTACAGCTTAGTGAACTCAATGGTAGATCCTCATATTACTCGCGGACGGAACAAGGTTATTTTTGCAGGACTTATAACGGTTGTTTTACTTTGGTCCCTGGTAGTGCTTAAACCAATCTTGTACTCTTGCTTGTCCCCTAAAAGGAGTAAATTAAATAGACTCTGCCTAGTTTTACAACCAATTAAAGTTTAGACTACATTGTGACTGAAGTTCAGGAAACAACACACCTGACAGAATTTAGGTACTCCAAACAGGATGTTGGATCAAGCTTGAATTGTTCATTCCAAAGAAAGCCAGTAGTAAATATATATGAATTCATTGACTAGTACAAGTCAAACCAAATATAATTTTCAATTCAAACATGACTATACACATCCTAAACCTTCTTAACAAATATGGTTTATATACAAATATATCGAGAAAATATAATCCCGTGAAAATGGTGGTTCCCCAGTGATAGAACTAATGTGAAACTAAAAAGAAGAAAAAAACAAGGATTATTTTTTAACTAGTTGTTTCCAACCCATCAATCACATCCAAATTGTTAGTCTTTGTTTCGTTCAACTCTCTAGTTGGAGAGCTGCCACTACTCTTGCTCATCCTCAACCTATTTGTTGTTCTCCTTTTACTGCGACTCCTAAATTCTTGACTTTTACTTATACCGGGGTTCAACCTTCTAAAGCTAACATCAGCTAACATGTCTTGGATTTCTGGAGAGAGCTGAAGGACCAAGTTAGTTTGATTTTTACTTGGCGGATCTTCTCGGGTTTCAACCAGTAAAACCACAGCCTTCTGGCTAAGGGACCGAACAGGAGCCAGTGGCTTGTTGGATCCATTATCTCTGTTTCTTATCTGACTGATCATGCGATGAAGCCATGTTACAAGTTCAAGGATGTATGTGTCTGTCCTCTCCTTCTCTGCGTGATGGAGTGTCTGGATGCGCATCAAGCTATTCTGTCCTGACGTCTTTTTGTTGAACTCATTGCTGTTTAACCAACAAACAGTTCAGGCATAAACAAACACTCTTAACATTGAAATCAAAAGATGCAGGGTAAAATAACTAACAACAGTTTTCAACTGACCCTGTGTTTGCCCATTCTCCAACCCATCCAAAACCTTGATGTGCTCTGTATCATGAAGAGATGACGGTGTCAAAAGAGGTACATCTAAACATGATGAGAACAACAAGGTCTAACAGTCTATATTTATTATTTATTAAAAAAAATAACTAAATCAAACATAAGGGAATCAAGAATTATCCACACATGATGAATGGAACTTAAAGACCTACTTGGTTGTATTTGTAGCTACTGGAAAAAGCCAATCGAGGATTTTTGTCATCTCAGCCTTCATTTGAGGAACCGTCAACTGCATGGATCCATTTCGTATCAAAATTGACAACCAGGAAAGCACCAAAGAGTAAAGCACAGGAAAAGGTAAATTAAGTACCTCTTCTTTCCCTTTGTATGATTGTATCCGAGAACGGAGAGCTGTCTTAACACCAGTAGGCAAACCATTGTACAATGTGTCCCTTACATTAGGAGGTAAGAAATTTGGACGACAGACCTATTGACAGGAAAATAAGTCAGAAACAGTAGGAAAGCAAATACACTAACAGCACCAAGAATGCCAACCTATCAGGTCTAATTAGCCAATTCTTACAAAGTTAAATCATTATCAAAAGTTCGGAATCACACAGTTGTTTTCTTTAGAGAGATAGTATTAACTCCTTCCCCAAATATACAGACATACAAAGACATTAACATTAGCATGTTTTATTAAGTAAATAGAGCGCCAATCCTCCCAATCTAAAGTGGCATGATCCAAGAGTTCATGCATAACAATGTGTTCCCTAACTTAAAACTTGTCTTATGAGGAGTAAAAGCATATGTTACCTTTCTAAAAATCAAATAAGATAGGAAATTATATACTTACGATACAATCTATCTGATTGATGATGTTTGCATAGTGTAGTGCGAGGCCAGATGCACCTAGTCGTTGAGGCTTATGAATTTGTTCGCCGTTAGCAATATTACTACCTGTCGTGACTTGAAGTGAATTTAAGTTTTTAGATATATACAGAGGAGGACAAGATCGTAATAGACCGGAGAGCAATAAAAAAAATCCTTTCTTATGGTTTTAGCTTCTATATAATCAACAATATGAAGGGTTCACTTTAATGATAAGCAACTAGTGGATAACTGGAAATAAGTGGTTCCTTTTGTAAGTCCTTACCATAGTTGCTGCTGAACGCTTCCACAATTTCCTGATGTATAAAGGTAACAATGTCGACGAGTTTCTCCACAACCTACATGTACTGCATAATTATAATTTGAAAACTCTAACAGACGAAGATATTATTAACACTAAGTAACATGATAAAAAAAAAGTAATCTATTCTAGTCATATAGAAAAACTAGTACATTCCTCAAAAGGATAAGAGGATGTTAAATGATATCAAGGTTTACCAGTAATAATTATTAGTGCGGTGACAAAGTGAGATGTGGAAAAAGGTGAGATAGGTTTACATACCACATCCAAGTTTTTTGACCAAAGAGATTTCCTTTTCAGATTCTTAACATGCTTTCTTTGTTGTTTCAGCTCACCACTTAATATCATCAAGCTCTCTCCTATAATTTCAAATGCAACGGACAGATAATTGAGATATAGACCCAACCATAGTATTTCAGAAATGAAATTTAGAAGAAAAAAAGTATGACTCATAGATTTCATAATTAATGGGTACAGAATCAAAACCACTTTTGCTGTGAGAATGTAGAAGTGTTTGACCTCTCTTAGGAAGCTTTAAAGACTCTAGCTCTTCAAGCTTTCTCTGGTAATCTTGTTCAAGTCTGTCCAATGGAGATAACTCATGGTATAGTTGCTGTACACAAAAATGAGTTAGTTTATTACAGATTCCAGTACAATAAGTACAAAAAGAAATAAATGAGAATCACCAAACTATGAGAGTAGACATGTACAGAACCAAGAGCATAAAAAGTTGCCAAATGAACATTAAAAATATACTTACTGAAGTATGCTGAGCTAAGGTCATAAGAGCCTGCATTGTCTTTTCTGCCTCGTCTCTATGTTGTCTATGTGCAGCGAAATTTGTATCCAAACTGGAATGGCAAAAGAAAATTTCATCATCAGTAAATGCCAGCTTCTGAATTTGCCGATGTTACACACTATGTCTACCTTACTTTTGAAAATAGCGACCCAGCTGGTGCCACTGGGGATCTTTGCAGAGGTCTCCAAATCTAATGACTTCACGCGAAAAAAGATTGAATTCCTCCCTAAAAATAGCACGAATAGTTATAGCTATAAGAATTCCAAATACACAATTCTACTGTTACAACACAACTCAAAGCCACGAGGTTGGTCCCAAAGACTGCAATGGATCACCTTTTGTCAGAAGCAGCAAGCCTCAGCAACTCCTCCATATCGGTAGATACAAGCCTGTGTACACCTTCCGAATGTAGAACACTTTCTTTCAGAAACTGCACGTTTTCCTCCGAAAGTGATTGCAAGAGATTTGCACCTTTAACAATCGTATTAGCTACTTCAAATGCTAGAATAGATATTTTATTTCCTCGATGTGCAATCCCATAAGCAAAGCCACTGCTTGCATTCAAATTTGACATACTACTCCCTAGTGTATCTAAAACCTCCAGACCAACATTCCCAGCTTTTCCTAAAAATGAGCTCATTTGTGGTACCTAAATCAAGCAACCAAACAAGAACATACACTTAACCTTGTGTCTAGAAATGCATCTCAAATTTTCGATAAACTTTATCATCCCTTATTAACACGTTTCTAAAAACGAGTCTGATAAATTGCAACAGATTCCTGCCAGCATTTCTACCAACCGATTCTATATTTTTTACTGGGTGTGTCTAGCAATTAAATCAGTTCCGCGATTAGGCCACGGGGCTGACGCTAATATTAGAGGGATCTTTACAAAATCAGTGCTTCGAATCCATTGACTATTCCCGTGGACTAGATTTCATTAGTCATTAAAAATTATCCGTTTCTCAGAATGTTAAAAAAAATTGCAAAAGAAAAAATAATAAAAAAAACTATAGCCCAAAAATAAGAAATTTACCTTGGTATTGGCAGACCTAACAGGGGTTGGAGTAGGCTTCAATTCACTTGAAAAGGATAACCTATACTCACTTAGATCATACATAGGATGTGAAGAATTCCTTCCATATACACCATCATAATCATCATAATCACCAACATCATCATAACTATTATTCTTAGCATCAGAAACTGAATTCAGATCTTTTCTTTGATTTTTATCAAAGCTTTTAACAGTCTTGAATTTACCAGAATAGTCAACAGGGGCAGAAGAAGATATATTCTTCTCAAATTCTAAATCTTTCCTTTTCATAACTCCACCTGAACATACCCCTCCCATTGCCACTACCAGAATTTGATCAAATACAATCAATAAGAAGTCTAATTTTACTACTATAAAACCCTAATTATGTGAAGAAGAACAGAATTTCAAGAATTGAAGAGAGAGAAAATATGGAATGAAGAATGGGCAAGCAGGACAGAGAAGTTAAAGTCTACTGTTTTTTCGTATGAAGGGAAGAGCGGGTGAAGATGAGTTAAAAGTTGTCGTGTTTTGGTGGAGAAAAATCTAACTTCTGTAATTATCATATTACCCTTATTTCGTACAATTCAAAGAAGGAAGAACTATAGAGCTAATCTGAAGGATTTTATCGTCTTTTCAAGTTAGTTTCCTGATTAATCAAATGGGTAGTGATTAAAGATGTGACTAATTACTAGTCAAACTTTAGACTTTTTTGTACCCACATTGTGCAGTCTTGATGATTTTGAGCTTTTCATTAAAAATGAAAATCTAATAAAATGGCTACGAAAAGTCTGCTGAAACGCAGAGAGGATGAGAATACGAGTTAGACTACACGTCCCTAACAATAAAGAAAGTTCTTTTTGACATCATTATGCTCAAGGAAAATAAATTTTCAAAATGGAATGTGCACAGATATTCCTCTATGTGACCAGTTTGTCGACATTATTTTCATCGAATTTCTTGCGCAAATGCAAGTTCATATTACAGTAAGTACTAGTGCATGTGAAAAACAGACGACCACCACCAAAACTCTTTTGAGTTCTTAGAAAAAGCTAAAGTACAGATTGTATCAAGATGTAAACTCATTCAATTTAGGGCAAATACAATAGACATGTAAAAGCTACCAGAAGCTCAAATCCGGACGAGATCACCAGCAGTATAATTAGAAAATTGTTAATTATGTTAACGCGTGTGGGTGCTTAACAAGTTTTTTTTTCATAAAACACTCATATCCTAAGTGCTAATCGAAATCTACTGATGTTTAATTAGATTCGTATAGCGTACGAGATAGAGAACGCGGAAGAGACGCCAAAGAGGACGAGAACATACCAAACTCGTTTTTGATTGTTTGGTTAAGATTCAACTCCTAATACAGTTCTAGTCAACGGTTTCACACATCAATTTCAGTTTTACAGTAATTCGCGGTAATTAAGAATTACGGATTGCCTAGTTCAGTGTCTTGTCTTTTCGATTCCCATCCAAATTCATTACGGGTACGGTAATTCTCACCTGTTCTGAACTAACGCTCTATCCCATTTACTACTGCCACGTGATTTACGATTCATTATTGAGAATCTACCCTACAACTACCAGGCCCTTATTGACAAGAAATCGAGACTTTTATAGTATGTTACAATTGCGTGGATTAAAGTATCCAACTTGTACACATACATATATCCGATAGGACATGTTCTACTCGACAAAGGTCTCATGGTACTATTCTCATTTCACATACTTGGAAGGACATTACAGTGCTCCTCTGAAAATAAAATGTATAGAGTATGTATTAATTCTACGTAAAAATGAAGTACCATGCAGTTTGCCAGGAGAACTTTTTCTTTGTTGCGTTGAAGCATGAATTTTATTAAGCTAGATAACGATTACACATGGATATGTATTATTTAGGAAGTCATTTAATATAATTTGAGTAAAAAAAGTTGGGATTGCCTGGTCTTAGATCTTTGTTGATAAATTTTCCGTCTGGCTGCCATCATCGACATGGTTAGCAAGTCTATCAGCTGCTTGATTTCCCTCCCTATAATTATATCAAACGGTGCAATGAGGTATTTGACGCATTCTTAGTTTTATCTCTTTGATCATGCATGTGATATACCAAGGAGGTTCCCTAGAGGAGGTTATCAATTTTAGGAGATTTTCTGAATCAGTCTCGAAGATGACCTTTGGCCACTGTCTTTCTATCGCAGTTCTGGAAGCCAATAGCATAGCCCAAGTTTCAGCTAATAAGGCAGTTGTGATTCCAAGTGGTTGCGCTAGCACCAAAACTACCCTTGCCTCCGAGTTTCTGCAAATAAATCTCGTTCCTGCCATTCATGGGGGCCCCTGGCAGCTCCATCAGTGTTTATCATAATCTAATCCAGGTTGGGGTTGGTCCATCCAACTGAAATGAGAGTTGTTCTTTTTATGGTGCTTTTTGGGTTAGAATTTGGTCCATCACCAGGTATTATAGGAGGCATAGAATTTTTTGCCCAGGAATATTCTTGTTGTTGATTGAGCGCTCTAGAGACAATACCTTCCGAAGTGGTTTGGTTATGACGGAATATCTTCTCATTTCTTGCTAGCCAAAGAGACCATAAGAGAAATCAATAGGAGGTTAAGGTTGTGGTTGGCTCCGATTGTTGTAATAGATTAGGTACGGTTGTATGGGGGTTATGGAAATAGGTTGGTTATTGTTGGGGTTTTCATTGTTCGAGAGACGAGTGAATAGAATATTCCAGGCTAAGGTTGAAGTTGGGAAAAGAATGAACAAGTGATTTGCCGATTCTGGTGCATCGTTGCATTGGGGGCATAAATTAGAGTTGGTGACTTGGATGCGATGCAGGATGGAAAAGGTTGGTAGACCTTCATTGATTGCTTTCCACAAGAAAAGTTGTATTTTTGGTGGACATGGTAAGGTCCACAGGAATTTGAAGATTGGGAAGGGGGTCTGAGTGGGGGGTGTAACTTCCTGAATTAGGCATTGATATCCTGAAGCAGTAATACACTTTCCAGTTTTTGAGTGCGGACAGATAATCCTATCTTGGGGGTTGTCAAGGGGAAGGTCGATATTTATGATTTTTTGGGCTATGTTAGGTGGTAGGTTATTTAAGTTATCACGTATCCAGTTATGAGTATCTAGATCAATGATATTTGCTACTGTTTGGATAGGGTAGCACTGCGCTGAGTCTAGGTTCAGAAAATGTGGACTCCAGTTAGCTTGAATGGGGGTTGTTAATTCATTTCCAATACGGTGGAAATTAAGATTTTGTAAGGTGGGTATAAGGGATGTTAATTGTTTCCATTGTGCACTGGATGGAGATGGGTTGGTAGTGGGGCTATGGAAAATTGATTGTTGCTTGAGGTATTTCTGATGATACAGGCTGGCGGAGATGGCGTCAGGATGCTCATGCAGATTCCAAACTCTTTTCATTAGCAAAGCTTTATTGTGTATACTGTTTCGTCTTATGACTAGTCCTCCATTGGAGATAGGTTTGAATAATTTATCCCATCCTAGAGGGTGGAGCTTTTTCACTGAGGAGTCACGCCCCCAGAAGAAATTTCTGGTGATATGATCTATCACGTTATGCACATGGAATGAGAGAAGTTGTGTTTGCATAAGATGGTTAGAGGTGGGGATTAAAGAAGTTTTAATAAGGATTAACCTTCTTGCCGGTGTCAAGCATTTTGTCATCCATCCTTTCGCTTTTCTCGATAGTCTTTGGAGCAGAAGTTCAAAAATGTGTCGTGAAGACCTCCCTTGCTTAAATTGGACCCTAGATATGTAGGGGGTTTGAAGTGGTTGGCATGCTGAAAAGTTGATGAATATTGTCCACCATCTATGGGTCCAATCTCATAGGTGTATAATAGTGGATTTGGAAGTCTTGATTAGCTGATCCGCTGAAGAGACGTAAGATCGGAGTAAATTCTTGAGATGATAACTGCTTTCTGCAGAAGCCTTGAAAGTGATGAGAAGGTCATCCGTATACAATAGATGCAGAACTGGGGGTGCTTTTGGGGAAATACGCAGACCTTCTATAAGCTTTTTTTTTACCAAGATTCCCAAGTTTGTGGATAAAATCTCCGTACATACTATATATAAATATACAAGAGGAAAATGGGTCTCCTTTCCTTATTCCTCTTGTAAGTGTGATATATCCGTGCGGGGTACTGTTAATGTTAACTGAATATGTGACTGTTGTGACATAAAGAATTATATAGTCTACAGAGGTCGTTGGGAAACCTAGTTTTGTGAAGGCCGCTCTAATGAATCCCTAATCTAAACTATAATAAACCTTTTGGATATCTAGTTTTAAAGCTATTTTCAGATCTTTGGTTAGGTTTGAGGATTGATGTAGTGGAATAGCTCTTTGGCGATGGCTATATTATCATGAATTAATCTTTGGGGTACAAAGGCACTATGATAGGGGCTTATTAGAAATGCGAGAAGCGGACGAATTCGATTGACTAGAATTTTAGCAATGATTTTATAAGTAACATTGCAAACTCCTATAGGTCGGAATTGTGATGGTTTTGTTGGATGATCTATTTTTGGTATTAGAGTAAGGTTTTTGTGGTTCATGAGTGGATGAATATGAAGTGAGTTAAAAAAAGTACAAACCATGACTATTAACTGAGCATGAGTGGTTTCCCAGAAGATTTTAAAAAACTTACTGGTGTAGCCATCCGGGCTGGGGGCTCGCTCGGAGTCTATAGAGAATAGTGTTTGTTTGATTTTCGCAAGGATTACCTCCTCAGTAAGTACGGCACATTGTCTAGGAGATAATCTGAGAGTGATTGCTCAGAAAAGATCTTCATCTATCATCGTAGAATTTGTTGTATATTGTTCGATGAAATAGTCCAGAATGAGGCATATAACCTGATCCTTATTAGTTTCCAATTATTTTTAGGGTCTTGTAATTGGTGAATATTGTTGTATCTTCGGTGAATAGTTGCTTTGGTGTTGAAGAAAGTTGTGTGGTTGTCGCCCGACTGGAGCTATTGAATTCTTGATCTTTGTTGCCAATAGATTACGTGGCATTGGAGCAGAGCCGTGCGGTGACTTCTAAGCTGTCTTTCTCGCAATAACCAGAAGTTCAGTTCATCTCTCTGTCTAGTAGCACAATGTTTTTGCGCAATTTTAATTTGAATGGTTGAGTTCTTGATCACTGTAAGGAGGTAACCAAACGTTTCCTTATTCCACTCGATAAGAGATTGACTTGTCTTGATGAGTTTTAGTTGCAGGTCTAATGATGGTTCTATTTCATTTTTCCGAATCCATGCAACATCCACCATTTGCCTTAGTTGTGGATGAGTGAGCCATAGATGTTCAAATTTATAATTTTTTGTTCCCCCAGTCGATTGTTTTCGCTTGCATCAAGATTGGAGCATGCTCAGAAGTATCCTTGGAGATGTGTGACACCTGCATGAGGGTTAGTCGTTCTCCAGTGCTGGGTGGCTAGAACTCTGTCTAGGCGCTCCATTATATTATCTTGCCCGAGTTGATTATTTTTCCATGTGAATGGATCTCCACGGAATCCCATATCGATAAATCTCATTTGATTGATCATTAATAAGAAATGATGAGATCGCACGTATGTTACTTGTTTTTCTTTTTTTTTCCAAAAAAATATGAATTTACTACAACATCGATAAAAGCAATTATTGGTAATATATTAATATAAAAAAATAATCATGATAGCTAAATTTATGGGTTGATATCCGTCTTAGCAATTTTGGTACTTTTTATGAATCGTGATTGTTATAAGCTTAAAAAATATCATCAAATTTCTTTTTTAATACGAGAGTATGGTTTTATTTATAAAAGTTCTATTACATAGTTGGGCGGTCATCAACTAAGGGTCGTTTGGGATTGCTTTTATTTTTGCAAAAGAAATTTTAAAACATAAATATAGTAATATTTTTTTTATATTTGTGTTTGGTTAAGTTTTTATAAAGTGCTTTTTATGTAAAATACTTCCAAAATTTATCAACTTTTAAAAGCCGGGGAGAAGGAGTTTTTAAAAGTTTTAAAAATAGAAGTTATGGTCCCACCTAATTTACATATCTAATTTTTCTTTTTTATCCCTATTTTCTTTTATAAATGATAAAAACTACTCTTAAATCTATATACCGTCAATTTTTTATTCCATATATTTTATTTTTTAAAGATTATTCTTTTTCATTTTCAAAACATATTTTATATACCATGTCACTTACATTTTTTAATTTATCAACAGTAAAAATAAGACCAGATATTAAATAATTATTTAATTTTAGATTATTTTTTGTTTGGAAATTATATCTATAATTAAAAATAAATTAATAAAATTAATATTTATTAACGATAATAATAAATATTAGTCAATTTAATTATCTATAAATATTTAAAAGTTAAAAAATCAATTATTTTTAAATCCAATAAACTTGAATAAAATTATTTTCATAGATATGTCTGTTTTTGTCATTTGCTACAATAACAATAGTCGAACCTGATATTTTACCAAACACAATTTGATCATTTTTTTCATCAGCTTTAACTTTTAGTTATATTTACCAAATGTTCAACCGTTTTTTTTACAAAGCACAATAACGCACAATATAAAAACGCTTTTATAAAACTCACATCAATACCAAACTAAGCCTAAAGATGATTCCAACCAAGATGGCATAGAATGCTACCACTCTTCTACTGTTTAACTAGATAAAGCATGTTTACCTAGCAAATCATCCACATTGTTCGCATCTCTGTGAGCATAACTACATTTCCAAGTCTCAAAATTTTCTAAGAAAAAACGATAATCCTATATGATATTATTATACATCCAATTTACTTCTCCAACTTTCTCATTTATAACATTGACTACCCTTTGGATGTCTCCCTCTAGATGAATATTTGATAAAAGTTCAGTTACTGGCCACCTTATTCCTGCCATGCCAATGCTTCAGCTTGTTAAGGACCTACAGATTTTTCTGGGACACTTCTAGCTCTCTTGGATGAACCTGCAGAGTTCCTATCCATTATTCACAATCCTAATTTATATTAAATCTACAATAAGATGCATCAAAATTAATTTTAATTTCATTTGAGCTAGGAGGTTTCCAGTAATGAGGTTAAGAAGGAATGACAATGCCATTTCTTTCTATAAGATTTGCTTGAACTCTTTGTCCATCTGACATGTGAGACTTTATATTTCTTACTATTGAGACAGCTTGTACCTGCAAGTTATCAAATACCACAGCACATCTATGTTTCCATATTTCCCACGTTGTAAAGAAATATGAATAAAAAATAGGCTAACATTAGTAGGTCTAACTTTAATATCATGATGAAACCAAGATGGAACCCACTCATAAATATTCTTACCTGGTAAGTTTTGAAGTATATTAGCATCAATATTATTCAAGACATTGACATACACAGGAAAATCAAGGAACATATGTTGTAAAGATTCAATAGAAGTAGAGCATCAAGGCCAAACATTATCAATATGAGCATTATACCTAGCCATTCTTTCTTTAACAAGTAAACAATTATGAATGAATTTCCAAAGGAAATGTTGGATCTTAATTGGGAGTTTTGTTTTCCATAGAGAATTCTAGTTGATAGGAATAGTCATGGAGGAAACTTCATTGATATCATTTAAGATAGCTCTATATGTTGATTTGACAGAGAAAATACCATTATTTCCAGGTGTCTATCTTATTCTATCTACACCTGAGAAAGGAATTATAATTTTATTAATAACTTCTACAGTCTGGTTGTCAAAAAGAGCTTAGAGAGTAACAAGATTCCAAGACTTTTCCTAGTCAATGAGTTAGGAGACAAACTTAAGATTTTCAGAAATATAATTAGATTTAGGGGGACTATTAAAAGATGGAATCCAGTTATCTTTACAAATTGAAATTTGGATCTATGGTAGACACATTTTTTGTGTCTAAATTGTTCTCAATTTCATATTTTGTTGGTATTCAATTTTGTACTTATCATGGGCTTTTATGTCTTTGTAGGTATTTTTGAAAAATAAATATTTGTGAAAAAATTGTCTCAAAAAGTTGATAAAGGCACCCGGGAAAAGTGATAAAGGCACTCATAGGATTTACTAAAGGCACCCATCAAATTTACTAAAAGCACCCACTCCATTTTGTTTGAACTCCGGAATTAGCGGGAAAACTTCTCTATCGAGAGAGAGAATTATCTGATAAGGTTTGGGAAAGTTTGGGACCGAGTTTTATGGCATTAGAAGGAGTATTCGATATCACAACAATCAAAGGAAGTTTAAACACGTCGTTCATAAGTGTTTGTTGCCGAGAAAAGAGCTGGGAAAGTTGAGTTAAAAGGGAATTCTTCCCTGATTCGGATTTACATGAATCTGAGTTGGTTTGGGATTGTTTCTTTGGGTCCTGATCGATTAGAATAGGTTGTTAGGGGTTACTAGACCTATATAAACCCAACAGAGAGGAAAAAAAACATATACAGAGGGAACCTGAAAAATCCAGAGAAATTTTTTTTTTTCCCGTGAAAAAGAAGAAGAATAAGTACAGACTACACCAGAGAACTGTCACAAAACCCGTGGCATATTCTTCTTGGTTTTACTGCAATGCAGAACATTCGTTTACGTCTGTTGTCTTTTCTTTGTTTACTGCAAGATAGAACACGATGATAGCAACACTTATATCCGTATCAAGTGTTCTGTGTTAATTTTTACTCTTCTTTTCTTCTTGTAAACACTTGTGAGCTATGAATAATTATTTTGAGCGAGTGTTTGACATGAGGAGCTAAACCCTATTGCTGAGGCGACGGAGGAAGCTATTTTCCCAATTATCAAGTGGTATATTTATTTTTAAATAATTTTTGCAATTCTTTTTATGATTTTTGCATTGACTTAAAATTGAGAAAAAAGGTTTTTATTAAATAGTTGTGATTTCTTTTGATGGTCCATGCTTAGTCTAGGGATCTTAATGTTCCATGCTTTGGATTTACACCTATTATTTTGGAAACCTACTTTTGGCAATATTTTAGAATTAAATTGAATATGTGAATTGTAAAATTATTGTTCTTAATTAAATCACTCAAAAATTGGTCAATGCTGGAGTCCTTAGTCTCAGTTTTTCTCTATATTCTTGAATCAACTTTTAATTGAGTTTTCTATTTTAGTTTTTAAATTAAGTCTGAAACAAATCTTCACAAGTCCTACAGAACGAACTACTTTTACCACTTTTCTGAAACGATTAAGATTTTTGGATTCTTTTATGACTTTTGCATTTATTTTTAATTAAAATTATGATTTGTCTTAATTGATTGTGATTTTATTTGATGGTTTATGCTGGGACCAGGAGCTTTTTATGAGTCATGCTTGTGATTTACAATTGATATTTTAAAAATCTACCTTTGGAAAAAATTAGAATCACTTATTTGAGCTAGAATTGTTTAGAATTATTATTTTTGGAATCAATTAAAAGTGGTTAATGGTGAAATCCATAACCTCAGTACTTTTGAATATGATTTTTATCTTTTGTGTATATTTTCTAGTTTAAAATCATTTTTTAAATCTAAAATCAATTTTCACAAGTTCGAGAGTTTAAACCTTATTTACCACTATTCTAAAACACATCGGTTTTTGGCGCCGCCGTCGGGGATTTATTTTTAGGTTAGATTTGTAGATTAAATTTTGTTTTAGTATTAGTTATATTTTTATATTTTTATTATTTGTTCTATTTTACGTTTTTGGGTATTTCTCTTTTGCTACAGGTTTTGAAACGTAAAAGAAAAAAAATTGAGCCAAAGATTTTGGTGATTAAAAGACTTGAAGTAAAGTTAAAGCTAAAAGAACGAAAAAGAAGACAAAAAATTTATTTTTTACTTTTTAGGGTTTTTATTTGTTATTTTAATTTAGAAAAAAACTGTATTAGGAAATCTTTAAATTTTTTTGTAATTTTCTTTTATTTTTGGACACTTTGGGATATTTTTCGACATTATTTTTATTTTTAAACTCCACGCAAGGGTAGTATTAAAAATAAACTGCACAGGGAAGGACGACAATTACGATATTGTCTCAGCCCCTTGGGTTCGTACACTGACACAGGAGTCAGTGGCCCGAGTCGACTTCAACGGTTCGTCGCTCGTCTGGTATGGGAGGTAAAACTCTATCAATCCACGAAACCCCTGCAAGTGGATTTTCTGTATTCCTTCGTAATGCATATATGTTGAGGACTGAATACGGATTTATTTTCTAGTAAAGGGTAAGAACTTGCCATATAAGATAAGAACTAAGATTTCATCACCGTTTCCTTCTTGCCCGCCTTAGGAAAACGTTTCCAAACGCGAACCTAAGCTTAAAATTTTGACTAGAAAGAGATCGATAGGGTAACGAGCTTATAAGAAAGTCATTCAAAAGGACTGAATTGGTTACTTTGTTAGCGTAACTCAAGGTTCAGGAAGATTATTTTAAGAGATTCGAGCCACCTTGTAACCCAAGGAAACGTTGCCAAAGAGACATGGTTATCAAAGCTCCTTAGAGCTTATCCTGTTTCTATTCGACTTAATCTAATTCGGATCGTTCTAAGAGGTTTGCTAAAACTGTAACTAGTTTCCTTTTGAAAGAATTAAAGCTGGTCTATAAACAATCTAAGTAGAGCCATCATGCTTATTGTTTGCTAGATTCAATAGGTTTGATTTGGTTGAGTCATCCTTGCTTGTGATTGTTTATAATTCCCTTTCTAATTAGGATTTATTTTTTAGATTTTTTTAGTGTATGCCAAGACTGCTCGAAACCGTCACTGAGCGAGCTTGGAAAAAAGACACTCTAGGTCGTTTGATTAGTGACAAATCTAGTAGTTCTGTCCCTAGAAACGAGGACCTCGAAGACTCTTCTTTTGAGGGCCCTGTTCTTGGAAATTTTAATTTTGAGAACTTGACACTGTTTGAAAAAGTTATTTCTTGTCCTTTGATAGCGCCAGCAATGACGACTTTAAAAGCTTTGTTGAACCCGACTAGGACTTCTCGTCCATCATGTATCAAGTTAGCTGAAATTGAAGCAAACTATTAGTTAAAACCTGGGACCATACAGATGCTCCCAATCTTCTTTGGGGAAAAAAAATGAAAATGCCTATTTTCATGTTAGGGATTTTGATGAAATATGTAGTACCATCAGGATTAAGGACCTAGATGATGAAGCATTGAAACTTAGATTGTTTCCTTTTTCACTAAGAGACAAAGACAAATCTTGGCTATATAGTTTGACTTCTGAGTCCATTGAAACCTATGAACAACTTACATCTGCCTTTTTTAAGAAGTTTTTCCCTAGGCACAAAACATCATCTATTAGGCAGCAGATTTGCACATTTGCTCAACAAGAAGGAGAATCTTAGTATAGTTATTTGGAAAGGTTCAATGACTTATTATCACAATGTCCTCATCATAGTTTAGAAAAAGTAAGGCTAGTTCAGATCCTCTACGATGATTTAGATTATTCGACAACAACCATGGTTGAGTCTTTATGTACAGGTGGGTTTGAAAATAAAACTTTCGATGGTGCGGTGACATTTCTGAATGAAATCGCCAAAAAAACCCAACAATAGGAAAATAGTAGGGAGCCCCAGAAAACAATTCTTCTAAGTAAAAGAGATATCAATAGGGTAGAAGGATCTTTTGAATCAGATGCCAAAATAGCAGTTATATCAAAAAGGTTAATAAGCTTTAGAACTGAGTCAATCTAGTTGTGGAATTGAAGCCAAGTCATTTTGGGAAGGAAAAACTGTTGAAGAGCATGCCCATGCTCTTTATAATAACACTAGATTTGATAACCATCAGAATTTTTACCCTTATTCATAAACCTATAACCCTGGTTGGAGAAACCATCCTAACCTTTGTTGGTCTAAGGGCCAGAGTCAAGGTCGGTCTAGTAATTCTAAGATTCTCCTAGGTTTTGGCTATACTAAGAATCCTTCAGGACCAACACAATTTCAAAACCATTTAGATAAGAATATCATGAGTTTAGAAGAGTCTCTCACCTTTTTATCTCATAACACCGTTAAGTTTCAGTAATCGGTTGAACAAAATTTAGAAGATAATAAAAAGATGATCCATGCTAACTCTTAGGATATTTACAATTTATGAACCCAGTTTAGTCAGTTGAATGAGTCTTTGAGAGAAAAATGTAAGTTTCCTAGTCAGAACCAACCCAATCCTAAAGGAGTTCATGAAGTATCTTATGGTGAGAAATCATCAAATCATGTGAATGCAATTAGAACCCTTAGGAATGGTAAAGTGGTATAAAACAAGGTAACCATTCCTGATAGTGAATATATTACAGTTCACCCTTCTGAACCAGTAGCTGCAGAGACTGATGAAGTCTCTAAAGAGCCCGATGCAGTTCCTTATAAGCCAGATTTTGTGCCCAGAGCCCTGTTCCCACAACTGTTAGCACCAACAAAGAAGGAATTCAATTTTAATGACAAATTGGAGGTTTTTAAGCAAGTCATTGTCAACCTTCCTTTATTATATGTAATTAGGTAGATTCCTATTTATGCCAAGTTCCTTAAGGATATGTGTACACGAAAGCGAAAGCTTAGTATACAAAAGAAAGTATTTTTAGCTAGTCATGTGAGTTCAGTTATCCAGAACAATACAACTTCTAAGTAGAAAGACCCAGGTTCCCCAACCATCTCTTACGCAATAGGTAACTACCGTGTTGAGAAAGTGTTGCTTGACTTAGGAGCCAATGTGAACTTACTTCCGTACCATGTGTACCTCCAGCTAGTAGTTGGTGATTTGAAACCTACTCAGATAGCACTGCAGTTAGCTGATAGGTCTGTGAAAATTCCTCGTGGTGTCATAGAGGATGTTCTTATTGAGGTCGATAAGTTTATTTATCTAGTGGATTTTGTTGTCCTTGATACCCAACCTGTCCATGACCCAAAGAATCAGATACTTGTGATATTAGGTCGCTCGTTTTTAGCTACACCTAATGCGATCATTAACTGTCGAAATGGTATTATGAACTTATCTTTTGGTAATATGACTATTGAGTTGAATATTTTCAATATTAGTAAGCAACCACCTGAGCTAGATGACACGTGCATTGAAGAGGTGAACATGATAAGAAGATTAGTTCAGGAGTCATTACCAAACACTTTGTTAGAAGATCCATTAGAGAAAAGCCTAGCCCACTTTGGGTTTGATTTTGATGATGATAGTATGATTAATGGTGTGAATGCTTTGTTAGATTCAGCCCTTTGATAGGCACTATTAATGGATGGAAAGCTAAGTTCGAACCACTACCAGTTTCTAAATCTACCCTAATTCCTTCTTTAGAAGAGCCTCCTAAGTTGGACCTTAAACAACTACCAGATACCCTGAAGTATGTGTATTTAGGCCCATATGAGACTTTGCCTGTGATTGTAGCATCCGACTTGGATAGTAACCAGAAAAGTAGGCTAGTGACCGTGCTTCAAGATAATAAGGAAGCTTTAGGTTGGACCATATCAGACATTAAGGGTATAAGTCCTATTGTTTGTATGCATCAGATTCATTTAGAGGATGATACCAAACCGTCTTGGGAGATGCAACATGGAATTAACTCTAACATGAAAGAAGTAGTTCATACTGAGGTGGTTAAGTTGTTAGATGAGGGTATCATCTACCCCATTTCAGACAGTAAGTGGATCATCCCTCTTCAGGTTTTTCCCAAGAGATCAGGTATCATTGTAGTCCAGAATGATAACAATGAGTAAATCCTAACCCGAGTGACCTCGGGGTGGCGTGTTTGTATTGACTATAGAAAATTGAACAAGGTCACAAGGAAGGACCACTTTCCCCTTCTTTTCATCGACCAAATGCTTGAGAGATTAGCTGGATATAACCATTATTTCTTGTTAAATGGTTTTTCTAGTTAGAATCAGATTGTTATTGCCCCAGAAGACCAAGAGAAAACCACTTTTACATGTCCCTTTGGTACCTTTTCATATAGACGCATGCCTTTGGGGTTGTGTAATGCACCCGCTACTTTTCAGCGTTGTATGATGAGCATATTTTTTGACATGGTAGAACGGTTTTTAGAGGTCTTTACGAATGATTTTTCAGTGTTTGGATCATCTTTTGATGAGTGATTGCATCATTTGATATTAGTGTTGACTACGTGTAAGGAAAAGAATTTAGTGTTTAATTGAGAAAAATGCCATTTCATGGTTTAATCAGGAATTGTTTTAGGGTTTACCGTATCTTTCTAGACCTCTTTGCAATCTGCTTGCAAAAGATGTTAAGTTTATCTTTGATGATGCTTGTTTAGAGTCTTTTGAGAAGTTCAAGACCTTACTCACTACCGCATCCATAATCCATGCACCTAACTGGAACCTACCCTTTGAGATAATGTGTGATGCTTCAGATTATGCTATTGGTGTTGTGTTAGGTCAGCGAGAAAACAAATTTCTTCATATGATTTACTATGCCAACAAAATTCTGAATAATTCCTAATTGAACTATACCACCACAAAGAAAGAATTATTAGCCATTTTTTTTGCCTTGGATAAGTTTAGATACTACCTTTTAGGTTCTAAGGTCACAGTATTTACTGATCATGCTGCTTTGAAGTATCTTGTGTTTAAGAAGGATACTAAACCTATATTTATTAGATGGATCCTTTTTTTAAAAGATTTTTCTCTATAAATTAGAGACAAAAAGGGTGCAGAAAATGTAGTAGCAGACCACTTGTCTAGGATTGTTATTGATTCCCCTCCTGTAAGAGATAGTTTTCCTGATGAACAACTTTTCTTGGTTTCCCAATACCTTGGTTTGCGAATATAGTGAACTATCTTGTCACTGGTCGAATGCCTCAACATTGGGGTAAAAAAGATCGTTCTAGGTTTTTAGTTGAGGTTAAGAATTTCTTTTGGACAATCCTTATCTGTTTAAGTATTGTCCAGATCAGATTATTAGGAGACGTATACCTGAGATTAACCATACCAGTATTATTTCATTTTGTCATGATCATGCTTGTGGGGGTCACTTTAGTGCTAAGAAGACTGCTGCAAAGATATTGCAGTGTGGATTCTACTGGCCTTCGATGTTTAAAAACACCCACAGTTATTATGTCTCTTGTGAGCGTTGTCAGAAGTTATGAACCATTTCCCGTAGAAATATGATGCATTTGAACCCTATTTTAGTTATTGAGGTCTTTGATGTGTGGGGCATTGATTTTATGGGTCCATTTCCTAATTCCTTAGGTTATTTTTACATCCTTGTCGTTGTAGACTATGTGTCTAAGTGGGTAGAGGCGTTTCATGTAAAACAAACGACCACAAGGTTGTGGTCCAGTTTTTGAATGATAACATATTTACACGTTTTGGTACACCGTGAACTATAATTAGTTATGGAGGGTCACACTTTCGTAATAGAGCTTTTAGTCTCTTGATGAAGAAATATGGTATTACTCACAAAATAGCTACCCCATATCACCTACAAACTATTGGTCAAGTAGAGGTCTAGAGAAAACAGTTAATCCTGATAGGAAATACTGGTCATTGAGGCTTATTGATGCGTTATGAGCTTACCTTACTGCGTTTAAGATCCCCATTGGAATGTCACCTTATCGTCTAGTTTTTGGCAAGGCCTGTCACCTTCCTGTCGAGTTAGAACATAGAGCATATTGGGATGTACTTGACAAGGCAGGAGCCCACAGGAAGCTCCAGCTCAATGAGTTGGAAGAGATACGGAAAGATGCATATGATAGTGCTAGGGAGTGTAAAAACAAAATGAAACTTGTGCATGATAGAATTATTTTAAGAAAGTCATTTTCTCCAGGTCAAAAAGTTCTTCTATTCCTCGGGAAGTTACGCTCGGTGGACCGGTCCTTTTGTTGTTCGCACTGTTTTTTCCTCATGGTGCTATTGAGATTGATACTCAAGATGGTACAAATCCTTTCAAGGTTAACAGTAAGAGATTGAAACCATTTTTAGATCCTTTTCCGACAGGTGATTTTTAGGAGGTCCCTCTGGAGGACCCTGTTTAACTTGATTGACCATCAAGGTTGTTTATGTACATTAGTTGATTTTTGTAGGTTTTTGTTATTCATTTTTATGTTTTGGTTTTCTGTCTTATTCTCCGTAGAAGGATTATTATGCTTCACCCAGGTACTATCTTTCTGGCTTACCTCTTTATTCCTCTTTTTGCCTATCTTTTGGTACTGCTCTTTAATTTGAAACATTGAGGACAATGTCAGATTTAAGTTTGGGGGTATGGGAGAAACTTTTAATTACAATATGAAACTCCATAATTTAGAAATTTATGAACAATTCAGAATGACACTAACCATTCTAGGTAGATTGAAACAAAATTCTTGTTTATAGTAATTGGTGTGCCTAGCTAAATAGTCTATTCATAAAAGGACAAAGCTTAGGTGTTAGAAATAACATGATAGTCGTCACCATATCTCAGAGTCGTCACCATATCACCTTCTGTTTTTTTTTTCAATTTTTTTTTATTTCTCTAAGTGATTTGGTGGGTCACCAATATCGAATTGTTATCGCCGCTAGGATGAAGTAAGAGTGATTGAGATCAAGCCCCATTTTGTATTTTATTTTTGTTTAGACCAATAATTAAAAAAAAAATTGACACTTGGATAGCAATACGTGTGTGTTCTCCCTGTCTTCGTCGCCTAAGCAAGCGTGGAAGGCAGGATCCACGGGAACTATCATGTAATCTGCTGACAAGGAGCATGTGCTTAGATTAAAAACATCTAATCATGTTGTCGAAAAAAAAGAAAGAAAAAATAATGATTAACTGTATATATATTCAATAAATCGACCACTTGGGCCCTTGTATGCACCAGTTGAGTCGATATTAGTATAAGGATTAAAACCAATGGGAGCGTATTTCAGTCCATTAGGATTCCTTCTGGCACTGACCTTCAGACACATATGGGAAACACCGTTCACTTTAGTCAACATGTAAAAACTTCATCATTTCCATATCCATCTTCTAAATCTTTTCATGTGATTGAACTTTGATAGATTCTGAGTATCGTGGTTGAATGACTATCTAAGTAGAGCTTTGTTTTCTTATATACGAATTGTAGTATGTTGAGTGCAAACTCGTGTACAACAATTGGACTCATATAGGGTAATGATTCCCATAGCCAAAGAATTTAGTAGGCCAACTAAATAGATTGTTTAGTGTTTACCCTCAATCGTTCACAGGTAGCTAGGGTTTGGAGTAAAGGTTTTATGGGTATACCTCTTATAAACCCTCACGAGACAAAACTCGTCCACTAGGGACACCTAGGGGTTTAAAGGCTTATTACATATGCTAAATGTACTCGCGATTCCTGCGAAAGTGAGTTAGGATTTTATTTTATTTCTAGATTAGATATGCTCGAGGACAAGCAAATAATAAGTTTGGGGGTATTTGATAGACACATTTTTATGTCTAAATTGTGCTCAGTTATCTGTATTACTAGTGCTCGATTGTGTATTTATTGTGTGTTTTTATGTCTTTGTAGGTATTTTTGGAAATAAATATTTGTTGAAAAATCGGCTCAAAAAGTGATAAAGGCACTCAAGGACAACTGCTAAAGTGATCCCATCTTGTGAAATTTTTATTTCCGACCTGCAAGCTTATCAGAAAACTTATCAAGAAGATGAGAAAAAACTCAATTTTACTTTTTTACAATAAAAGAGGAACACCAAGGTATTTGTCCTAAAGGGACATTCTTCTGATGTTCAAAATACTAGCAATATCTTGTTTAACTGAAGTTTGCACTTTACTACTAAAAGAAATTCCTGACTTGTCAAAGTTCACAGATTGACCAGAGTATTTACTCAATTGCTATATGATCTAGCAAGATAAGTAGCTTCACTAGGACCAGCTTTAGTAAAAACAAGGCAGTCATCTGCAAAAAAGAAAGAAAGATTGGAAACACTAGGGCTATCTCTAGTCACAGTTATGTCATGAATGTTCTCATTCTTTTCAACAGTAACAAGGGCTCTAGAAATAGAATCCTTGCAAAGAATAAACAAATAAGGGGACAAAGGGTCCCCTTGTCTTAAACCTCTTTGAGGCTTGAACATATCTTCAGGTGAACCATTAAGCAGTATAAAAGTAGTAATTATATAGATGGATTTCTCAATCATATCACACCAATCATTACAGAAACCCAAACTTTTCAAAGAAGAAATCAAGAAACTTTATATACTCTATCAAATGCTTTGGACACATCAAGTTTAACATCCATCCAACCATCATTCTTTTTAGTCTTTTTCATGGTATCAATAAGTTCATGAGCTATCACAATGTTATCAGAAATAACTCTACCATATAAGAAAGCAGTTTGAGATAGAGAAATGATCTTCTTAAGTAAAAGTTTGAGCCTAGAAGTTAAAAGCTTAGATATGACCTTATAAGTAACATTGCGAAGACTAATTGGTCTAAAATCCATAGGACTAGTGGGACAATTTTTCTTAGGAATCAAGGCAGTGAAGTTATGGTTGATTTGTTTTAGGAGATGTTTAGAATGAAATAAAGATTACACCATTCTAACTATGTCATCTTCTACAACATGCCACATTTGTTGGTAAAACCTAGGAGGGTATCCATCTGGAACAGGAGTGATCCAAGGTTACATACTAAACATGACAATTTTGACTTCATCACTAGTTGGCATCCTAGTAAGCATGATATTATCATTATCATAAAAACAAGAAACAACATTAGCAAAGTAATCAGCAGGATTATCAGGAGAAGTAGTTCTACTCATGTTGAAAAAATGGTCTTTTAGAATAACAACAATATCATCTCTTTCAGTAAGCCATGTGCCTGTAGAATCTTGGAAATTGTCTATGTTGGTTTTCTTTTTCCTAAAATTTACTTTGTTTTGAAAACAAGCAATTTTCTTATCTCTATTCCTAAGTTCTTCATCTCTATTTCTCTGCCTCCAAAAGTCATCTTGAGCATCCAACCAGCAAACTAGTTTCTTTTCTAATTCTTCTAAGGCATCTGCATTAGAATCCAAGTATTATTGGATTGGATGGCTTCTATTTTAGTGATTTCAGTGTTTATATTCCCAAAACTATTATAAATCCAATTTCTCAGAGCCACCTTGGTATTAGTTGATTTCTAGTGACTCTAAAAGCATTAGATCCAAACTCAGAATAAGTCAAATAGTCTTGAATGATACCCGACCAGATTCTATTCACCTTAAAAGGCTTGTAAATATTGTTATGAATTTTATATATAGCAAGCAATATAGGACAATGGTCACTTGCTAAGGGTATAAGATGATAAGAAATATAATTTGGGTAATTGTTCATCCAAACAATATTGTAGAGCACTCTATCAAGCTTTTCATGTATGATCTCATGACTGATAGACACATTTATGTGTCTGATTTGTTCCTAATTTATCTATTGTTAGAACTCAATTGTGTATTTATATTATATTTTTATTGTGTTTATAGGTATTTTTGAAGAATAAACATTTGTGGAAAAATCTGCTCGAAAAGTGTTAAAAGCACCCATGAAAAGTGTTAAAAGCACCCTCATTTTGGATAAGGACACCCCAATACTTTTACCTAAGGCACCCACAAGTTGATAAAGGCACTCATTTCAAATTCAAAAGATTCTCTTTGGCGGGAAAATTATTTCCTCCCTTCTGCATGAATCTATTACAAGATTTGGAAAGTTTTATGAAGGAGTTAAAGCACCTAAACTCTTACCATATAAGTCGGGATTTTACTTGATTTGGGAGACAATAATATCAATCAAAAGAATCGTGCATAATTAAAACAGGGAGGAAAAGATTTTCTCAGGTCTGTGTAATATAGAAGATTTGATTTTGATAAGGTTGGGTTTTATTGAAGATATTCTCTCGATTTTATTCACGGCAACAATATCACCAAGACTGGTTGAAAAGAGAAACAAATAATCTCCGAGAGTAGAGAAAATATTTTCTTTGGCTGAGAGAAGATCCGTGGGATTGATTTTATAGATTTGGAGGAGTTATTACAAGATAGAGATGTTGCACTATAAATAGGGGATTGGGGAGAGCTCGGTAGAGGAAAAAAAGGAAAAGAAATCACTCCAAAGAATTTTTCTCTGCTGCTGCTGAAGAACACGAAGAACAGAGGCTACGACAACGGTTTCTTCAACCTCTCAGCCACGGTTTCTTCACGGTTTCTTCAACTGTTTGCAACGTTTATCTTCAGTTCACAACATTTATCTTCATCCTTTCCTTATAACAGTGAGTCAGTAATGCCTATAAACGTTGCAAACTCACTTTTTAATTTATATTTTCTCATTTTTCATCATTTGTAAACACTTTGAACCAATGTAGTCCATACCGGCCGGTATGGCCGGTATACCGTTGGTTTTACCGGTTTCGGATTGCAAGCGAGACAAAATCCGGTATACCGATGAACGGTATTTGACCGAAAAAATTGGCCGGTATGGACCGAAAAAATTGACCGGTACGACCGATTTTTAAAAAAATAAAAAATAAAAAAAATTTATCCTTGTTTTAGGGTTTTCAATTGTTACTCATATTTTTTATGGTATTTTAGAATTGTATATGCATATGATAATATCTATAATTAATCTAATGATCTTGATTAGAATTGTAATATACTTGTTTAATTAGCATTTTAGACGATGAACTTTGAAGTTGTTCCTGTTTCTCTTGTGTTTCCAGTTTGAACTTTGTATGAAATCTATGGATCTATATATTTTGGATGAGTACTAGTTTTTCTTTCTAAACTTTGTGAAAAAACGTTTGTTATAACGTGTTAAAATATATTTATAGTTATAAAATGTGAACTAGTATTTTTTCATAAAATTATAGGTATAAAATATATGGACCGATATTTCGCCGATATTTGAAACCGAAATTTCCCCGGTATACCGGCGTACCAGTGTATCGCTCTCGACCGGTACGAATCGAAATCCGGTATGGACTACATTGCTTTGAACCATGAATCATTATTTTGAGCAAGTGATTAATATGAGGAGGTAAACCTCTTTGCTGAGGCGACGGAGGAATCCATTGTTCTAAGAAAAGTGGTATATTTCTATTTTAATTGATTTTTGCAAAAAAAATTATGATTATTTGCTTTGTTTAAAAATTGATTTAAGGATTTTTATTAAGCAGTTGTGATTTCTTTTGATAGGCCATGCTTAGCCTAGGGTTGTTGATGTTCTATACTTTCGATTTATAATTGTTACTTTGAAAATATACTTTTGCAACATATTAGAATCACTTTAAACGTAAAGAATTGCATGAATATTGATTAGATTGAATCACTTTAATTGGTTAATGGTGGAATCCTGAGCCTCAATGCCCTTTTTTATATAATCTTGATACCAACTTTATTTTGAGTTTTCTAGTTTAATTATTAGAGTTTAAATCTAAAATCAATCTTCAAAAGTTCGAGAGTTTGAAACCCATTCTTACCACATATACAAATCTACATCAATTTTTTGCGTCGACGCGCACTTGTCTTTAGGTTTAGAGTTTTACATTTATTTTTAGGTTTTTATATTTATTTTTAGTATTATTTTTATTTTGTTCTATTTTACGTTTCTTTGGGTATTTATCTTTTTGCTACAGGCTATGAATTTTTGATTGAAAGGAAATTGAGCCAAAGGTTTTGGTGATTAAAGTCTTGGAGTTAAAAAGTTGAAGCTAAAAGAACGGAAAAGAAGACAAAGATTTTTATTTTTAGATTTTATTTGTTTCTCATTTTAGGAAATTGTATTAGGAAATTTTTTATTTTTTATTTTTTTTTGGACACTTTGGACTTTATTTTTTGGGACTTTTGGACATTATTATTATTTTTAAACCCTACGGAAGTGTAATTTAAATATAAACTGCAACAGGGAAGGACGACAATTACGATATTGTCTCTGCCCCTCGGGTTCGTACACTGACACAAGAGCCGGTGGCCCGAGTCGAATATAACTGATTCGTCCCCCGTCTGGTACGCGAGGTAAGACTCGATCAACTCACGAATCCCCTGCAAGTGAGTTTACTGTATTCCTTCGTATGCATATATGTTGAGGAACTGAATACAGATTTATTTTCTAATAAAGGGCAAGGACTAGCCATATAAGATAAGGACTCCAATTTCATCACAGTTTCCTTCTTGCCCGCCTTAGGAACACGTTACCTAACGCGAACCTAATCCTTAACATTTGACTAGAAAGAAGATCGATAGGGTATCGAGCTTATTGGGAAGTCATTCAAAAGGACTGTATTGGTTACTATGTTAGCCTAACTTAAAGTTTAGGAAGATTATTTTAAGTAGATTCGAGCCGCATTGTAACCCAAGGAAACGTTGCGAAAGAGGAAGGGTTATCAAAGCTCCTTAGAGTTTATCTTGTTTCTATTTGACTTAATCTAATTCGGATCATTCTAAGAGATTTGCTAAAACTGTAACTAGTTTCCTTTTGGAAGAATATAAGTTGGTCTAGGAACAATCTAAGTGGAGCCATCATGCTTTTTGTTTGCTATATTAAATAAGTTTGCTTGGTCGAGTCATCCTTGCCTGTGTTTATTTAAAATTCCCTTCAAATTAGGAGTTATTTTATTGCATTCCCAGGCCTCCTAAAGCCTTGAGTGACGAGAATAAAAACTCTGTCTTTGAAATTGAGAATTTAGGAAACCCTTCTTTTGAGAGCCCTGTTTTTGGAAACTTTAGTTTTGAGACTTTGTCTCTTAGTGAGGAAGTTATTCCTAGTTTTCCATCTGTGTTAGAAATGGAAATTTTAAAAGATTTGTTGAATCCCACTAGGACTTCTCGTCCATCATGCATCAAGTTAGATGCAACTCAAGCAAACTATGAGTTAAAACCTGGGACCATACAGATGCTCCCAATCTTCTTAGGAAAAGAAAATGAAAACCCCTACTTTCACATTAGGGAATTTGAAGAAATATGTAGTACCCTAAGAATTCTCAACCTGTCTGATGAAGCTTTGAAACTTAGATTGTTTCCTTTTTTCCTAAGAGACAAGGCCAAATCTTGGTTATATAGTTTGCCATTTGAATCCATCGAAAAATATAAACAGCTTATCGCTTCCTTTTTATCTAAATTTTTTCCTAGGCACAAAACATCATCTATTAGGCACGAGATTTCCACATTTGTGCAGCAAGAGGGAGAATCTTTGTATAGGTATTTGGAAAGGTTCAATGATTTATTGATACAATGTCCCCATCACTGTTTAGAAAAGGTTAGACTAGTCCATATTCTTTATGAAGGGCTAGATTATCCAACAACGACCATGGTCGAGTCATTGTTTACATGGAGTTTTGATGGTAAAACTGTTGATGAGGCAATGACATTTTTGAATGAAATTGCTGAAAAAACCTAGCAATGAAAATGCAGTAAGGAACCCCAGAGAATTTTTTTACTGAGCAGAGGTAATGTCAATAGGGTAGATGGAATTCTTGAATCAGATGCCAAAATTGCAGCTATAACAAAGGTAAGAAGTCTTATAATTGAGTCAGTCTAGTTGTGGAATAGAGCCCAAGTCATTTTGGGAAGGACAGACTGTTGAAGAGCAAGTCCATGCTCTTTAGAATAACACTAGATATGATAACCGTCAGAAGTATGACCCATATTCAGAAACCTATAACCCTGGTTGGAGAAACCATCCAAACCTTTCTTGGTCTAAGGGATAAAATCAAGGTCAGTCTAGTAACCCTCAGGTTCCCCCAGGTTTTGGTTATACTAAGAATCCTTCTGAACCAGCACAATTTTAGAATCCTATAGATAAGACGATCATGAGTTTAGCAGAGTCTCTCGCCTCATTAACTCAGAACACTAAATATTTTTAGCAGTCAGTCAACCAAAATTTACAAGAAAATCAAAAGACCGTTCAGGCTAACAGTCAGGCTATTTCCGATCTTCGAATCCAGGTTAGTCAGATAAATGAGTCTTTGAGAGAAAAAAGTAAGTTTCCTAGCCAAACTTAACCCAACCCTAGAGGAGTTCATGAGTTATCTTCTGGTGAGAAATCATCAAATCATGTGAATTCAATTAAAACCCTTAGGAGTGGTAGAGTGGTAGACAATAAGGTAACCTTGCCCGATAGTGAACATGTTGTAGTTCACCCTTCTGAGCCTGTAGCTGAAGAGACTGATAAAGTATCTAAAGAGTCCAATGCGGCTCCCGTTGAGCCCGATTTACACCCAGGGCCCCATTCCCACAACTTATAGTACCAAATAGGAAGGAATCCAACTTTAGGCAGATTCTTACTTATGCCAAGTTCCTAAGGATCTTCGTACACGGAAGCGAAAGTTTAGCGTACAGAAAAAAGCCTTTATAACTAGTCATGTGAGTTCAATTATCCAGAACAACACAAATCCTAAGTACATCGACCCAGGTTCCCCTACCATTTCTTGCACAATAGGTAACTACCTTGTAGAGAAAGCATTACTTGATTTAGGAGCTAGTGTGAACTTACTTCCGTACCATTTGTACCTCCAACTAGGACTTAGTGACTTAAAACCTAACCAGATAACACTTCAATTAGCTGATAGGTCTGTGAAAATTCCTCGTGGTATTGTCGAGGATGTCCTTATTGAGGTCGATAGGTTTATTTATCATTTGGATTTTGTTATCCTAGATACGCAACCTGTTCCTGACCCAGAAAACCAGATACCTGTGATATTAGGTCGCCCGTTTTAGCTACATCTAATGCGATCATTAACTTTCTAAATGGTATTATGAATTTATCTTTTGGTAATATGACTATTGAGATGAATATTTTCAATATTAGTAAGCAACACCTTGAGCTAGATGACACGTGCATTGAAGAGGTGAACATGATATGGACATTTTTCAGGAGTCATTACCAAACATCTTATCTGAAGATCCATTAGAGAGTTGTTTATCCTATTTTTGATTAGATTTTGACGATGATAACACCATTGATCAAGTGAATGCTCTGTTAGACTCTACCACTGTGTTAGATACTAATATATGGAAAGCTAAGTTCGAACCACTACCAGTTTTTAATTCTACCCTAATTCCTTCTTTAGAAGAGCCTCCTAAGTTGGACCTTAAACAACTACCAGATACCCTGAAGTATGTGTATTTAGGCCAATATGAGACTTTGCCTGTGATTGTAGCATCCTACTTCGATAGTAACCATAAAAGTAGGCTAGTGACCGTGCTTCAAGATAATAAGGAAGCTTTAGGGTGGACCATATCAGACATTAAGGGTATAAGTCCTATTGTTTGTATGCATCAGATTCATTTAAAGGATGATACCAAACCGTCTTGGGAGATGCAACATGGACTTAACCCTAACATGAAAGAAGTAGTTCATACTGAGGTACTTAAGTTGTTAGATGCAGGTATTATCTACCCCATTTCATACAGTAAGTGGGTCAGCCCCGTTCAGGTTGTTCCCAAGAAATCAGGTATCACTGTAGTCCATAATGATAACAATGAGTTAATCTCAACCAGAGTGACCACGGGGTGGCGTGTTTGTATTGACTATAGAAAATTGAACGAGGTCACAAGGAATGACCACTTTTCCCTTCCTTTCATCGACCAAATGCTAGAGCGATTATCTGGACATAGTCATTATTGCTTGTTAGATGGCTACTCTGGTTATAATCAGATTGTTATTTCTCCAGAAGACCAAGAGAAAAATACTTTTACCTGTCCCTTTGGTACCTTTGCGTATAGACGCATGCCTCTCGGGTTGTGTAATGCACCCGCTACTTTTCACGCTGCATGATGAGCATATTTTCTGACATGGTAGAACGGTTTTTTGAGTTCTTTATGGATGATTTTTCATTATTTGGTTTATCTTTTGATAAGTGCTTGCATCATTTGACATTAGTGTTGACTATATGTTAGGAAAAGAATTTAGTGCTTAATTGGGAGAAATATCATTTCATGGTTCGATCAAGAATTGTTTTAGGGCATATCGTATCTTCTAAGGGTATACAGGTAGAAAAAGCCAAAGTTGACCTTATTAAGAATTTATATGTCCCCAAAACCGTAAGAGATATTAGGTCATTCTTAGGGTATGCAGGTTTTTATCGTTGATTCGTTAAGGATTTTAGCTTGATTTCTAAACCTCTTTGAGATTTGCTTGCAAAAGATGTTAAGTTTGTCTTTGAGGATGCTTGTTTAGAGGCTCTTGAGAAGCTTAAGACTTTACTTACTACCGCCCCCATAGTCCAGGCACCTAACTGGAACCTACCCTTTGAAATCATATGTTATGCTTCAGATTATGCTATTGGTGTTGTGATAGGTCAACGAGAAAACAAATTACTTCATGTAATTTACTATGCTAGAAAAACTTTGAATGATTCCCAACTGAACTACACCACCACAGACAAGGAATTGTTAGCCATTGTTTTTTCCTTAAACAAGTTTAGATCCTATCTCTTAGGTTCTAAGGTCATAGTCTTTACTGATCATGCTGCTTTGAAGTATCTTCTGTCCAAGAAAGACACTAAACCTAGATTGATTAGATGGATCCTTTTGTTACAAGAATTTTCTCTAGAAATTAGAGAAAAAAAGGGTGCAGAAAATGTAGTAGCAGACCACTTGTCTAGGCTTGTTTTTGATTCCCCTGATGATTCCCCTCCTGTGAGGGATAGTTTTCCTGATGAACAACTTTTCCTTGTTTCCCGATTACCTTGGTATGCGAATATACTGAATTATCTTGTTACTGATCGGATGCCCAACATTGGGGTAAACAAGATTGTTCTAGGTTTTTAGCCGAGGTTAAGCATTTCTTTTGGGATGATCCTTATTTGTTTAAGTATTGTCTAGACCAGATTATTAGAAGATGTATACCTGAGAGTGATCAATCCAGTATTATTTCCTTTTGTCATGATCATGCTTATGGAGGTCATTTTAGTACTAAGAAAACCGCTGCAAAGATATTGCAGTGTGGATTCTACTGGCCTTCGTTGTTTAAAGACACCCACCGTTACCGTATTACTTGTGAGCGTTTCCAGAACTTAGGAACCATTTCCAGTAGAAATATGATGCCTTTGAACTCTATCCTAGTTATTTAGGTCTTTGATGTGTGGGTAATTAATTTTATGGGTCCTTTCCCTAATTCTTTTGGTTATTTTTACATCCTTGTCGCTGTAGACTATGTGTCTAAGTGGGTTGAAGCAGTTTTTGTGTCTATGTGTCTATGTAGAACAAATGACCACAAGGTTGTGGTCCAGTTTTTGAATGATAACATATTTGCACGTTTTGGTACACCGCGAGCTATAATTAGTGATGTAGGGTCACACTTTTGTAATCAAACCATTTAGGATTTTGATGAAGAAATATGGTATTACCCACAAAGTAGCTACCCCATATCACCCACAGACTAGTGGTCAAGTAGAGGTTTCCAATAGGGAGATAAACGAAAAGACTGGTCATTGAGTCTTACTAATGCCTTATGGGATTACCGTACTGCGTTTAAGACCCCCATTGGAATGTCACCTTATCGTCTAGTTTTTGGAAAGGCATGTCACCTTCCCGTCGAGATAGAGCATGAAGCATATTGGGCTATAAAGCAACTTAATTTTTCGCTTAACAAGGCAGGAGCTCACAGGAAGCTCCATCTCAGTAAGTTGGACTAGATTCGTAGAGATGCATACGATAGTGCTAAGGAGTATAAGAAAAAAATGAAACTTGTGCATGATAGAAATATTTTAAGAAAATCATTTTCTCCAGGTCAAAAAGTTCTTTTTTATGATAGTCGTTTGCATCTATTCCCTGGGAAGTTACGCTCTCGGTGGACAGGTCCTTTATAGTTTGCACTGTTTTTCCTCATGGTGCTATTAAGATTGAGTCACTGGATGGTAGTAGTTCTTCAAAGGTTAACGGTCAGATATTGAAACCCTTTTTAGAGCCTTTTCCCGCAGGTGATGTTGAGGAGGTCCCTCTGGAGGACCCTGCTTACCTTGATTGACCATCAAGGATGTTGTTGTACATTTGTAAGTTTTTGTAGTTTTTTGTTTTTATTTTTCTGTCTTATTCTCCAAAGAAGGATTGTTATGCTTCACCCAAGTACTATCTTTCTGACTTACCTCTTTATTCCTCTAGTTACCTATATTTTTGGTATTGCACTTTAATTTGGAACATTGAGGACAGTGTTAGGTTTAAGTTTGGGGGTAAAGGAGAAAATTTTAGTTGAAATAATAAAACTCTAAAGTTTATAAACTTGTGAACAATTCAGGATGACACTAACCATTCTAGGTAGATGGAATTATAACTCTTATCTATAAGAATTGGTGTGCCCAGCTAAATGGTCTATTCATAGAAGGATGCACTCAGGTGTTAGAAATAACATGATAATCATTGAACAAATATATCTCGGAGTCTATCTCGACCATATCACCTTCTGTTTTTATTTTTATAATTTTTTGTGTTTCTCTAAGTGATTTGGTGGGCACCAGTATCGAATTGTTATCACCGCCAGGATGAAGTATAGTGTTTGATATCAAGCCCCATTATTGTATTATTTAGACCATTATTTAAAACAAACACGAGTATTGACACTTTGATAGCAATATGTGTTTGTTCTCCTTGTCTCCATCGCCTAAGCAAGCGTGGAACACAGGATCCATGAGAACTATCATGTAAGAGCGCTTGGATTCAAATTGATCCAATTATGTTGTCAGTACATTTACTAATATAAAGATAATTGTTTTATTTTCAATAAGTCGACCGATGGGGCTCTTGTATATACCAGCTGAGTCGATATAAGTATAGGGATTAAGACCAGTGGGAGCGTATCTCAATCCATTAGGATTCATCCTGGCAGTGACCTTCAGACAGATATGGGAAACATCGTTCACCTTAGTCAACATGTGCACCATTTATTACTTCATATCCATTTTCTAATCAATCCATGTGTTTGAATTTGATTGATTCCGAGCAATGTGAATATTGATAATTTCCATTCAGTTCTGGAAAGTTTGATAATTATTTGAGTAGAGTTTTTCATTCTTATATGAATTTTGGTACACTGAGTGCAAACTCATGTACAACAATTTGACTCATATAGGGTAATGAGTCTTATAGGCGAAGAATTTAGTATGCCAACTAAATAGCTTGTTTAGTGTCTACCCTCAATCATTCGCAAGTAGCTAGAGTTTGGAGTAAAGGTTTTGTGGGTATACCTCTTGTAAACCCTCACGATACTATAACTCGTCCGATAGGGACACCTATGGTTTTAAAGGCTTGTTGCACACACTAAGTACAACCGCGATGCCTGCGAAAGTGAGTTAGGATTTTTATTCTTAGATTAGATTTGCTCGAGGACTAGCAAAATATAAGCTTGGGGGTATTTGATAGACACATTTATTTGTCTAATTTGTTCCTAATCTGTCTACTGTTAGAACTCAATTGTGTACTTATATTATGTTTTTATTGTGTTTATAGGTATTGAAGAATAAACATTTATGGAAAAATCGGCTCGAAAAGTGTTAAAAGCACCCTCATTTTGGATAATGGCACCCCAAGACTTTTACTAAAGGCACCCACAAGTTGATAAAGGAACCCATTTCAAATTCAAAAGATTCTCTTTGGCGGGAAAATTATTTCCTCCCTTCTGCGTGAATCCATTACAAGACTTGGAAAGTCTTATGGAGGATTTAAAGCACGTATAAACTCTTACCATATAAGTCGGGATTTTACTTGATTTGGGAGACAATAAAATCAATCAAAAGAATCGTCCACAACTAAAACGGGAGTTAGGTTGATCTTGATAAGTTTAGGTTTTATTGAAGATATTCTCTCGATTTTATTCACGGAAACAACATCACCAAGATTGGTTGAAAAGAGAAACAAATAATCTCTGAGAGTAGAGAAAAAATTTTCTTTGCTGAGAGAAGATATGTGGGATTGATTTTGAAGATTTGGAGGAGTTATTACAAGATGGAGATGTTGCACTATAAATAGGGGAGTTTGGGGAGAGCTCAGTAGAGGAAGAAAAGGAAGAGAAATCACTCCGGAGAATTTTTCTCTGCTATTGCTGAAGAACACGAAGAACAGAGGCTATGACAACGGTTTCTTTAACCTCTCAGCCACGGTTTCTTCAACTGTTTGCAACGTTTATCTTCAGTTCACAGCCTTGCTTTGTAACAGTGATTCTGTAACGCCTATAAACGTTGCAAACTCGTTGTTTTCTTTATTTTTTTCTCCTTTTTCATCATTTGTAAACACTTTGAACCATGAATCATTATTTTGAGCAAGTGATTAATATGAGGAGCTAAACCTCTTTGCCGAGGCAACGGAGGAATCCATTGTTCCAAGAAAAATGATATATTTCTATTTTAATTTATTTTTATAATTTCTTTTATAATTTTTTTTTTTGATTAACAATTGATTTAAGGATTTTTATTAAGCAGTTGTGATTTCTTTTGATAGAGCATGCTTAGCCTAGGGTTATTGACGTTCTATACTTTCGATTTACAATTGTTACTTCAACATATTGAAATCACTTTAAACGTAAAGAATTGCATGAATATTGATTAGATTGAATCACTTTAATTGGTTAATGGTGGAATCCTGAGTCTCAGTGCGTTTTTTTATATAATCTTGATACCAACTTTATTTTGAGTTTTCTAGTTTAATTATTAGAGTTTAAATCTAAAATCAATCTTCACAAGTTCGAGAGTTTGAAACCCATTCATACCACATCTACAAATCTACACCAATGACCAGATCTTCTATTAGTCCAAGTGAAGGGATTACCTTTAAAGGACATACTATAAAGACCATTATTGGTTAGTAATCTATTGGAATCGTCTAAAACAGAGGTGCTAGTAAGATAACCACCTTATTTTTCTTCTAAAGAGAGCACAAAGTGAAGATCACCCATGATAATCCAAGGTAAATTGGCTTGGGTGTTAACATTATTCATATAAGACCATTGATCAAACCTGGTATTTTCATCCAAAACTCCATAAATGAATGTCACAAGAGAAAAAATTATTCTAAAAAATCCATTATGATTTTACAATGAATCATATTAAGCTTAGCATCCATGATTTGCAAGTCTAGGCCATCTTTCCACGACAAGCACAGACCACCAGAAAGACCATTAGGTTCATAAAGAAAAATGTTTGGAAAATTGAGATTAGAAGTGTAGTTTTTCATTTTCCTAGCAATGTTTTTAGTTTCTATCAAAAAAACCACATACATTCCAAGAAATAATTTTCAAGTTGTTTTTTTTCTTCTTTTTTTTCAAAGCATAAGCATACTTTTATTAATCTTGGATAGAAATTACACGGGGGTAAGTGATACCCATAGAGTCATTTAGAACAATTTGGTTAAGGAAACTCGGGATTGCTTAGTCCCATACTTTGGTTGACGAATTCCCCGTCTGGATGGCATCTACGACGTGATTAGCGAGTCCATCAGCTGTTTGGTTGCCTTTCCTATACTTATGTTGGATAGCGCATTGAGGTATTTGACGTATTCTAACCTTTATATCCATGATCATGCCTGAAATATACCAAGGCGATACTGTGGGAGTTGTTAGGAATCTCAGGAGGTTTTCTGAGTCCACATTGAAGATGACTTTCAGCCACTCTATCTGTTGCATTTCTGGAGGCTAGTAGCATTGCCCAAGTTTCCGCTGATAAGGCAGTTGTGATTCTGAGCGGTTGTGCCATCGTCAATACGATTCATGTCTCTGAGTTTCTACATATAAATCTTACCCCTTCCATACCCGGGTAACCTCTGGCGGCTCCATCTGTGTTGATTTTAATTCTTTCCAAGGTAGGGCTAGTCCAGCCCACTGATATGATTGTTGTTCTTCTGATGGCGTTTGATGGGTTAGTAGTTGGTGGTTCGCCAGGGGTAACAGGTGGGAGGGCCCTTAGTCCCCAGGAAAACTTCTGTTGTTGAGTAAAAGCTCTCAAAATAATACCTTCCGAAGTTGGTTACAACTGAAGGAATATGCGTTCTTTTCTGGTTAACCAGAGAGACCAGAGGAGAAAACAAGAAGAGGTTATGGTTGTGGTGGGGGCTGGTTATTTTAGGAGTTGAGTAATGGTTGTTTGTGGAAAGATAAAAGACGGAATGTTGTTGTTATCGTGATGACTACTCGAAAGGCGAGCTAGAAGGGTATTCCAGGTTAAGGTTGATATCAGACAGCGTATGAGCAAATGGTCCGCCGTTTTTAATTCAGTATTACACTAGGTACAAAGGTTATAGTTGGTGAGACGAATACGAGAAAGGATGGAAAAGGTTGGTAGACCTTCGTTGATTGCATTTCACAAGAAAAACTGTATTTTTTGTGGACATAGTAAAGTCCACAGAAATTTAGATGCTGGGAGGGGGTGTTGATTGGGTTGGTGGTTTACTTCTTGGGTTAGACATTGATATCTGAAGCGGTTATGTATTTTCCAGATTTTGAGTGTGACCAAATGATTCTATCTCGGGGGTTGTCTGGGGGTAGGTGGATGATTATAATTTTTTATTTTGCAAGTGGTGGTAGGTTGTCGAGCTTATCATGTATCCAGTTGTAAGTCAGAGGATCAATGATATATGCTACAGTTTGGATAGGGTAGCACTGTGCCGGGTCAAGGTTAGGGAAATGTGGAATTTAGTTAGCTTGGATAGGGGTTGTTAATCCGTTTCCCAAAAAATGAAATAAGATTTTGGAAGATGGGTATGAACGAATTTAATTATTTCCATTGTACAATGGAAGAAGAGAGAGGGGGAGTGTAGTTTTAAAATATGGGTTATTGCCTGAGATATTTCTCATGATATAGTTTTGCGCAGATGGAGTCAGGATGATCATGCAAATTCCAAACCCGTTTCATAAGTAGTGCTTTATTATGTGCACTACTTTTCTTAATGCCTAGCCCACCTTCTGAAACTGGTTTGGATAATTTATCCCAACCAAGAGGATGAAGTTTTTTAACTGAGGATCATGTCCCAGAAAAAATTCCTGGTGATACGGTCTATTTGTTTGTGCACATGGGTGGGAAGAATTTGGGTTTGCATGAGGTGGTTAGTAGTAGGTGTTAGAGAGGTTTTAATGAGTACTAACATTCCTGCGGGTGTGAGGCATTTTGTCATCTATCCTTTCGCCTTCCTAGCTAGCCTTTGGACCAGAGGTTCAAATATGTGCCGATAAGATCTTCCATGTTTAAACTAGACCCCTAAGTAAATAGCGGGGTTTGATGTTGTAGGCATACCGAATAATTGATGTACATTATCTACTTCCTGTTGGTCGAGCCTAGTACGGTGAATAATAGTGGATTTGGAAGTATTGCATAAGTGCCGCAAGATTTGAGTAGATTCTTGAGGTGATTGCTGCTTTCTGTGGATATTTTAGACGTGATTAAAAGGTCGTCCGCGTACATTAGGTGCAAGATGGGCGGCGCTTTTTGAGATATACGAAGACCTCCAATGAGCTTTTGGTTCTCTAAATTTCTCAGGTTTGTGGATAAAATTTTCGAACAAATTATGAAAATATAGGAAGATAGGGGGTCTCCTTGTCTTATTCCTCTTGTTAGCGTGATATATCCGTGCGGAGTACTGTTGATGTTTACTGTGTAAGTGATTTTTGTGACATAAAGCATAATATAGTCCACAAAGGTTGATGGAAAACCTAGCTTTGTGAAGGTTGTTTTGATGAAACCCCAATCCAAGCTATCATATGCCTTTTGGATATCTAACTTTAGGGCTATTTTTGGGTCCTTGGTTTGGGTTGAGGTTTTGATATAGTGAAATAGCTCTCCGGAAATTGCAATATTATCATGAATTGATCTTTGGGGGATGAAGGCACTTTGGTATGGGATTATTATGAATGGGAGAAACGGCCTAATACGGTTGACTAGTATTTTGGCAATGATTTTATAGGTGCCATTACAAAGGCATATGGGTCTGAATTGTGATGGTTTTGATGGATGTTCTACTTTTGGTATTAGTGTGAGGTTTGTGTGATTCATGAGAGGGTGAATATTTAGGGAGTTAACAAAACTGCGGACAATATCTATTAATTGAGTATGGGTGGTTTCCCAGAAGATTTTAAAGAACTTATTGGTATAGCCATCCGGGACAGGAACTCTCTTTGAATCTATAAAGAAGGGTGCCTTTTTGATTTCTATTGGAGTTACCTCATCGGCCAGCATTGCACATTGTCTGGGAGTCAGTCTTGGGGTGATTTTTCTGAATAGATCTTCATCTATTGTTGTGGGTGCTGCTGCATATTGCTCGGTATAATGATTGAGAAGGAGGTCTATAACTTCATCTTTGTTAGTTACCCAATTATTTGTGAGGATCTTGTATTTGTTGTATGTTGTTGCATCCCCTGTGAATGGTTGCCTTGGTGTGGAAGAAGGTTGTATTCTTGTCGCCTGATTGGAGCCATTGAGTTCTAGATCTTTGTTGCCAATAAGTTGCATGACATTGGAGAAGTCACGGTTAGTTCTCAGCTCCTTTTCTCGTAATAACCAAGAGTTTTGCTCTTTCCTTGTGTTGTAGCACATTGTTGTTGGGCTAGTTTTATTTGTGATGTTGAATTATTTATCATTGTGGGGATATGGCCAAACGTTTTCTTATTCCATTTGGTAAGTGATTGACTGGTTATGATGAGTTTCAATTGTAGGTTCGTAGACGGCTCAGTATCACTTTGTTGGTTCCATGTTGTGTCCACCACTTTCTTGAGCTGCGGATGAGTGAGCCACAAATGCTCAAATTTGTAGTTTTTTGTTCCCTTCCAGCAATCCATTTTTGTTTGCATCAAGATTGGAACGTGGTCGGAAGCTATTTTAGGGAGATGAGTAACTCCTGCATGGGGGTTTGCAGTTCGCCAATGTTGAGTAACTAGGACTCTGTCCAGACATTATGGAATATTATCTTGTCCCAGCTGATTATTTTTCCATGTAAATGGATCTCCTCGGAATCCAATGTCAATAAAACACATTAGATTGATCATTGTGAGAAAATGTTGAGTCAGCGCGTACGTTACTTGTCTTCCTCTTTTCTTTTCTGACTGATCAGTTATATCGTTGAAATCTCCTAGCAAAATCCATGGGTGTTTGAATTGACGTTGGGGAAGATTGTTGGGAATTCTTGCCAGAGATCTCTCCTCGCTTCTGGATGAGGTGGGCCATAAATGCCCGTGCATATCCGTGGTTCTTGAGGTGGAGGCTGGGTAATCAGGGTATGTATGTGATTTTGAAAGTCTACATCAAGGTTATTTTTCTATAGCGTGCATAATCCTCCTCGTCTTCGAATCTTGGGAACAGTGAAATGTTGTTGGAATTGTAAAGAGAGCTTGAGTGAATTCATGTGATTCTCATTGGCTAAGTTTTCTGAGAGAAATAGAACCGAAAGTTGGTACGTCGAGACAAGGCCTTGCAGATGTTGAATAGTTGTTGGTTGGTTAATTGCCTGATAATTCCACGCTATAATATTCATTTTTAGGAGCTGATAAAAGATGAATTCTCTCAAAGCTTCAAATGAGTAAAGTTGAATAAAAGTTGAGTTGTGGCTTTGATTGGGCCCAATTAATAAAACTTCACTTTCGGGTGTCGAATGAAAAAAAATTGTTGAGAAAGAATTATAAAAAGAATAATGCTCGAAGTAAAAAAAAAGTGAAGAATAGTCTTGTGGGACGGAGAGGTAAGAAGGAAATTGATAAAAGTACAAGATTGCAGAGATGCCTTTTGAGAACCTTGGATGTAGACGTAAAGAGGAGATAATGATAATAGCTGAAAAGTTGTGACTGGTGAGTGTTGATAAATTTGGGAGCAATCTGATTGAACTATAAGTGCCCAACAGTTCTTGTGTAATAGACACCCGCGGATTCTATGATCCAGCAGTTTCGGGTGTTGTTGGTCTTCTTCGCCTTGATTTTAGCTCTAAAAAAGACTGTCAGGACTCAAAGTACAATATAGATGGTGATCTTTATCAGAGTAACACTTACAGAAATACTACACTAGAGTAATAGCAGACCAATAATAGTACAAATTACAACAGAACTAGAATAAAATACAACTAATGCTAACTAAATTTTACTAATTTAGAAAAGACTAATGATAAGTATACTATATCTAGGTATTAGATAAACATTGAGAAAGCACAAACGACAAGTTTGAAAGTACTATTACTATTGCTAATTAGAATTATTCCCTAGTTTACACCTGAACTGAAATTATAACTAAAAAACAGTACTAAAGAAATTGTGACTATTACAAAGAAGTACTTGATAAAGATGGTGATAAGTTTACCGACCCAATAAGAACTATGATTAGTCGATTGCCGCTGTGTGTGTGATACTGAGAGATGTATTCAAATATTCATTGATGTAAAGTTTGATAAAGTGCTGGTATGTGTGAGTCTGCTTGCTGTGACTGCGTAAATGGTTGATTTTCAATATCTATTTGCCGGTCCATTCTTCAAGAGTCAAGGATCATCAGGGTGTGGGGGAATCAATGGTGGCTTTGCTGTTGCAGATGGAGTTGATGTAGTGGCACGAGATCAGTCCATTGCTACTCTTGAGTTCTAGTATTGTGGGTAAAAAAGGCTCCCACATTCTGCACCTAGCTACTAATGTTGCTGAGAGCGATTACTCGATTCAGGTAAAGAACGTGAACAATCATATATATAAGCCATCCTCCTTAGCTAACCTCTTCTCAAAATTATTCTGTGGAGCCCCATATTGGGGCCAAAGCCAAAAATCCGAACAACAGTTCTAGTTGTTCACGAAGTAGAAAAACCAAATCCATATACAAACTCAAACCCAATCAAATAGCACTTACAGCCAAGCACCTAACATACTACCCACCCAGAATCTAACAAAATATGTCAAAGCACATAATAGACGAAATAATTAGAAGTACCCAAATATTCAAAATCCACCAACAAGGCAATCGGGCTAGAGAAATGAGCAGCAACAAGGAGTTCTAGTGGAATTTCAGCTAAAGAGAAAACTGCCTTCCAATACACAGATTCATTTGGGTGATCAAAAGGTGGATCAGGTGTGAGTCAACACCATATCATAATGAGGACGATGATGAGAAAAAACAGGCGCATAGGGTATGAGAATGTAGAATGATTTACACAACTAGAAGTAAAATGCTAATGGGTTTAATTTCAAAAAGCAATTAATGGCAGGTGCAGAAAAGAGGCAGCGGTTGATGTTTTAAATAATGTATAATCTGAACGGTTCTCGTTTAAGGATCGTTAATTCGAAGAGGCTTTTTAGGAATCTGAATTAGGTAAAAGGTAAGAAGGGTTCCAGCAGAAACAGGGAGAAAATAAATATGTCAAGAAATATTGGTTTCGACAAACAAAAGCTTGGGAGAAACATTGATAGAAATGGGGAAAAACCACCATTATTACACTATTAAAGCAATCTATACAGGTCCCAAGGCAAATACCACATCACTGTAATAAACAATCAAAACCTAATAGATCCCTGATGGCATGATTACCTGACAAGAAAAGGACCTTAATAGCATGAATTCCGGTTGAAAATAATTGAAACGATGACGAACAAACCCCACAGCAAGCCTTCAAATCAATTAGCTGTTAACACAGCAAGCGTAGCCATAACATCAATTCAGATTTAATAGCACACACAACTAGCAATCAATAGAACCAATCGAGTCTTTTAGGGCCGGTAAACTCGAAAATCAGCCGTCGGTTAGGAACGACGGCATGATAAACGTAGGGTTTCTGAAGTTTTTGGAAAATATCTCGAAGATAGTGGGGAAGCGAATTTTAGATGAGAGTTCATGCTGTTATAGAAATGGTAAAAGAAATTTAATTGATGAGAAAATAGAAATTTTAGACAAAAGTAGTTCTTAAAACTGAGAGATTGTTCTAAAAAATTTACCTGATGTTACCTGTATCCTTACCGGAATGCATATTCTCTTTATATATCTTTCCTGGCACGAGTTGTTGTTGTTTGTTGATGAGAGGACCTACCAGCAAAACTCATGAAAGTTGTAGGTGGACGTTATCAATTGGTTCCATTTTTTTTTAATCTCTTTCCAAGTCTAGCGGTTATATTTTTATTTTCAACAGCACCTAAGTAAAAATCCCAGGAGTAATCTCAAAAACTACAATCCCATTCTTTGGGGAACAAAATTAGCTCTTTTATCATTTTTCTTTTGATTTCCTTTTGTAAGATAGTTTATAAGATTTCTTCTAACAACATTCGGAATATCTTTGAACACCAAAGACATGAGGCTGAGCATGAGCATCTCCAAAACGGATTTAGCTTCTTTGCACTTTTCTTTAAAGTGAATGAGAAAGAAACACTTAGGACACATATTATAAGGTTGTTTTTCATAAAAGAAATAAACCAATCTTATAATACCCGCAGCAATAACAACTAACCCTTCTTAGTGGAGTGTCCAAATTGATGTTAACGTAGAGTTTGATATGATCCCCATTCACAGGGATACAATTTGGGGGTTCAACAACTATGACTTTACCCAAAATTTTCTCCATCTTTTTTGTGATCTTTTCCTTCAAAAATTCAGGCATCATCATTTTTAGTTGGAACCAGAAGCATTGACGCTCCGAATACAGATTCTTATAGATAATCTCTAGGCAATAATCATGAATTACAACAAGATTTCCATTAATGCTCCAAGGTCTTTCCTCCCAGACTTTATCTAGTTGAATCTAATTTGCAAACTTGAAAATCATAATTTTTGGCTCGACTACAGTTATGCTGAGATCTTCCTACGTGAGAAATGGCCAAGTGAACTTTATATGTTTTTCAACAACTTTAAGAGACATCTTCCCTTCAATGATAATTTTTTCTATTAAGCACGGTTCTAATTCTTCCTCATTATTTTCACCATCTTCATCAAAATGGTGGGTAATACTCTCACCATCATCAATGTTCACAAAACTTGCATTCCTGAGCTGATTTGCAAGATCCGTAACTATTTTTCCATTTTGATAATTTAAGTTTTCTTCAACAGCCTACATATTTCCAGGTACATTTAAAATGTAAAGTTAGTGGTAGTAAGTTCTTTTTTTCCTTCTTTTTGGTTTAAGATGAATGATATTGTTTGTGATTACCATTTTTATAATTAGGGTTTGTAGATATTTTTCCTAATTTTTCTTCCGAGGAATAGGGGAATAAATTCGTGGACTTATTCAAACTGTGATACGGGGGAGATCGAATTTGAATTTGAATTTTATAAATGTTTTTATGGGTCTTGCACGTGTGGCTAAACAAGAATTTCTGAATCAGAGGGTTAATTGTGATTAACTCAGCAAAACCTGTCTTCTTCCATGAGTTTTGGTAACAACCATCATTTCATCTGCTTCAACAAGCTTGTAAACAACAACTGCAAACGCTAATATCAATACTGATGTATACGCAAATTCCATTTGTGAGAATATGCAAACTGCAAATAACAGGGGAAACAAAAATATTAGTTACTCATGAATAACGAGATAAAACATTTTTTTTTCCAAAGAGTTTCAAAATTTAAAATCAAATCAGGGATTAGAAAACGTAGACTAAAATCTGAAATGAAAGAATATAAAACAGTTAAACATCTATCTTGATGTAAGCTTGCTGCGAAAGTGGAGAAAGACAAATAATCATAAAGCACTACTTAGTATATGATGATCATAGAAGAGAAGGAAAGAATTTTTTTGAAATCTGAGTTGACTCATTTATCATCCGATTCACAGAGCCTGCAATGCGTGGAAGTATCAAATTGATATACACAATTAGACCAAAATTTTCATAATTTTCGACGATGATGTTTTATATTTAATTACAAATTATTTATAAATTCATGATTTTTTAGATTTAATTAAAAATTATGCAGAAATTTATTACAATTTGTATATTTACACGAGATTCAAAGCACGACAACTTCCACAACTTGAATATTATTTAAGAGACACTTCATATGAGATTTTGGGATATCTTATCATACGTTTTACGCTAAAATACGAGGACATAGGCTTGAAGTTTGGATTTCATCTTCTCGATTCATTTGGTTTGCTTATTTACTTTCTTGTATACATGAAATTTGAAGAATTTATAATGAACTAATTCTATTTTATTGATTAGAAATGTAGTATGAAGTCTGAAAACATGTTTATTAATCAAAGTTTTTATTCTCAAATGTTCATGATATATTTAATATCAACTATTAATTTCAACCATTTCCACTTAATTTTCTCCTTTTCTGCTTGTTTGATTTGTTGTTTAGTAACACAGTTGAAGTAATAATCGCAATGATTGCTCTGGAAATTTTATAAACTAGATTAAAACAATATTTATAGCAATCCATCTGTTTTACCATTGAACTTCACTTATTAAAAATGTTTTACCATTGAACTTCACTTATTAAAAATGTCTTCTTTTTACACGATAAAGTGTAGTTGATGCCGTTGAAGGTAATAATCTTAAGAAGAACACACGGATCCCCATTACATAACAATATATTCTCTTTGTCTTTTGAATCACTAGTTATACTCAAAGATATTTCATTAATACATTAGAATCTATATACATATATACATAGTTTATTTATGTTGACAAGCCAAGAAAGAATTCAAGAATATCAATACGGAATACTGGTATATAAATATTGATTGCGATATTCGCCACTGTAAAATAACTATAACCATATAAATGCACTCTTGGGAATTCCCCGGCTAGTGAGTCCTCAGAAACCTCATTATCAAAAATATTTATGGTACTTGTTTATTCATCAAAAATATTTTCTGAAACTCCATTATCAAAGTTAACAATGTAAAAACTCTGAATTCCCCACTCTTCAATAGATTTGTAACGATGGGGATTTAATGGAAATATTAACAATAGACTAAGGACCTATTTACAATAGTCAAACTTTGCTAGCTGTTGTTTTCTAGAAAAACTAAATGAAATATATTCCAACGGTTGATGATATAATCCCAGTACTAAAAAGTTGCTAGCTTATTAAGCAGTCTTGCACGACCGCGCGGAATAGTATAACTTTTTCTGATAATGGAATCCCACCTCCACATTAGGTAAATCTTTCATTTTAAAAGAGGTGGAGTATTTTGACACTCCACGCCCACAAACATTGCTCCTTGGAGCTATAACTAATAACGAGGGTAAGCCTTACTAATCCGATTTAATTCACATCATCCAGATCTAAGCAAGGGAAATACATCAATTTTGTTTTCCTTAAACAGGGACTTATGAAGCTTCCCAAGCTCTTCCCAAATCTCAATCCATGTCTGCATGGGAAGCTCCTAGGCAAAGTGGCTATTCCCCGTTGGAATGGTGAATGGATAATGGTTATCCAGTTTTATAGGAAAAAACAGAAAATGCTTATACGCTGCATTGAAAACCGGAGAACCATTCTCCGTTTTCTAGGTTGTATAAAAACTAGAACCATAAAGTTTCTTGTAATTACCCTTATTACTAAACCACGCCTTTTTTCCCCATCGAAGTTCGAATCCTAGTGTAGATGGTGGGTTTTTGTCAAGGTTAAAATAGTTAACTTATGTCTTAAAACCTGAGTATGAGAAATATTAAACCTCATAATTATACAAAAAGTTTTTAGGCTGGCGCTCATCTCTTCCTCTCTCAAGTGCTCATCCATATCCCCTCTATATGTATGGTCAGCTACATATACGATTAAAATTACTGAATGAATCAACATTCATTAGTACATGAAATCATCAGAATAAAAATGGTGCATACTACGTAATTCTCAGAAATTCTATGATTTTTACATAAAATCTCAAGCTCCTAGATGGATTTTCCACTAGTATAGAGCAATTTGAGTATCATTTGGTGCTATATTCCGCAACTGGATTCCCAAAACTAACTCATGTCAATATCCACGCTCAACTGAACAATATTGATCAACTAATATACCTATATAGCTTTCGTATAGAAGTATGTAGCAAGTTACATACGAATCTACTTGACTAAAGTACCACAACTATGCCTAGATAGCAAGTCAAAATTGTACTAGATACAATTTCATAGATTCTACTTGCTAAACCCAGCCTCAGTCATATTAATCCTTGCTTAAAGAGATAACTAATGTGAAGAGCGTAAAAATAATTTAATTTTAGGGTTTTGGAAACATTAAAAATAAGTTCGCAACACTTATAAGCGTCTCAAACGACCAATAAAATATTTTTCAACCCTAATTGTCAAAGGAAACAACTCAAAACTGGATTTGCAACGCTTACAACCGTTGCATGGATATAGCCACGATCCTTGTCTGCCTTAGCTAGCTATAGCCACGATTCTTACCCTCCTTGGCTAGCTATAGCCACGATTCTTGTCCGCCTTGGCTAGCTATAACCACGATTATTGTCAGTCTTAGCTAGGTATAACCACAATCCTTGTCCGTCTTACCCTTAGCTCCATAGCTATGCATCATGGGTTTAGCTACATAGCTAATCCGCCTTAACATTTGCTCCTAAGATAATCTGTCTTAGGCATTAGTACCTAATGCTTGCGTATCTGAACTTGTTTCACATATACAAGTTCCAAAATCCTAACTTGCTTATTAAAGGCCATACTAAGCCTCACTCACATATATACACTTATGCTCATTATGTTGCGCTTATTTCTACAACGCAAGCATGTCAATGCAAATTTACCTAGTTGAACATACAGTTTTCCTCATGAATAAAATAAAATAAAATAAGTACAAATTTTATTTTAAGTTTAGTCTGCTAACCTCATCAGGCTAGTCAAGCAAAACAAGTCTTTAGTCAAGTGACCAACTAAGAAGGCCTCATTTGACTTAATATTAATAGTGCTTAATACTACAATATTACACGAGACATCAAAGATGTCGCAAATAGGGGGTATTCACTAGGGTATTGGTATGTCAGTCTACGACACGTGGTGCATCAATGCACCCACTACAAAGAATATAGAAAGTTCGATTAACAGTTGAGTAGTGAAGAGGTAGGTTGAGCAAACAGAGTGAGGAACAATTATCAACACATCCCCCATCATCTCCACTTCACCACTACTCAACCATCGACGCTTCCTTCATGAGATGAGTCAGGTGAACGGTTACACTAACTATATAAAATAGATTTCTCAACCTATTGAGAAGACAGACAGACAAGTCTAAGAATAAGAATACAAGTCGAATAACTCGATCATTCATACAATCTTATCACACACAGAGAATTGTTCATAACTATTCACACCTATTACATCCTACAGAGTCTGATATTATAACCTCGATCGTTCTATCGCTTCCCTCCCTACGACCAACCTTTCTCCTTTTCCTTTGTGACTGAAGCAATAATGGAATGACAATTGTTTGGTTTCGGCCAGAATTGTACAGATTGATCTCTCGAATCTAAATAAAGTACTTCAACAATACACATGTTTAAGGATTAGACAAATTATCACCTGCTCATCCTATTTTCCTAAATTAGCCTCTTAATTTGTTTTCCCCACAAACATCAAATAATCGATTTGATCTTTCAGATTAAGATGTAAGTGGAGAGAGAGGCCAGTGAGGCCGGCGGTGTTGAACCAAAAAAAACCTCCCAAAATATCTAAGATTTGGTCAGGTCTGGGTTGTTATGAAAATTGAATTTTGGGTTTGTATGGAAAGCCTTACATATACTCTGGAGATCACAGAGACTATACAAATTTGATCATACTATGATTTTTTCTCTCACGCTTTTAATACGTTTTATTTCATTATTCTCTTCAAAGTCAGAAAAAGCTGGAACCTGTGCCTATGGATTTTAAGATTGGAGCTTTGAGATTTTTCTTATTCGTTTGATTCTCGTCTTTATGCATGATTATTTCACTTGCACTTTTGAGGAATGTGGTCTCTATATACAAATATTTTCATTAAACTTTTTAAATGTTAAGTTAAGTTCAATTGTGATGAATTTTACAAATTCTCTTTGAATTAAATGCTAAAGTACCCATTTGGAATTGATCAAATAGTTGTTTTTTTTGAGGAAAAACTATGCTTGAAGTAGAATTGAGAAAAATATTAGTACAAATTGATGCAGATTCATCCATTGTGGTACTTGTTAATTCATTTGCATTGTTTTGATGATCCATTACGTTCTCTTATGAGAAATTTGAGAAGCAGAAGTAGGTTTTTAAAACCGGAGAATGGTTATCCGTTTCTTAGAAAACGAATAATGGTACAACATTTTTCCACTGGGATTCGTCATAAGCAAGGAATCGCTATAGGAATAGCTACTTTAGGCCATGGTTATAGGATTTGGTGACAGGCTGGGAAGAAACATAAGATCTAGTCTTAGGGTTTCTGTATCCAAACCAAGATTCATTAATACATTATATTGTCATCTAGGAACAATAAAACTACTTAGTTTAGCAAATGTAATGTTACACGTTCGTTTGGTACCTCGAGCTTTAACGGATGATGAATAGGTACAACAGGTTCCGATTTAGAAAATTCAAATATAAGTATTTCTGACCGCCCTCAAAGACAGTGGACTATTTATATTTTATTTTTCTGGTTTTGGCTCGGGACCTAAGTCGGACTTGGCTCATTCATCTGACTAAAACAATTTTTTACCTAATTTGTTGGATATAAATCAGATTGCATTCAAAATTTCCCTCTGTTTAGTAATCTTTGGATTAGATGTAAATAATGTAATTTAAATCAATTCAGATGTAATGAATCATATTTAACCTGGCGAATTTGAGGGCGACCAAAAACTAATTAGGGGCGAATTTTTTAACCCAATCCCATGGGTGTAGCTAAGGGGTAAGCTAGGGGTATGTAAAAATACTAAAATACCCTTTCACTAATCAAATAATTACCAAAAAACCTTTCACTAATAAAACCTAAACCTATTTCACACTACCCACTTCAAACTACCGATTTCCAATTTCTGTTTTCCATTCTTCTTCTATCCACTTCAAACAACCGATTGTGGCATATCAAATTCATCTTCAACCGATTAATCGTAAACCAATTCATCGTATAATCGTAAACCAATTCATCGTTGTTATTACAATCCAAAGATGGTTCGACAAAAGCAAACAAATCGTCAACCTCCTAATACAAGGTGGCCGGATTTTGCCACAAGAATAAGAGATCGAGAGATTGTTGAAGAACAACACGAAGAACGCGAAGAGGATGATCTAGAAACGGAGACCGATTTTGACAATCAGACTCTCCAGAAATTTGTAATGGCTCCAATAAGGTAAGGGTTTATCATTATTTGTGTTTATATTGATTCAATCGAATGAATTAGTCACTAGAATATCAAAGGTTTTAGGTTAGATTTCACAATCTGTAGTTTCGTGGTTGTATTAAACTACCGATTATGTTAGTGTTCTTTACTGCTCATGAACATCATGCACAATCGGTATTTATGTTTAGGTTATAAACTACCGATTGTTCTACTGGACCAAAATTTAGTGATAATCGGTAGTTTCGTATAGGGTTAAACTTCCGATTGTGCAAGTTAGTGATCCTCAAAAACATCGATCACAATCGGTAGTTAGATTTAGACATAAACTACCGATTGTATTACTAGATCCAAATTTGGTGATAATCGGTAGTTTCGTTTAGGGTTAAACTTACGATTGTGCAAGTTAGTGATCCTCAAAAACATCGATCACAATCGGTAGTTAGATTTAGACATAAACTACCGATTGTATTACTGGACCCAAATTTACACATAATCGGTAGTTAAATTTTTTATGTAACTACCGACTGTACGTGTGTCCACAGACTTTTGTGTTCCATTTTTTATGCATAATCGGTAGATAATGTAGAGCCCGAACTACAGATTGTACACAATCGGTAGTTACGTTATTTTTTGGACTACCGATTGTTAATAATATATTGAGTTCAATATACTTTGTCTACCGATTATGTACTGAAATAATTGTTCTTTATTTTGTATCAAAGAAGGGAAAGGCGATCTAAGCAAGGCCATGATACTATTCTATCGGGGCCTCATCGTGAAGGGGGGAGAAGGTTACCGCTAGTGCAAGAAGACAAAAGAGCGCTCTACCAAGTGTTCCAAGAAGTAGAAACGAAGAAGAAGGAGGACCAAGTGCTCCACAAGACAAATACTTTGAAGAAGGAGGACCAAGTGGTAGACAAGAAGAAGAAAGTGGTACAAAGAAGCAAGATAGGAAGAAAAGAAGACACAAGGTCCCCGACTCTTTGAAGATGAAGGGTTTTCAAGAAGGCCAAATCCCTGGCCTCCCAAGAGATGGAGGAGATCTATTATTTGGGTACAAGGATTCTTGGGCCAAAGAAATCTACTCTACTGAGGTAATAATTATAAAACACCATTCTTAACATATTATCTTTTTATTCGTAGAAGTGTTAACTGTTATTCTAATTGTTTTTTAATCCTTCGTGTATATTAGGACCATTCTAATGCGGTCCGTCTACTCAAACCTACGGTTGCACCAATAAAGATGAACGATTGGACGTTGGAAGGTGAATGTCAACGGTTCCAGCAAATTATACTGCAATCGGGGCTATCTACGGCTGCCGAGAATTCCATGTTACCTCACGACCGGGTGTCAATATCGGCCTTCATGGAGAGGCTGTATCCTGAGGCCGATACCTTCCACTTGTCGTGGGGAGAGATGACCATCACCCCCGATGATGTGGTGCAGATTCTAGCTCTCACTGACCATGGTACGACGGTGAAGTTTGATTATGTGAAGCAGTTAAGCTGGGACCAGCTTTATGTTTACACTGAGAGGTGCTTTGTTTGGGACCGAGCGACTTCCGATGTAAAGTTCGGCCGATGCGCTTCTTACAAAACCAGGCAATTCAACATGGTGCAACTGATGAAAATGTTCAGAGGCACCAAGGCTAAGGAAGAGGTGAACCCAGAGTTTAGCGATGACCAGGTCAATGCTGCATCCACTGCGTATCTTCTCCATGTTTTGGGATGTGTAGGAAACCGGGTCGACGCCAACCTCTTACAACTTTTGCATCCCCTCCAGAAAGTTCAAGACTATTCGTGGGGCACCGCATGTCTTGCGTTCTTGATGGAAGAGATGAGAAAGGCATCCAGGGAACAGACTAGCCAAATAGCCGGGAACGTGAGCTTACTGCAAGTATTTTGGTAACTCCATTGATGGTTTGATTGTTATTTATTTTTTCCTCTTTTAAGAATCAATTTTATAATACTTGGTTTGATATGTACACTAGACGTGGATCTATGACCACTTTCTGTCCCTCGAGTTGGCCAGAGAGAACCCGACATGGGAGAATGGCACACCCTGAGGCACAAAATACATCTTTGATGGAAACCATTCAAGGATCAAGGAACATAAGTTGATTTCTTTGAGGAGGAAATTAGACTCCATGGCGTCCAAAGATGTATGCTTTGATCCTTACAGGGAAGACCGAGCTAATGGGCATATAACGCGAAGGTCTGAGTTGGCGTTCTACTATGGACCCTTGTGGCATCCAACTGGATATGTAATGTACAATGCCTCAAGGGTGATGCGTCAACTAGGTTTTGTCCAAGAAGAACCTTGGAGTCATTTCAGGGGCAGGTTCGAGCTGGACGTGGAGAATTGTGTTTGTGGTAAGGACTCGATCATAATTGTTTACTCTGGTAACCCATCGGTTGAACATTGGGACAACATGATGCAATCTATGATCAACGAGGGGAGACCTGTCACCCGAGCTGATGAAGCAGATCCTGACTATATGGTATGGTACAGGGAGCATTCTCATGTTCACGTGATCCGTGAAGATAAAGGAAAGAGCACCAGGGTGCCCGAATATAGCTGCATCATCAATGAAAAACCCTCGGGCTATGAAAGGATGATACGTAATGTTATTTCCTTTTGATTTTAGTATTACGGGTCAATATTTTAGATAATAATTGTTTGATTGTTATTGCCTAAAAACAGAAAAAAAAAAGGTTTGAATTTTTGTCGAAGAAGATAGATGGGTGCATCATTGCGGGAGTGCCTCCAACGAGTGAGCATAAAGACCTCATTGACAACATCGATAATGAAGAGTATGCTATCAAGTTTGGAGAGAAATTTGCGAATAAGCCGAAGAGGGTAACATCAAAGCACAGTAAAATATCTCGCGGTTCAACGAGTGTTGCTCCTGAAGTAAATGTCCCTGAGGGTGAATCCAATGCCGCTGATGCTGAAAGAATGTTAGCCCCTGGTGCTCGTGCTCCTCGTACCAAAACCAAAAGAGTTAGAAATTAGATTGTGGTTGTTAACTTGATGGGATATTACTATAGTGTTTAACATTACTGGTTTTAATGTCTAACATTTGAAAGGATTTAATTTTCTTATCGTGAGTTATCAAAAATGAATTGCAATCGATTTATTTTTAACAAATTATTTTCTTCAAATTTTACATTATAATCAGTAGTTAAGTGGTTTGAAACAACTACTGATTGTGTATATTCATCAACAATCGGTAGATAACAAACTACCGATTGTGTTAGCTTAATACAATCGGTAGATAAATATCTACCGATTGTATTTACCCCAGGAACTGCCTGTTCCTGGCCACTTTTTTATGATAATCGGTAGTTTAAGAAATTCTTAAACTACCGATTATGCTTGTACAAAATGTTGAAATTTTTTAAAAAATATCGATTTCCAATTTGGGGCTACTTATGATAATCGGTAGTTTAAGAATTTATTAAACTACCGATTATGCTTGTACAGAATGTTGAATATTTTTTTAAAAAATCGAATTCCAATTTGGGACTACTTATGATAATCGGTAGTTTAAGAAATTTCTTAAACTACCGATTATGCTTGTACAAAATGTCGATTTTTTTTGAAAAATTTCAAAAATCCAATTTGGGGCTACTTATTATAATCGGTAGTTTAAGAATTTCTTAAACTACCGATTATGCTTGTACAGAATGTTGAAATTTTTTTAAAAAAAATCGAATTCCAATTTAGGGCTACTTATGATAATCGGTAGTTTAAGAATTTCTTAAACTATCGATTATGCTTGTACAAAATGTTGAAATTTTTTAAAAAAATTCGAATTCCAATTTGGGGCCACTTATGATAATCGGTAGTTTAAGAATTTCTTAAACTACCGATTATGCTTGCACAAAATGTTAAATTTTTTTTTTGTAATTTCCAATTTGGGGCCACTTATGATAATCGGTAGTTTAAGAATTTCTTAGACTACCGATTATGCTTGTACAAAATGTCGAAATTTTCTTAAAAAATTTGATTTCCATTTTGGGGCTACTTATGATAATCGGTAGTTTAAAAATTTCTTAACTAACGATTATGCTTGTACAAAATGTTAAAATTTTTTAAAAAAATTCGATTTCCAATTTGGGGCTACTTATGATAATCGGTAGTTTAAGAATTTATTAAACTATCAATTATGCTTGTACAGAATGTTAAATTTTTTTTAAAAAAATTCGAATTCCAATTTGGGGCTACTTATGATAATCAGTAGTTTAAGAATTTCTTAAACTACCGATTGTGCTTGTACAAAATGTTAATTTTTTTTAAAAAAATTCGATTTCCAATTTGGGGCTACTTATTAGAATCGGTAGGTAACGGTGATCCCAAAGCCTCCGATTATTAATATTAGTTCGAACTTAGTGTACATATTTTCTGTACACTCTTGTTACACCATCCCTCAATAGCTACTTTTTTTTTAAAAAAAGAGCCGTTAAGACTCTAATCTATATAAGGAGGGTGACCTATTCTCATTTATAAACCTCCAATACATTTTAACTCTCCAACATAGAAGAAATAATCGTATAGATTAATGGCTCAACCGTTCACTGTAGAGGAAGATTTATCGTTATGTAGGCGCTATGTGCATTTCTATCCGAAGCGAGGAGAAGAACGTATGCAAAATAGTGTAATGAGTATGAGTTATTTTGATAGTGTAATCGAACATTTTTGTGTTGACACCAGGAACCCCAATAACCGTAATAACGCTGATCTTTTTTGTCGATTTCATTCTATAGGCAGAGAAGTTGATCCATTTGTGAATTTAACTTATCTTGTCAATCGATATCGTTTTAGAGGTGAAACTAATGATGAAGTTATAGCGAGATATCTCGAGGAATGGCGACGATGGAAACGATTTTATGAAGGTGATGGAAAGATTCAACCCGTTTAAGGTTCGTCCACGCCGTTAAAGCAGAAAGGAATTTTCCAAGACAGTGTAAAATAATAATTAATATAATAATAGTGTAAAACGGCAGGTTTAATGAACAATATGTAGTAAGTTTATTTGAACAAGTTTTTCTTCGGATGTTGAAATAGTATTACGAAGTTAGATGTTAAGTAAAATCAGCATAATCGGTAGACAGTAATGTTCCTAAACTACCGATTACGTACAATCGGTAGTTATTAAATTCACGTGCTAACGATTATCCACAATCGATAGCTTTTTATGTTCACTAACTACCGATTGTTAATATTAGTTCGAACTTAGTGTACATACTTTCTGTATACTCTTGTTACACCAGGCCTCAACGCTTTTTTTTTTTTAAGAAAGAGCCGTTAAGACTCTAATCTATATAAGGAGGGTGAACTCTTCTCATTTATGCACCTCCAATACATTTTAACTCTCCAACTTCAAATAAATAACCGTATAGATTAATGGCTCAACCTATTCTTAACTAAAACAACCTCCTTTTCCATTTCTTTTCCTCTACCAATTCTTTTACTCCCTTTACTCTCATTCTCCATTGAAAATGTCTCCAAAATCTTTACCTAAACAATCAAAGAAGGGAAAGGAAAAGATGGTGATAGAGGAGTTCAAAACCATGGAAATCATTTCGTCAACCGATTCCGAGGCAGATATCTATGTTTTTAATCCTCGACTCTTTATCAGGGAGAAAGACTTCTCAGGTATAAACCCATACTACAATGAAGCTGGAGAGTACATAGGTCCACTTCAGGATGATCCTAAGGGGAACGAGAAGAAGAAGAAGAAGCAGGTTGAAACTAAGAGCAAGTCGAGAGTAACAAGGAGTGGAAGAATTTCATGAGAATTTCTGTGATGTGTTTTGTTTCGTTTTCTTCAGATGTTTTTATTTTTTTTTGAACAAGTTTAATGAACAATATGTAGTAAGTTTATTTGAACAAGTTTTTCTTCGGATGTTGAAATAGTATTACGAAGTTAGATGTCAAGTAAAATTGGCATATTCGGTAGATAACTATGTTTCTAAACTACCAATTACATACAATCGGTAGTTATTAAATTCTCGTGCTACCGATTATCCACAATCCGTAGTTATTTATGTTCACTAACTACTGATTATGGCAAGAAAAGTCCTGGACAAGAAAACCATTATAATCGGTAAATAAAATTGATCTTTAAACTACCGATTACAAAGTTAAAATTTTTAAAGTTTAGTTCAATTCAGGCTACAATCGGTAGATATAAATTTTCAATTCCTATCGATTGTGAAAGATGAAGAGTTAGAAATTTTTGGAAGGTTTTGAGAAATTCAATTTGGGGCGACACCTATAATCGGTAGTTTAAGTACTCCTTTATGTTAGCAATTTTTTCAATAACTAATTTATTTAATTATTAATTAGTCAAAGGAAATATAAATAAATAAAGTGATCCATTTAGTGGGAAGTTGCAATTGATCAAGGCAACTCCCCATGACTCTCTCCACTTTAGAAAACCACCCCACTTCATCCTATCATGCCAACTACTCTATGATGGCTAGAGTTAGTATATGGGAAATGATAGCAAAAATAAGGATTAAGGTCACCAAATTCACTCTCATATTAAAAATACACCATCTAAGTTGAGGAGGAGGGTTTGGAACCAAAGTTCTAATCAAGTGATCATATAGAGCATACTCAAGGATTAAGCTTTCAAATAGCAATGGCTGGAGGTATTTATAATCGATCTCTTTTGCTTCCGCTTTTAATTATAGTATATTTATTTTGTTATTAGAATATACATAAAGATAAATATTGAGGTATTACATTTGGTATCAGAGCCTATAATCACCTCTGCCTTGCTTGCTATGAAATTATTTTGTTGATGAGTTTTGATTCCAATAATCTTTCATAAAATTAATTTGCCTGTTAGTATTTTTTCAACCGTTGGTTAGGGATGGATTTTGATTATGTCTTAGTCGAGTATCTCATATATCTTCTCTTAAATTTTGAAGACAATCGGACATTGTTAAGGCTCCGAATAGATTGATTTTCGGAACTGTATTTCTGGAAAATTCAGATACCATGTGGTACCAAGGAGTTCTTGTAAAACATTTTCCAACCGTTAGATGTTTCTCATAATTTAACTACGTATGATACTTGTTGTTATAATTGTCCTGTAAAAATTTCAGGAAGATCGGACTCCGTTTAGTACCCCATAACCCTGCTAGACCAAACTGTGTCAGTAGAGAATTATGTTAAAATAAGGTTTATTGAATACCTTAGTCTGGAGATTCCAGCCGTTAGAACCTGCTGAAAATTTAATATGTCGTAGTGTAGGTTCTTATAATTTTCAGGTTGAATTTCATAAAAATCAGGTAAGTGTAACGTCACTCTTTACCTTTAAATGTTAGTTTCAGTTTTGTGCTGAGATTATGTCTTTGATCAAGTAGACGACAATATTTACGGTTAAATTGCCAGTTTACATTAATTAGTACATACAAAGACTTGGTAAACATAAACGAGACATTGTGAGCATTTCTGAAAGGTTATGTTTGGGTGACATTAGAGAATATAGTTTTGCAGAATATATTTAATTTAAAAACTAAGGATGTTTATGTTCTGTAGCTAAATTAAGGTATCGGCCAAACCCCACAGTGATAAGTTTGTGATGCTTTTAAACTCGAGTATGACTTCGATTTTACGGGGTCTAAGTGAACTATTAGAGTGATAAAACCATTGAGTGCACATACAATCTTTAATTTTTCACATGGTGATTTTTGTTCTCAATCACATACAGGCATAGAGAGAATCATTTAAATATGTATGTTTAGCTCTAATAGTATTTGTTGTATTATTATTTGTTGACATGTGCAATGGTTATAAATAAAACCATTAGGATTGTACATGAACAAAGATTAAAGAAATATGTCAAGTGGTTTAATAATTTTAGTAATTAGAGAGTAGCCACAGCATCTCTAGTTATTTAAAATTTTCATAAGAAATCACATGTGGAAACTAGACATAAATTTTTAATTAATCATACGTAATATGATGAAATATGCCCACAGGAAATTTTATTATATTTGTATGATTAATTGGGGTGAAATATTGAATTATGTTTCTTAATCTACCCACAGGAATTAAGGAATGAATATGGTTTAATAGTTTCATCATGTAGTTATGAATCTAATTTGAGTAGGACTTTAGCCCACAGACAAGTTTTATGTCACTAGATTCATATTTTTTATACATGACTTGCATTGGTAAATCATGATTAAGTTTAAGTCTTAAATTTTTGTTTATAAGCATGTATATATTTTTCTTTGCAACAATTTTAACTGGATTCCTGAATTAAAAGGTGATAACTATAAGGTGTGGAAAGAAATAGTGCTTTTACAATTAGGATGAATGCATATCGACTATGCTATTCGGAAAGACGAACCAGCTAGCATAACTGAGACTAGTGCTCTAGATGCAGTTGATCTTTATGAAAAATGAGATCGATCTAATCGTCTCTCAGTTATGTTCATAAAGACCAAAATTTGTACTAGTATTCGGGGTTCTGTCGATAAGCATACTGAGGTTAAAGATCTCCTTAAAGCCATTGATGGGCATTTTGTAAGTTCTGACAAAGCTCTTGCTAGCACCTTAGTTATGAAGTTTTCATTCATGAGACACAATGGGTTTAAGAATGTGCGTGATTATATCATGAGCATGAGAGATAGTGCGGCCCAACTTAAGGATTTGGAAGTTACCATGTATGATTCTTTCCTAGTTTATTTCATTTTGTGTACTCTTCCTTCACAATATGGCCCCTTTTAAGATATCTTATGCACACATAAGGATAAATGGTCAATTAATGAACTTATGACCATGTGTGTTCAAGAGGATGGGAGATTGAGGATGGAAAATGGCGAAAAGGTGAACCTTACTATTGCTTCTTCAAAGAAGAAGAAAAGGGATCACGTTAAGGAAAAGGGAAAGCTTTCAGCTAACCAAGCATAAAGAAGGAGTCTTCGTCTTTCTTTTGTAAAAAAGAAGGGACACATGAAGAAGGACTTCATTAAGTTTAAGACTTGGCTTAAGAACAAAGGTAATTCTCTAGCGTTTGTTTATGAATTTAATATGGTTAATATTAATCATAATACATGGTGGATTGAATGTGGTATTACAATCCATGTTTCGAATACCTTGCAGGGTATGACAAACCTAAGGAAACCAACGAGAAGTGAATATTACATCTATTCAGGCAGTCAGATGAGTTCACATGTGGAAGTTGTTGGGACATGCAGTTTAATTTTAAGTAGTGGTTTTATTTTGCATTTAGAAAAGACATTTTATGCACCAAGTTTCACTAGAAACTTGATTTCAGTTTCAAGACTTGTACCTTTAGGAATTTCCTTTAATTTTTCAGATTCTGGTTTCAGTATTCTCAGAAATTCTGAAGTTATTGGTTATGCTATTTTGTCTATCGTCTTTATTTGCAAAAATGATATCACTCATAGTTCTATGCATGTTAATATTGGGTTAAAAAGATGTATTATGAATGATGACTCCTCAATTTTGTGGCACCGGAGACTGGGACATATCTCTATTGAGAGAGTTAAGAGATTGGTAAATGATGGGGTATTTGGTACTTTATACTTTACTGATTTTGATACTTGTGTTGGTTGCATTAAGGGAAAGCAAACTAACAAACACAAAATTGGTGCCAGGAGAAGTTCAAACCTATTAGAGATCATACACACAAACATTTTTTTTCCAGACATAAACGCTAATAATCCGAAATACTTTATCACCTTCATAGATGATTATTCGCAATATATGTATCTTTACTTGTTTCGTTCTAAAGACGAAGTTTTGGATGCCTTTAAATTATTGAAGGTTAAAGTAGAGAAACAATGTGGTAAGCACATTAAGATTGTGAGACCAGATAAAGGTGGAGAGTACTATGGTAGATTTCTTCATAGCACTAGAATTCTAGAATCAAGAAATGCTAAATTTCTTTAAAATGACTTGATTAGTGGGAGTGATCAATTTCAGGAAATTGTTCCTGAAAAAGATAATGATCAACTTCCACCTACTGTTTCAAGTGACAAGTTGATTGTCAACTATTTCGTTTGACTATTTAGTGTATCTGCGAAATTCGGATTGTAATTTGAGCCGATAATGATCTTATATTATTTTTACAAGCCATAAATTCTACAGATTCATACTTATGGATCAATGTATATACATTAAGATCAGTGGGAGACCTTAAGTGATAGATCAATGTATATACCTTAAGTGTAGCACCCATTGTAAAAGATGATTGGTTCAGTTTGGACCAATGCCCAGGAATGGCATTGAAAGGGAACAAAAAAAAATGTTCCATATGCTTCAATTATTGGTAGCATTATATATGCTCAGGTCTATACTAGACCCGACATTTCATATGCCGTTGGAATATTAGTAAGACATCAGAGTAACCCAGGAATCAATCACTGTAAGGCTGCGAAGAAAGTATTGAGATACCTTAAGAGGTACTAAGGATAACATGCTTATATATAAACGAACAAATAGTCTTGAAGTAGTAGGCTAAGTTCGTTTCTTGTTTTGAGACTGCCTCACATGGTGTATGGCTGAAAGGCTTCATATCTGGGCTAAGAGTTGTTGACTCTATTAGCCGACCATTAAGAATGTATTGTGACAATTCAGTTTCTGTTTTATGGCTAAGGATAATTAGAGAGGAAGTCGAAGTAAACAAATCGGCATAAAGTATCTAGCCGTAAAAGAATGTGTACAAGAAAAGATTGATCATTGAACACATTAGCAGTGAATTGATGATAGTTGATCCCTTGACTAAAGGCATGCATATTAAAGAATTTAAGGATCATGTATTAAGGATGGGACTTGGTCCTATTATGTAGTACATTCTTTATGTTTTTCTTTTTCTGAAGCTTTCATTTAGTTGGATTATTTCTCATTTGGAATTATGTACGTACTTACTTTAGTTATTTTGTTGAGAAATATCATTATAGTTTGACCTAGAGTAAACATATGGTTTACTCATTATGTTAAGTGTGACTGGTGAAAGACTAAGTATATTGTGATACATGGAAGATTAATTCTTGCTCTTAAAGAGGATTAGTCGCCATGATCAGTATATGAAGTCTCTCGTTAAATGGATTAAGTGGGAGAATGTTAGCAATTTTTTCAATAACTAATTTATTTAATTATTAATTAGTCAAAGGAAAAATAAATAAATAAAGTGATCCATTTAGTGGGAAGTTG
>JAJJMC010012982.1:1372498-1383932 GCA_023531435.1 Papaver californicum
TGTACCTACAAAAGCATAAAAACACGTAATAGACACAAAATCGAATAACTCACTAGAAATTAAGGTGCAAATTAGACACTAAAATGTGTCTATCATGGAACTGTTATCAACTCCCTGAAAGAATTATATAGCAAAGCTAGAAAGTCCATGAGTCGAGAAAAAGATAGTTTGAACATAATATTTGAGCATAAAGTCTATTCAAAAAATTAAGTTGTGGATCAGAAGAGAATCTACTCCCAGATATGAAGAACAATCAGCTAATATGAGAAATTTCAGAAAAAAAACTGACGAAAAGTGGAAAGAAGAATATTAGAAAGTCACCAAGTTGAACGCAACAACTATATCAATTCTTCAGTATATGATCCCTAACAAGATTAAGAATGAAGGAAGAGGAAAAACATGTATCATGATGCATAAGTCCATCACATAAATGAAGGGTTAATTAGACTTTGGTACCTGAGTTTTGACCAGATTTAATGTTTTTACTTACATTTGTCCAACGTTAGTGCTTAGTACTTGGAATGACGGTTGACTACTAATGATTGTTATTGACCTGAATTTTATTAATTTTATAGAATAAATAAAATCTAATTACAATTGTACCCCTGAAGTGGGGTTCAATTAACCTTGGGTGCCTTTATCCCGCAGCCGCCCATCCCACTTCATCTAGCGCTAACGGGCTCGCCTGGGTAGCAACCCTAATATTGAAAAATAGTCTTCTTCTTTACCACTTTACCTTCAACCTTCACCGCCTCGATCAGTAGCATCGACTCAACTTCACCTCAGCCATTGATCATTGTAGCAACACCACTGAGATGTTAAGCTTCATTTCAAATACGACCCAAGCTTTCTAAACTTCCATTATCTCTTCTTGCCATCAATCACCGAGTAACCACATCGTGATTACCATCACATAAACTCTCAATTCATGGCAGCAATCATTATCCATCATCACTGCCATTAATCATCATTGAATGTTCAACATCATCATTGCATCCATCTATCTTCATCATCGTGATTAGCAAACAACATCTCTGTTAGTGTCGGAAATTGCTATCGTGAAGTGACTAAGGTGGTTTACTGTGACTACCGTTAATCTATTGGAGATGGGGTTGTAGAGATTGAATGGGAAATAGAAGAAGATATTGATGGTGGTTGAATGGATGGAAAACAGGGATGAATGAATGGTCCGAGTAGTGTGGTGTTCAATGGGTGCTGTGAATTATTTACCGTGAACTGAACTAGTGAATAGTCTGTCTTTGTGGGTGTTGTGAATTATTTATCGTCAATTTCTCTTTACCAATTCCAATTTTAAAATCATCATATCAAACCCTTATTTTTCAATTTAGAATTTGGGAAGAACACAACAAAACCTAACCCTAATTTCTGATTTCTCTCTATTTATATCTTTCTCTGAAATCGATTCTTCCAAACATCATAACAATCTTCTCCTGGGTTGTGACTGGAATTCCAGTCGAGAACGAGCAAGAAATCAGACGGAAAAACAATGAGGAAGTGATGGTTGAGATGGAGTTTAAATGATGGTTTTTTTGTGCTTCGGAGATGGAGTTTAAATGATGGTTGTGAATCATTTTAAATGGTTTGGATGACTGTTGTGCTTGTAGTGAATGGGTTTGTGCTAGAAAATTACATGGAAAGAGCTGGATAAATGTCGGAATTATAAAACCAAGTCATTCCGGAATACAAAATTATGGTCGGAGGCGTAGGGGAAGCGAATAGAGAATTAGGGTTAAATGTTAATGTTATTCGATCTCTTACCGTTGGCTAGATAGTTTCATCAGAGTCGTTGGATCAGAAGCGTATACTAGTAAATATATAAATATTTATAAGGTAAAATTAACTAAAATTACACTTAACTGAGTCAATTCGGGTCAACAGTCAGTCCAGGTACTAAACACTAACGTTGGACAAATGTAAGTAAAAACACTAAATCTGGTCAAAACCCAGGTACCAAAGTCTAATTAACCCTAAATGAATGCAAGAGTTTAATCAGATTCATTGATAACCTAATAAAAGATGATTATCTGAAAGAATTTGTTTAGTTGGAAGCAGAATCAAGTTCAGGATGTAAATCTCCAGCATTTTTTTTTTGAAAAGATATGTGAAAATGATTCATTCCACACCAAAAGATGAAGTAAAATCCGACCTCAAGGGAAAGAAGAAATTTTTTGAGATCTTTATGACAGGAGTACACCCCATCTATGAGAAACTCCTCATACCTTCTACTGACATCACTTTCTCATCAAGATATCTAGCTAGAGTGACCTTCCCACACAACGATGCTTTAGTTGTTCAGATGAAGATAAATGGATGGGACTGTAAGAAAATTTTGATTGATAAAGGATCCACATGCGATATAATTTATTTTCAAGCAGCTGAAAAATGGGATTGGTAAGAGAAGAAGTCCTGAAGAAAAATAGTTCAACAATTGTAGGTTTTTATCTCTTAAAAACCTACCGGATAGGTGAAATACTGCTAACTGTGAAAGCTGAACCGATCTTAGTGAATGCAGCCTTTCTAGTCCTGAATACCAGATCACCATACAAAGTGAGCATTACAAGTTGTACCGTCCACATATCATTAACAACTCAAGTTTATGACCACAATAAGAGAATATGTCGTACCTGGAAATCAGGATATATCAAAACAGTTAATTGTCATGTCAATGAGGCAACAAGAGGCATAACAACCAGCAACTCCAGGCAAATGAATAAGAATAGATGGGAAAAAAGTGATATTCAAATACCTTGCACGAAGAATAAACAACATGTGATAGTCATAAAAGCTGGAGAAATACTACCTGAAACTATGAAATTTTAAATCAAGAACCTGGGAGTTGTGTGGCAAAAACCAACAAGAAAAACTTAAAACTGGAAAGCAAATAACTACAAAATAAGGGAATTACTATTGAGAGGAAAATATATAATCCAATCCGTTAGTCAAGATGCATATCATCGGGAAAACATCTAAAGAAAGAATTCTCAAATAACAACGTCAGTAAAATTTAGCAAGTTCGTGAAGAAAGCATTCGGAAAAATCAGCAAGTATGTGGAATAAATGGGTAAAGATGAAGTGCATTAAAAAACAATTCATCATAGAACAAAGGACAATCTGTGTCGGGTCTGAGCAACCAAAAAATAAGGTAAACCGACAATACACCTAAGTATAGATAAAATCAATTTATGATCTCTAAATCTCTAATTTATTTATCTCTCTCTCACTAATTAAGATAGATCAAATAGCCGAGCGAAAGCAAAATACCATCTATAAATTAAATTCCTAGTTGAAAGCTAGATCATCATCAACTGAATATCATCTAAAAATATAAATATAACTGATAACTGGAATGTTGTCAAACTAAAAGATCAACAACTAGAAAACTATGAAATATCTAGCAGCTAAAATAAATTATTAACTGACTTTGAAAAACTAAGATAAGTCACAGATAGGAAAAATATGAACAATTCAAAAGTAATAATTAAGAATTTTAGTTTTTGTAAACAGAAATATATTGTTCGAACAACAAAAGAGAAATACATGATAAAACTTTGAGCATTCTTGACTGCGCTAAACGACAATACCGTTCAAGGTCAAGAGCTAGATAAAATATATTTGGTAAAGGAAAGTTAACCTACAACAAAATACTTGAAGTGTTAGATAAAATCTGGGGTACTAGCTGAAAAGAAGAATCCAATAACTCACAAATCATCGAGAAGGAAGAAGAATAAAGAAAAAATAATAATTAAAAATAAAGACAACATTCACCCCCTGTCGTGGTTAATCAGGAAGATCGGATCATTTCAGCAGTTTAGTATCGTGAATACATTTTCATTTTAAAACTCTATAACTCTATAACTTTTTAGCTTTATAGCTTTTATAGTTTTATAGATTTTTTTATAGGTTTATGATCTGAAAAATAGATATCTAAGTCTATGTTAAAGACCTGAAAAGTTTATGTTAAAGACCTAAAAAATCTATTTTATGTTAAGGGACTAAGGATGAAAAGAACTTAGAGTCTTTAAGTCCAGATGAACCTAAGAATTCAATGAATAATTATAAAAGGAACACAACGAATTCAAAGATAAAAATTATTTGAAAATACAATTATGAATGCTGGAATCTCATCGAGTAATCATAGCTCAAATTTTTTAAAAAAAAGTGGAATAAAAAGGTTATTTGAATCTTAAGTATGCTCAAATTCGTCATTCGATATATCAGAAAAACCAAAGTTGTTGGGGAAAAAATAACCCACTAACTGGCCGACCAGGTCATGAAGGTTAAATAGCTAATAAAACTCAAGACCAACAACTATGGAAGCAAAAGAGTTAAAGGATCCATCCTGGTGAGAGAGTATGTCGTATTAGTACTGACTTCCCGACTCAAGACAAATAGCTTGGCATCACAAAGGGACCCTGGCCAGGTATCTCGAAATAAGACCTGTTATAGCACCATTATAGTAGATGAAATTGTAGTCTCTAGTGAGGAGGCAAATGCCATAAAAAGTATGAAACAACGGTAATGGGGACAAACTAAGAGCACAAATAGGTTATATAGTTAAGAATTGAGAAATTTAATGTTTGGTACCCAGCAAATGTACAACATATTATTTTAGTACCTAACATTTAAAATATTAAGGGTTGGTACCTTGATCCGTCGAAGACCTTTAAGTTAAACGGCTGACTTAACCGAGTTAAAATTCTGTCAGAGAATACAGGTTACTGCAATATTAGCCTTATGAATTATAACAATGACAAGATATGTCCTAACATCCGGTTAGCGAGGTACATTGTCTGAATCTGAACGTACTTGAATAAACGACCGCGATTAAATCAGTATAATAAAACCCTAGAGTCAAAATTTGTCGACGTGTTTGTATCATCTTTTCTCCGTCACTCTGCAACTCAAGAACAGATCAAAAAGATGCCGCAGGAGTTACAAAAACCACTTAAACGACTTCTAAAACCCTTTTTTGCCCCTCACTTTTTATTCGTTTTCATAGTATTCACCCTTGTAAAATTATTCCCTAGATTTCGTAAATAGATTAATTCCATCAATAAACCCTTGATTACTAGAACAAGAAAGGATGATAATCCTGTTAGTAGTGTAAGTCTCTGGTTTTATTTATCTCTAGTTTTATCAGCTTCGTATTCCATTAGTTATCTACTACTATCTATTATAGCTTTCACTTCGAAACTCGAGTCTTCAACATGGAAGTTAACAGAAGCTTTGTTTCAATTACCACTAGCTGTGACTCATTTAGTAATCACAGTTTTAATCTTCCATCAAAAGAAATTCCAAGCAATTAAACATCCTATGTTGATTCGTGTTTGCTGGATTTTAAACTTTCTTTTTGTTATGTCATTCTCGGTTTCTTCGATTGTTCATTTCATGGGGAAACAACAAACCCATGAAGCGGAATTGAGAATCGATGATATATTCTTCTTGGTTAATCTGCTTAAGGGTTTGATTAAGATTGTTGGGCTATCATCATATTCGAGTTGCAGGGAAGGAGAGGTATAAAAGGGTTCACAAAATCAGCAGCAAACTCACTCTTTTACCACAATAAAATCGCACACTAGCTGTTTGGTAAAAGTCCCTCGAATTGGTTTTCCATTTCGGGTTTTTATTAGGAGTAATCTATTAAGTGACTTATAAGAAAAGTGGAAAAATAAAATAATCTATGAAGTTGCAGGTCTAATGGCCGATCACAATTTCTGAATAAATTGGGAATGTTGGTTACAGGTTTAGAGGAGAAGACGAAAATGCTGGTGGAAACGGTGTAAAAAAGGTATATTGATAAATCTAATTCATCCTATGCTAGGATGGATTTATTTATGACCATAATTGGGTGCCACTTATTTTAAAAGTTAACGTCATTAAGTAATTAATTTCTATCGATAATTTTAATTTAAATGATAACAACCAGTTGACCGAACGGTTTGACTCGACAATATTTAATGGGTCAAGGTGCTAACCCTTAATTTTTTGAATATTAGATGTTAAATAGTCCTTAAGAATTGAACAACAAATCAGAAACAAACCGAAAAAATTTAGAACTTTGAAACATCTGATACACTAACATTTGAATTGTAAAGAAGCTAAAAGATAAAATAAAGAAATAAAAGTACATAACTACAAATACATTGCTATGAGCTGAAGCTGGAAATGGAAAAATCATCCGAAAACAGATAACTATAAGTACACAATTAAGAATAGTATTAATACATAACAGGGAACGACATCTTCCAATTAACAAGCTGAAAGTTAAGCAAAATAAATTACTTAACATATACAAAAAAAAATAGTTGAAACTAAAAAAGATGAGATATAAATAAATTAAGAAGCTAGAACCAGGTGTAAATGTGACAAAATAAACGAACCATAGCTAAAGAAAGATCAAATAAAGACGGATTGAATTCTCATTTAACCAATAAAGTTAAGGGGAATACAAAATATATATACTTTATAGAGAGTAAGTTACAAAAAACGTTACAAAAGTCCCCTATATATAAAAATTAAATCTATAAAAGAAATCATCTTTATCTAAGTTATTGTTACAACAGTCATTGATATTTTACTAGCAGATGGTTGGAAATACGATTCATATCTAAAATGCAAATCGAGCATCCCAGCGATTGACGACAAGTATTCGAGCAAAAAATATGATAAAATTTTTCCAAAAGCATAATAAGGTAAGATGTTTCAAATTTAGAAACTTTTAATTGATTGGAATGGAACATATTTTAAAGATTAAAATACAAAAACGAAAAAATAGTTTTATGTAACTAACTCGTGCATTGCACGAATTGAAAAAACCTTGTTAAAAACAAATAAATAAAATAAAAATAATACAAAGTGATTTATAAAAAAAATACCATATATTAACATGTAATTAATATCAAAATTAGTAAAACATACCCTTATCATCTAGATTTTTTTTTCTTTTGACTCTGCATCCGAATCTAACAACATAGTTATTAGCATTTGTTGTTATGACGATAACTACAGTTATATTTGTATCATCCATATTTTTTGATTCGGGATCTATTTACAACATATATTGAATCGAGAGAAAGAAGTAAAAACTTATAAAAATTAAAGGTGTACAAAGAGGTGTGAGTTAAGAGTGGGTAAGTAAATGATGAAGGGTGGATATATAGCTGTTGTACGACGGTTGTAAAATTTAGCCATTGGTAGCCATCTTATAACTCAGTCTCCTTAAGTGAAAAAAATCCGTTCTGCTTATCCAAGTGGCCTATCAAATTATATTTTTAGCTTATTGTCGTTGGAGTTGCCCTTATCCATTTAACTCAGATAATCGGACCAAAGTTATATCCAAATTTAATGAATACATCCCTTAGTGTGTGCAGTAATTCCATTCCTGATCTTTCAACTGTTGTAGAGCCAATTTTGTACCAATTTTTTTGCATTTCCTCTAAATGTTATGCCCGTGCCATGCCATGCCATGCCATGCCATGAGTAATGACAAATATGACAGGCCCTCCCATAAGACTGAGAGGTCACTATTTTGGAAATGCTTTTTTCAAGCCTTGATTAGGGCTGAACACGGTAACGGTTTTCCGTGAAAATCCGCCAAAACCGAACCGAACCGTTTACTAATGGAACGGTTATGGAAAATTTTTTAGAAAACCGGTAGTCCCGGTTTCGGTTTTGGGTTGGGTCAAAAACCAAACCGTTTACCATGGAAAACCGATTAATGATAGCCGTTCATCTGTATTTTGATGGATCTAATCTAGACCCTTAGATATTTTGATATATAATGAAGAAGAAGCCCTAATTTTCTTCTTCACTTTCATTTCTCTAGGGTTTCTGTAGTGTCGGCTGTTCCTCTCCGCCTCCACCAAGAGTTCTGTTCATAGATGTCTTCCGCCTCCACCAAGACCACCACTCCAGTTCTGTTCCTCTAGTCTTCCGCCTCTAATAATTTCTGGTTTGTGCTACACTGCTACTGCTTTCAATCCTTTCATTAAGTTCAATAACTTCTGGTTTGCTTTCATTAAGCAATTTCATTAAGCAATTTCTTCTGGTTTGGTTTCATTCAGTTTCATTAACTCAGATAATCGGACCAAAGTTATATCCAAATTTAATGAATACATCCCTTAGTGTGTGCAGTAATTCCATTCCTGATCTTTCAACTGTTGTAGAGCCAATTTTGTACCAATTTTTTTGCATTTCCTCTAAATGTTATGCCCGTGCCATGCCATGCCATGCCATGCCATGCCATGAGTAATGACAAATATGACAGGCCCTCCCATAAGACTGAGAGGTCACTATTTTGGAAATGCTTTTTTCAAGCCTTGATTAGGGCTGAACACGGTAACGGTTTTCCGTGGAAATCCGCCAAAACCGAACCGAATATCCCAAAACCGAACCGAACCGTTTACTAATGGAACAGTTATGGAAAATTTTTTAGAAAACCGGTAGTCCCGGTTTCGGTTTTGGGTTGGGTCAAAAACCGAACCGTTTACCATGGAAAACCGATTAATGATAGTCGTTCATCTGTATTTTGATGGATCTAATCTAGACCCTTAGATATTTTGATATATAATGAAGAAGAAGCCCTAATTTTCTTCTTCACTTTCATTTCTCTAGGGTTTCTGTAGTGTCGGCTGTTCCTCTCCGCCTCCACCAAGAATTCTGTTCATAGATGTCTTCCGCCTCCACCAAGACCACCACTCCAGTTCTGTTCCTCTAGTCTTCCGCCTCTAATAATTTCTGGTTTGTGCTACACTGCTACTGCTTTCAATCCTTTCATTAAGTTCAATAACTTCTGGTTTGCTTTCATTAAGCAATTTCATTAAGCAATTTCTTCTGGTTTGGTTTCATTAAGCAGAAGCAACTCAAGTCATTCATGCAAATCAAAGGTTTTCTACTTTTCTTACTCTTGATTTACCAAACCTAATGTGTACTAATGATGATTCATGTTTTATTAATCTTTTCAGGCATGAATCCCAACTTCTGGGTTTGATTTTTCTGTTCACTGATTTAGTAGTATTGGTGCATTTGTATTGTTCCTGTTTTAGACTTTTAGTATTGTTCCTGTTTTAGTTTTTTTTTCCTGTTTTAGTATTGTTCAATTTTTTCCTGTTTTAGTATTGTTCAATTTTTTCATGTTGTGGGTTTCATGTTTTTGATCTTTATGTTCATCTTTGTGATTAACAGGTATGATGTATTGGCTATACCTATATCTTCAGTGGCATCCGAATCTGCCTTTAGCACCGGAAGACGTATTCTCGATCCATATCGTAGTTCTTTACTTCCCACTACAGTAGAGGCATTGATTTGTACTCAAAATTGGTTGAAGACGCCAATTGATCTTGATATGTCTACCTTGGACTCAGCAGAAGAAGTTAATTCAGGTATTATTTTCTTTATTTATTTATTTGTAGAGTTTTTGGATATTCACTATCTAACTAATTGCTCATGTGTACATTTGTTTGTAGAATTTTTGGACACTCTCTCTAAGTCCAAGTATATACATATAATAGAGGAGGATGAGGAATGAATTTTTGGGCAGCAGCAGCAGCAGCAGGAGGCAACAGCAGCAGCAGGAGGCAGCAGCAGCATCAGCAGCATCAGAAGCAGCAGCAGCAGACAGCAGCAGCAGCAGGAGCAGCAGGCAGCAGCAGCAGCAGCAGCAGCAGCCAGCATCCATCAAGAATTGCTTAATTGTTTGGATGTTATTTGATTTGTTTGAATTGCTAGGATGTTATTTGTTTGAATTGCTTACTTGTTTGGATGGATTAATGAAGAATTAACTTTTTTTTGATTTTTTTTTTGATTTTTTTTGATTTTTTTTTTGAATTTTAGGTTTCCAAACGGTTAACCGAAACCCGTCGGAAAAAAACCGAAACCGGGTGAAAACCGACTAAAACCGAACCGACGGTAACGGAACGGTTATGGAAACCTTTTGGACAAAACTGACCTTGCCGGTTTCGGTTTTGGTTTGGCACAAAACCGAACCGAAACCGGCCATGTACAGCCCTAGCCTTGACCAAAGATTGTTATCTAAGAATCTATGTAGAAATTCAAGATAGGAAAAAGACAGTGTGCAATGGCCTAATTCCTTCTTCTATTTATGCCTTGGGAAGGGATAGGTCAATGTAGTAGGTGCGTTGTATTGTAGTAGAAACTAGAAATACAAGATAGCACCTCTACAAGGAAGATTCACAACCAGATGGGCCAATGTAAGTAAGTGCCTTAGATCAGAACATTCATGCCACACACACCTTTTCAGTAGAACAGCGAAGTCGTTGACGTGAAAAGAAAACTTCGTTAACACTTCAATTTCTATTGATAGACCGAGGATGCGATACGTGTTTTTCTTCAGCACTTGATCGCATAACTTGTTGCAAATAATTTAAAACCTAACTTGCTTAAATTTTACATACACCATTTACTTTCTTTTCTTTTATCTTTTTTTTTTGATTGATAACACCACTTCCATCCAAAGCACTACAGTAATTTACTAATTATCAAACATTAACAGTAATAAAATACGATTCATAGAACCCGATATTTATTTATTAAGATATGCAGTAGTAGCAGCAGCATCTCACCAGCAGTTTCTCTCTACAAGATTTTTGAGCTCCAATAGTCCATTACAACAGCATTAGAGAGATGTAGAAGAACAACCGCAACAATAAGAAGGATGATGAAACCCAAATGACGTAATTAGGGAAATATTATTAGCAAACAAGTCGATCGTTCGATCTAACACAACTGACCGCAGTCAGCAACAACAACAGGAACCTTACACTTACCACTCTGAGATCCAACTTTCTCGATAGCTCTAACAACATCCATACCTTCCACAACTTGACCACAAACAACATGTTTCCCATCCAGCCATTCAGTCTTATCAGTACAAATGAAAAACTGGGATCCATTAGTACCAGGCCCAGAGTTAGCCATGGATAATATCCCAGGTCCAGTATGTTTCTTCACAAAGTTCTCATCAGTAAACTTTTTCCCATAGATGGATTCACCTCCAGTTCCATTTCCAAAGGTGAAATCACCCCCTTGGCACATAAACCCAGGAATCACTCTGTGGAAACTAGATCCCTTGTAGTGTAAGGATTTTCCGCTACTCTTACCTTTACCTTTCTCTCCGGTACAAAGAGCTCTGAAGTTCTCAGCGGTACGAGGAACAACGTCTGCATACAGCTCCATTACGATTCGTCCAACTGGCTGTCCACCGACTGTCATGTCGAAGTAAACCTTAGGGTTCGACATTTTCTTCTCTTGATGCAGAAATGTAAGGCAAATATTGCAGTGAGTAGTGAGTAGAGAGTAGTGGGTAGTGATTGAGAGAAGTGAGTATTTGGTGCCCGCTATATAGGATCTGTTAGTAAATTAAAGAATCACGACACATGGAAGAGGATCAAGCAAA
>JAJJMC010012982.1:1383942-1447198 GCA_023531435.1 Papaver californicum
CAAGAGTTTGATTGGTTGTTTAGCAAAAGGAATTTTTGGCCTAAACAGGATCCTATTTCCAAGGGAGGATGGATTATAGCCCCTGGTGGGATCCAACCCCGTGACAGTTTTTCGGCTACTGTCCATTTCCAATTCTATTATTCTATTATTCTGTGTTGATGTTAAGGAGATAGTGTGGTATGAATCTGAATTGCCAATTATGAATGTTAATGAAAGCAATTGATGTGATAATGTTGGTAATGGTGGCGGTGGTGTGCACGCGTTCAACGAGATACCATATATATTCGAGGACACCAGAGATAGCTTCAATTGAATAAAGGAATGGGACAGGGTTAGGAATAAACAGGGAATCATCAATTCAAAAGAAGATAAAATCAAAGAAAAGAAAAGAAATAGACAGAGATATCTCCCTAACTTCTTTTGGAATCCATTTGACATATTTTGACTTGCTATGGCCACACACAAAATATTCCACAAGAAAAATCTTCTTTCTCTACTCTTTTAATCCAACTGGTTCCTTGTTCCGAGACTTTATCTCACTCACTATCCGCACCCATTTACGTTCAATCTTATGAAGCAAAACAAATCCAATTTCTGAATCTCACAAATGGACATAGGGCTAGCCAGTAAACCCAAAGCTCAATCATCTTGTTAAAACAAGTTAGATGCGAAAGGTATTTTCTTCTCGATGACTTGTCTAATCTTATCTGTGGAGTTTTATCCGGCTGAACTTACCTGTTTCGCATTAAAGAGAACGTATGTATTGCAGTTTTTAAGGAACCCTATTATTAGGGTTATATCCCTCGGATTTTGAGGGCTTAGAGCATCTGCAATCGTCGAGTATAATGACGATCAAAGATTAAAGTTAATCGATAGTCGTCAAAAATCACCCACAGTCGTCGATCATATTTGGTATTTAGTCGAGAAAAATCACTGTTCCAGATTAAATCTCGTCGTTGATCGACGACTATAAATTATAGTCGCGCGTAATTTTAAGGTCTCGCCTGTTACCGAGCGATTGTCCACAATCTCGTATAAAAATACGGACGTAGAGTTGGCATTCCGCCAGGTCAAGCGAGATACTAAACGTCCGCTCCTCAACACGATACTCTGGATGCTCGCCCTACTCATAAGCGAGGTTTTGAGTTACCGCTCAAAAAATTCAAACACGGGCGAGAAACTAACATGGCGTTTACAATTGGACGAGATAGCAGGGACTCGCCTGGAGCTGGGCGACCCTCCATGGATTCGTTGGTGGTAGGGCGAGGTAATAGCCCATCGTTCAGGTGACCGTTAATATTCGGTTCAAATGTTACCGTTGTAGTTTAACGGCTATATTTTTACCCTATATATATGGGATATGAGACCAATGGCATTTTACTGAATTCATACATATTTTGTGTGAAAAATCTAAAGTTGGTTCTTATTTGTAATCGATTGGTAAAATGCCACCATCAAAAGCACGAGGTCCAAATTTTTCGTCTTTTGAAGATGTTACGATGTGTAGAATTCATTTGTCAATTTCTCAAGATTCTAGCATTGGTACCGATCAATCTGAAGATCAATTATGGTCACGTATTCTATTCCTGATGAAAGAAGATATACCTACTATGCCAGCACGTAGTTGGACCTCCCTTCAGAAACGATTTCAAATTATAAGTAAAGATGTTGCGCTATTGTCTGCAAAGGAGGCTGAAGTAGAAAGGGAACATCATACTGGTTGGGGCCCTGAAAATAAGGTAACTACTCTTTTAATTATGCTTATTACATTAATCCATATGATTGTATATCCTTCAACATATTGAATTGAAAAACCAGTTCACAGAAGTCCGTAGGCTTTTCAGGGAAGCCACTGGTTGAAGTTTTAAGCATGAAGATTGCTACACAGTTATGTTAGAAAATATTAAATATTCAAGAAGGTCGACATTTGTTTTCGATTCATCACAAGCAGAGTCTGATTACGACAATGAATCTCAGGACGTACAGGACACACGGGACTTAAGCTTAGATGGACCAAGCGCATTTGACGACCTAGGAGATATCCAACACACAATAATCCGTCCAATGGGGAAAAAAGAGGCGAAACGACAAAAGACAAAAGGGAAAGCAAAATTTACTGAACAACATGAATTGATGGAAAATATTTATAGAGAGCAACAAAGCTTCAACGCCAAATGTACGGAACAAAGAGATATGAAGATGGCACAAAGATATGCTGAGTTTGCAGCAAAATTAGCTAAATGATAAAGCAAAGTTTGAAGCTAAATTAGCTGATTCAAATGCAGAGTTTGCGGCAATACAAGCTAGGCAAGAAGCAGAAGAGGAATTCCGTATAATGACGATGGATCTGTCACAAATGGATGTTGTATCAAGACAGTACATCGAACTGAGGAAAGTTGAAATTTTGAGGAAAAGATTAACCCAATCATAGAGGCCATTATTTTTTACTATTGTCATATTGTTTATTTAATTTTATGGATTTATTTAGAAATTTTGTTTAGTTTAATACCAATAGATTTTTACGTTTTTAACGGGTTATAATTTATTGGATTCATTTTTTAAAATTACTTCAGAAACTAGATCCGCTCGAAAGATAAATGTAAATGTAAACGTAACTAATAAATGTAGTCCTTACAACACACTCAGCCAAAAATCCCATAAAAATAATCATTCATCCCCAACAGATGACCATATGTGTTCGATCAAGTCATTTCTCAAACGAACCCCAGTTTGTTTATCGAATACTGCACGTATGCGTTGGTCCTTCACCATTCTTGAAAGTTGAGCAGTGTTGTCCCTTGAAATGACGCATGGAGTACCATGGCTTCATTGTTCATAGTCATGCGGCCAGTCACCGGGAATACGTTCATCCTCCACTATCATATTATGTAGAATAATGACAGTTTTCATTATATAGGCTAACACGTCAGGATTCCACATTCTAGCGGGTTGTTTGATAATTACAAATTGACTTTGTAATACCACGAACCCCCGTTCAACATCCTTTAGACAACCTTCCTGCATAGCTGAAAATTTATGTTTCTTTTGTGAATCAGGATGTTTTATGGTAGTAACAATAGTTGCTGTCTCTGGGTATATTCCATCCCCAAGATAGTACCCCATATTATATTGATTTCCATTGACCTCAAAGTTAACTGTCGGTGCTTTACCGTTGATAAGTTTTTTGAAAATATACGACCGGTTCATCACATTGATATCATTGTTTGAACCCGGCATACCAAAAAATGCATGCCAAAACCAAAGATCATGCGACACCACTGCCTCCAAAATAATACTTTCGCTACCCTTGTAAGCGGTATAAGCCCCCGATTCAGCGGAAGGGCATTTGTCCCATTTCCAATGCATGCAATCCACACTACCAAGCATACCTGGAAATCCCCTTTTTTGGTTTTCATCGAGGAGGAGTTCAACATCACGCTGAGTTGGTGTCCTCAAATATTCTTTTTCGTATAGTTGGACTATCACCCTGCAAAATCTGCGGGTTGCTTCCAAAACTGTAGTTTCCCCAATACGTATATACTCATCGATTGCATCTGCCGCACAACCGTAAGCTAACATTCTAAATGCTGCAGTAATTTTTGTATGGGGGGTTAAGCCTAGAACACCACAGGCATCATTTTTTGCACAAAATAACTATTTACCGCAACAACATCACCCAATATACGGTTGAATAACTCTCGACGCATTCTGAATCTTCTGCGAAATACATTCGGTGGAAACGTCGGGTTGTTGCAGAAATAGTCTCTCCATAGACCTTTGGCACCTACATCACGTTGTCTTGGTATTTTTGTACGTGTATGTGGAGGGTTCATGTTTGACAACATTAAACCAGCAGTAACTGCTAGGTTATTACTGTTCGCTTCAAGTGAACTTTCATCTGATGAGTAGTAACTACTGTTATCATCATCGTTTAATGAACCAGAAGAAGAAGAAGTATAAGAAACATAATGAGGAAAACTAGAAGAGGAACCATAGTTTTCTATATGATTTAGATAGTTTGCCATTTTGTTATGTGTTGGAATTTTGTGAGCAAGAGCTAATGATAAACTCGGTTTGTATTGATGGAGAAGCCAATGTGGTTATTTATAATAGAAGAGTAAAACAGAATTTTGAATGCAAAGATTATTTTTCAGATTTGTCAGAGATATTTTATGTAACTTGAAAAGGCAATGACATGAATTGACAATACACCGACCACATTTCAATGCAAAGATTATTTTTCAGATTTGTCAGAGATATTTTATGTAACTTGACAAGGCAATGACATGAATTGACAATACACCAACCACATTCCAATGCAAATATTATTTTTCAGATTTGTCAGAGATATTTTATGTAACTTGACAAGGCAATGAGATTAATTGACAATACACCAACCACATTTCAATGGAAATATTAATTTTCAGATTTGTCAGAGATATTTGATGTAACTTGACAAGGCAATGAGATGAATTGACAATACACCAACCACATTTGAATGCAAATATTATTTTTCAGATTTGTCAAAGATATTTTATGTAACTTGACAAGGCAATGAAATAAAATAGATTATTGTTCTCTATTTAATCACATTTCCTTCTTTGTTTACTTCATAACTTACCTCCACCCATGTCAACATTTCATTCAGCTGAAGACTTGGCTATAACAAAATCCTGGTATTACGAAACCTTACGTCAAGATGTTATAGTCGGAATTGTTGATCCATAAACTTTATGGGGGAGGATCCACACACATTATGGTGAGGAATATGGAAATTCAACCCAAAGATCTGTTGTACAAATTTATGATAGATACCAAGTTATTCGAAAGGGAATAGCTGATTATGTATCTATACAACAACGGATCTTTAACCACACCCATTTAGGATTATCGATCCAACAATTTGTAAGTATGTAATACCATTAGAAAAGTTGTATCCTCTATCATTAACAACAATGTCAAATAACGCATTATTTAACTGTTTCATCCGCTTGTGTAGCAGGAAATCGCTAAAATGCACTACTTTCAGGAAATGGGGGAAGAATTCATATTTGTAGCAATCTACGAGTTCATGAAGTCCAAAATGTAATCGGAATTAACCCCTAAATTTATCAATTGAAGTTAAAGTTTAATCTATATTTTTTTTAGAGTTTCAATTTTTATTTATGCTAGTCACCTAATAATAGCGCCTGAATCGTCGTCAACGGAAGAACACCTCATGATAGTACAATACTTTTATTAAATCAAAAAAGACATGAAAGGGACCCGAAAAATAAACTACCGATACAGAAAAATCAAGTAAGAAATAAACTTATAAGTGAAACCGTAAGGCTTGGCTTGTCGGACGACGTTGATGACGTTCTGGCTTACTAGATAGAAAGATCAACACAAAAGGATTGAGTTCATCCATTACCCTTAAGATCTCAAAATGAGGTTTGTACCGGAAATCACTTCGTTTCCATCTTGTCCATTCCTCTAGTGATCAGGCAACAACTTCATCATCAGTTTCATTCCTAAGATGAAATTCATTGACCTGAGCAGTTAAAGAAGAAAATTCTAATACTTCCTTAGTAATTTTCAAATATCGACAAAAAAGGCCTGCTCTGTTCCGGTTGTTGGGATTACCGGTTTCATCGCAAAAGTTTGTATGTGTGTGTTCCAACCATTGCATGGTCATACAACCATTGATATCACGTTCCTAACCCTTGCTGGATAATGTAATACTATGTTTCGACATATGGATAAATCTTCATCTAAAGTAAAATTGATTGCATTAAGGGTAAAATTTTCGTACCCAGACATTGAAAATTAAAATGTGGGAATAATGAAATGAGGAAGGTAGTTATTGAATTTTATTTATAGTGGTCTCAAATACAAAATATAGCCGTTATACAAGAAAAAAAAACGGTAATATAACGGTAACATAACGATAATAAAACGGTCATAAAACGGTCATTTAAATTTCGTAATGTGCTGTAAAATTATCATACTACATAAACGGCCTAGTAAAAAAAATAACATTTCATTTAACCGTAAATCAACAATAAAAATAACCAAACAAGTTCTTTTTAAATCCAATCCAAATTTTAAAAATATTTTTTTAACCGGAGTTCGATCTTGGTGGAATAAATGGCGAGAAAGATGGTCTGACGTTCTGCGTTGGGCGAACTGTTGATGAAGAACCAGGAGGTGGTGTCGTGGAATATGAGGCAAAACCTAAGGGTTGTTCTTGACGGAATTGGCTTAGCTGTCTGGTCAACAACGAAACCTGATCTTGTAGGAGGAGGTTTTCAACGGCTGACTAAGTTCGAATAGTGTTCAAATCAACTTCCTTAGATATGATGTAATCCATCCTATCCTTAGTTTCAGATAAGGTAAAATTCCGCAGCTCTTGTGTAAAATCAGCAAAGTCTTGCACTAAATCATAAGCCGCCACCTGGGATGGGAAAAAAATAAGAATAAGCATTAGAAACACAACATTTCTTAAACTGTAATAAATTTCTCCACGACTTTGTTGAATACTTACATATGGTAGTTGTTGGGGAGGAGGAATGGGTACATGATCAGGGCGCCGTGGGATGTTGTGTTTGATACGGTCACCCGCATATCCATACGTTTCAACCTCCCAATCAACTGTCGTCACATATTTGTAGAGGTTGGTAACATGTCGCCAATATTCATAATAAACCTCGTATTCCACGACACGTACGTATTCACTACAATTGTCGTGAGCTCTGGCTGTCATGTCTTTAATCTCATCGTCATCGAAGTTGGAAATGCAACTAGGAGGGTTTGCCGAATACCCCAAGTTCGGTTGTTCTGCCTCCAACAACGGTCTCCGAGATACATATTATGTTTTATCCAATAAAATGACAATAAATAAATACCAACCATGTCACAACAGTACGAGTTGGAAAATTTAATATTGTAAGAGAAAATAACTAGAGAACATACAGTGCCGAGCCAGGAGAATGTAACCCGTTGGCCAGGAAGTTCTATTGCCTTGTAACCAATTTCTTCTGGTATAACTGTAGTAAGCCATGGTTTCCAAGTCACGGACTCGGCAGATAACTGATTTAGCTCAGTCCTTGACTTCACGATATCAACCCCCTTCTTCCGGGGGGCGAACCACCTACGACATCTGGGCCATTCATGTTCACTTTCAGCCGTAGTCTTGTTTGGACGAAATATCCCAAGGTATTCGTATCCCCAAAACTACAACATAAATAAATTGCAAATGATTTAACTAAATACCAACTAAATTGTAAGAAAATTTAATTCATTAACGTTAAATAAATTACCTCCAAAATTTGGAATGGGCCGGATACTGATTTCTGTCCCCTAGAAGCCGTGGCGAGACCCGAATACAATTTTGAGAATGCAGGACCACCCCAGTCGTACTGATCAACTTCATTTAGATTTTCAAAAGAAGCCAACCATCCTGCATCAATGTATGTTTTTGCATTTAGGAAAAAGAAATTCCCCAGAACATACATATAGAACGCCCTCGGAACTCTATCAGCAAAGACACTATCATCGTTCGCCGCGTTCAATGTAGCGATATCAAAATAGGTGGTCAAAAACTTGAGAGTTATTGCATCTGAAAACCACTGTTGTGGAACACCTTCTCTTTTGCATACCGCATTATCTTTCAGTTCAGGAAAGATATTCGCACAGACATATTCAAATTTAAACTTTTGTGGCTCATAAGGAACTGATCTCCCGACGCCGATACTAAGCCCGGTCAACATAACTCAATCGAGGGGAGTGAACCCAAGCTCCCCAAAAGAAAAAGAAAATGTGTTGGTAGTATCCCAAAACCGTTCGATAATAAAATCGGTTAGAGCGTGGGATGAATCTACTACAGGTAGGGATAGTAATCTGCCCCAACCTCCCCTTTCTATTATATATTGGACCATATTAGACTCCTGGGTAATTCTCTTGTAGACCTGTAGAACTGATTTAAGAGAACCACGATGATCAAACCTGAAGTTGGCGTCAAAGGAATATGTAATATTTGTAGAAACATGTTCCTCCATATCTTCGACAACGGTGTAATGTTCCAACCCCGGAACATCTACCGACTCGGGGACCATGGACTGTGCTTCAGAATCCTCTGTGATTTTAGCTTTTTTGCTGGTTTTCTTTCTGCCAACCCATCTCGAAACAACATTGCTAGACATCTGCCGAAACAAATAATAGAACATTGTCAATAAACTGAGTAAATCACCACAATGCATAAACACTTAAAATTAATTTAACAACACCTTTGTACAAAATTTCGGCAAAATTTCGGCAAAATAATAGAACATTGTCAACCCATCTCGAAAGTAAAATTTCCATACACATTTGTACAAACAATTATACATCAAACATTTTAAAAATACATACATCATTATCAAAATACAACAATCACACCCATTATAACCAATCTAATTCAAATTACACAATTGCAAATAATTCCATACACATTTGTTTTTAAATTAAATCAAAATTAATTTGTTTCTATACAATATAATACATTCAACCAAAAATTAAACATAAACCCACTAAAATTAAGCTACAGGAATTTCGTATTGTATGTTCAATTTAACAAATAACAACAAATTTTAAAACCTAATTCATAACATGTACATAAACCCTAAATAAATTCCCAATTTTATAATTATAACACAAATTCATATTTCAATTATGGGTTTATAATATAGTAATTAAACAACATCTACAACCAATTTAACAAAAAAATCATCTAAATTATATACGAAATTAAAACAATTGAATTTAAATTTTTTTAGGGTAGAAGATATACCTTGATTTCGCTTGGAATATGTTTGAGCAAAATATGAAAATGGAAACGAGGTATTGGGTTATCGTCAAATGATAGAGTTGTTGGCAAAATGGTGTTGTTGGAGTGTTTCGGCTGGGAGTGGTAGGAGGCGAGAGGAACGCAACAGGAGGCGAGAAGAAGATGAAGAATAGAAATGGAAATTTTAGGGTTATAAAAACAGTGAAATACACAGGCGACGGGTTGGATTCTCGCCTCCCCAACTGGACGAAACCACACCCACCCGCCCGTCTATTTCCCACACAAGTGCCTCGCACATTCAACAGGCGACACTATATTCTGTCGCCCGGATCATTTTTTCACACGACTATTTCACACATTTCCTAGACGAGATTAAGGCACAGCGCTTGAACAAGCGAAATATTCAGATGCCGCTTGGAGAGTGGACGAGCTTCTAGGATCGAGCCTGTAGGTTAGTTTTGCAGACGAGAGATCAAAATCTCGCTTGTACCAGGCGCGGTGTTAATGGCTCGTCCGTATTTCCGAACGATATGATAGTAACTCGCTTACCCCTAAACGACAGTTTACTGCCTCACTTGATCATTTCCCGCTGTTTTTACCCCGGATCAAAGATCAAATTTTTTGATCTGTGATCGATGGGTATAGTCGACCCATTGTGGATGCCCTTACAAGATGATAAGCTAGGATTCTTAAGTACTCAATCCAAAAACCTATGATCCTAGTAATTTTGTTTATGGCCAAAGTATCTTCTTTTAATAAGTGTTAATAAAATCATTTAACTAAATTAATTAAGATCAATGATTGGATTAGATTAATTATTTTTTTTAAAAAAATATTTAACTTTTAGAATCAACAAAAGGGATATATACCCCCTAATTTTTAATTTTCTGAGTAAATACGGTTAGAAATTAATCATTTTCTAACCGTAAATATAAAATTACATCTGAAAAATAATTAGTTTCTAGTCGTAAGTAGTTCATATATGGCTAGGAATTCATCAATTCCTAGCCATAATAGACTTGTACTCCGTATTAAAATGAGTTGATTAGGAATTAATCATTTCCTAGCCGCAGTAGACCTGTTTTTAATACGAAAATGAGAAATTTGTCATTTTCCGGCCGTAAACAACAAACAAATACTATCCTACAGGGAAAATGTTTAATTCCTAGTCGTAGGTGAATTACTTACGATTAGGAACAGACGAACTCCTAGACGTAGGGCGTGTTTACGACTAGGAATTCAGCAGTTTCTGAAACTGAAATTGATTTTTTTTCTTTCTTTTTTTTAGTTCAATCATGAATTATGAAGGAGAAGGAGAAGAGTGATAGATTTAGTTTTTTTTATATATAAATAGTTGTTAGATTTAGGTTTATTTATGGAGGAAAAGTATTTTTGACTTTTGGTATAAATTAGGTCCCCTATCCACATTTAGGATATTTGAATTCTATAAAGCCCTCAAAAGACAAGGACTTCAGCCCCGAATATAGGGTTGTTTTTAATTAACACGGATATTAAGGGGCATTGCTCAAAGCTGGAACACGCAGAAAACAATCAATTCAAAAATTTTATTCATACTATTGGATCTAGTTACTAAGTCGCCAGGAAAACACACCTGGTTAATTCGAGACCTACTCCAGTTATTTAAAGCCTACTCAATACGTTAAAATAGGATCATTATGAAGTAATTTTAAAAACTCCTTAAATATACCTATTTTTATTAATGGCTCTTGATTAATTAGTATTAATTAATTATATTATTTGTGAAATTAATTAATATTAATGAAATTTCAAAACATGAAAATTTGAAAAAATTTAAAAGAAATCAAAAATATCCAACTAGAATAGGTGGATACGATGGCTCACATATGCCAATTTTGGGTTGGTGTTCTTCAATCACGAAGAACACTACGAATCATTGAATATTGTTTTATATAAATGCTGATCGTGACAATCGATCGACGTGGATGTGCTACATTTTTATAACGAAAATTTTCATTCATAGTTTTAGGAAATTAACGCATTACATAGTTTAGGAAATTAGCGCATCACATAATTCAGTACGTGTATACTTGAATCTCGCATATTTACATCGTTAGTGAACCTCCGATCACGTTTGTTCAACACGCTATATTCCGTCGCGTGCATGAATATTTTTTCCTTATTTCATATTCATCGTGAGCTATGATATTGTTTAGCCTGAAATTAAATAAATTACATGTTAGTATGTAAACATCAAACAATGAGATAGGGATAAACTACCGGATTACACACTTTCTCTCTATGAAATTAAATAAATTACACGTTAGTATGTAAACATCAAGCTTCTAATTCTGCAAAATTGTTACATATCCCTTTTGATGTTGTCGAATTTAAACGCTAAGCCTCTCCATTTGCGATGTTTAGGATTCCCGGTGTGCTCATACAAGATATTTTTAACTCTCTTCCAAGACATAGAAAATTTCATCCGGAAATTCGTGGAAGACAGGAATGAATGTTTTAACGATACCCATTTTTTTTTCGGTTCCCATGTCATTTTTCCAACTCTTTTTGAGCAGGGGATGAAGTGGGAGTCAATAAAAGGTACAAGTTTGGGGCAAATTGGGTCTGGAAAAGAGGTCCTCCTTATAGAGTGGAAGACCCAAGGGATAGTTTTTTTTTTAAAAATTCAAAATATGGGTGAAATAGTTTGGAAAAATCGGTCGGTATATATATGTCCACATTTGTGGCTTAAAAAAATATTAAAAAAATGGCTTGTTACAATGGGTTGATATATATATGTCCACATCAACCGGATTCAAGCTAAATGCCAGCCAGAAAATTGGCTTTTCCTCTAACAATAATTAGTCGATATGGCCGTCCATATCAACCGATTGTATCATAAAACAACAAGAAAAATTGGCATTTCACCTACCAGGAATATGTCGATATGGTTTCCCATAACAACCGGTTGTATCCTAAGAAACAAACAAAAAATTGGCATTTTCTCAGGCCTCAGAATCGGTTGATATGAATGTGTATATCAACCGATTCTGTAAGACTGACAAAATTTTGGCACATTTTCCCTAGAATCGGTTAATATGTATGACCATATCGATCAATCGTAAACTTGTAATTTCTGCCAAAAATTATAATCGACCGATATATATGTCCACGTCGACCGATGGTAGCTTAAAAAAACTATTAGATACCTGCATTTTTAGAACAAATTGTAGTTCTTTTGTCGATTCTTAGCTAAACACAACAGTTTCAAAGCCAAATAAATTCATTCATTCATAAACTAAAAAAACTAACATGTTTTAATTCAAAAATAATAAATTTAAAGACATAAGTTTCGATTCCATAACTAAAGACATAGGTTTTAAAAATAAGAATTCATTCATTATCTCCATAATCAATACTAACACCACTCTCACCACGACCATGACCACGATGCCCACCACAACCACCTCGACCTCGTTTAGCAGGTCGTTCTGGAGCGCCATCATTATCACCACTATTATGTTGGTCTTCTTTATCTTGACCCTGCCTGATTCACCCCGAGAAATCTTTCTCGCTTTCTTTTTTCTCTTTGGACCCCATCTTCACCCTTTCCGTATATATAACATCATCTTGTTCAGCATCTAGAGTGTTGTATTATGTTATCTTCCTTTCATTCTCCTCAATATTTTCTCAATCTTCCAAACATGCTTTTGTTTTTTGATCAAATACGTGATTCATCTTCTCAACTTTCATCTGAAACAACAAATATTTAAAAATTCATGCCAAAACCTTAACAAACCATAATCGACTACAATACGTACCAGAACGTCGAGAGATCTATATCGGTCATTGGTTAAGGTCTCTCGTCTATTCGTGTCATAAGATTATGTGAAACGTTTAGGTATCACGCCATGTAATCTAGAGATACTTTATCATCAGAGTTTGGAGATCTATCCATTTTAATTATGGAGTACCTTCTTTGTTCCCAATATGCGAATGATGTTAAAGGATTATGAACAACCAAAAATTCGTTATCAAGGGACTTCTAGGAGAACTTCTTGAATTTATAGTTTTGTTGAAAAGAGTTGATGTGGATCTCTTGTAAACCATCATATTGTCTTGACGCGCGCTCTTCTCGGGTTGTACAATACAGAGCCTTTGGGGTGAAACATATGTCCAAAAAAATGTTATTTCTTTCACCCCAATTATCCTTATTCCCTCTAGTTGTTGCTTGTAAGGGTCAAAGACTACATTTGTCGTCGTCAAGTTGTCTAACTCTTGTTTTAAACTGAGAAATTCCTTTTGCAGACTCTTCGTCTTGACGTTATAGGAGTATCGGTTTCCAAAACAAGCATTGTGCCGCTCGTGGTTCAAATGAGCCCTTTTAGAAAGATTAGGAAGTGTAAGTATATTTACACCTATATCAACATAGGATTATAGGTGAAAAAGTAAAAAATAAGAATACATTAACTATACCACTTAAATTATCTGCATAAGAGCCAAATTCCCTCCGACTTGATTTATATTTACCAAGTACTCTTTATCATCTCGTTCAACAAGAACGAAAGGCACTCATTGTCCCAAGAGTAGTCGTGAACTTTGTTCAATGGTTCCACTAATTGGATGTAGTTGGCATTTACGCGAGCACCAGAAACGTCAGGGAAGATAACATATCCCAAGATGTAGAGAATATATACGGTGTCCTAAGTCAAGTTACCTCTTTTATGAAACTCATAAGTTTCTGAGAATTGGTCCCTGAAGCTTTTGAGATGGAATATTCTCATACTTGGTTTTCTTCCCATCCTAACAAAACACCCTCGAAGTGAACTTATAAATGTTCTCCTAATTAAGCTCATTCACGGAATCGGGCCCTTTCACGGATTTTCCTCCAACACTGAGACCTGTAATCAACTGCACATTATTTAGAGTTATTATCATTTCTCCAAACGGAAGATGCAAAATAGGTGTTTCCATGTAATATTTATCGCATAAGATGGAAACAAGAGGTTTGTCATATCCAACCACCAAATTCTTCACCATAGTCAACAACCCCTGAAACATCGATAAGCTAGATGACTTAGGGTGCTACTTCAAACAATGGCCATAAAATCATTTTACTCCCTGAAGATTGGTATTTTAGAAGACACACAACATCCTTGTGATCCTAAATAACATACCAGGGCATATTAGAAAGTGCATGATAGCTTAAATAAAAGTAGAGCATATATAACATAAGGATGAGATAATTACTATTGTTGCACAGATGGTAGCAACCCAAGTGTGTTTGTACCCCCATAACAACTCTTCTCCATCACCAGGTAACCCATAAATAAAATTATTAGCGTCGTGAGGCAACATAAATGATGACTTTGGAAAGTATCCTCATTTCTTCTTCCTTGGTTTCATCGCATCTTTAGCTTTATCTCCTCATCGTTCTTCTTCTTCGTCATGATTCGTGTATTATTCGTCATAACTTACTTATTCACTTTGATTTTTATCATATTCTGGATCAGAAGAAGATTTTTCTTCTCTTTGGTGCTCCACTTGATTTGGTTTATTAATAGAGACCCTTTTAGATTTACCCCTTGATCATATACGATCTTTAGCCACCAAATTCATACCGTTCTCTCGACGAGGTCCCAAACTCGGAGGAAAAACAAGATGTATGTTTGTATCTCGACCTCTTTTATGTTTACTTTTGCTTTTCCTTTTCCCCAAAGAATATTAAAATATACGATAAACAAACAATCAAATTCAAGTAAATTTAGGAATTTCAAGATTACAATCGGCTATACATCCACATCCACGGGTTCCTAGCAGTTTACGCTACAAAATCGGTCGATAAGGTGTTCATATCAACTGATTCGAGGCTAAAAAGCCTCCAAAAAATTTGGAATATTTTTCCATATACAATCGGTCGATCTAACCACCTATATTGAACGATTATGGGCATTTGAGGAATCACATACTTTATAATCGATTGATGTACATCCACCGGTTGTACTATAAAAAACCAACAAAAACATGTGGATTTTCTACAACACAGAATCAGTCGGTATGTGCATTCATATTGACAGATTGTGTTTAAGTTCTTCAACCATGAAGAACATCAATAACAATTGTTTGACGTGGACATGAACATCCACGATTCTGGTTAATACATAAATCTTAGATTTCAACATTTTAATTTTTGAGGGTATGCATGTTGAGAAAACCTAATTAATATGATAGAAAAATACCTAATTTGAGCCATTTGTTCTGCATGTAATGAGCTCAGAGTTTTTTTGTTTTCGTAAATGTTTTCGTTTTTAATTATTTATTTCTAAATTACTTGTGCAATTCCTAGATCACTTCCAGTAGGTGGAATATTTCTACTGATATACTTTACTCGTTTTACCATCGTGGTTATATAAATAAATGATTAATCGATTTTAAAATTGATGATATGTTAGTTTGAAGATGAAAAAAATAAAAAGAAAAAAAGAAAAATGAGGAAAGGAGAAAAGGAATCAATTAGTAGAGAAGATTTATAATGGAAATAAAAAATAAATTAAAATATTAGGTTTTAATATATAATAAATAATTAGTTTTATCCAATTTAATATTTTTTTATCCATTTATTTTGGTGGACCTAAAATTTAGTTGGTTTCAAATAATTAGAATGGGCCTTATTTAACATTTCAGCCTGTCACATGGTCGGATGGCCCCAGTTTTACTAATGGCCGAGGAAGAGTCTGTTATTTATATAATGTCACTCTAGGTGTATATGGTGCACCCATTGCATAAGAAATGGGCAGTGGGTGGTTTTAAGGGTTTAGAATTTTCGAAGAAAAATACTCTTTCATGAGCCACGAGGCAAATATGTATATTGGTTACCTCTCGTTATAAAGTGTGATAACTTCCCTTCAGAGAATAGGGTAGAATACATAGTTTATTGCAGTCGAGGTCAGTACTGTAGTCAGAAAATAGAAATTAAGACAACAGTGCCGAACACCATGAAAATTGTATAAGAGAACAGAAGATCAAAACAAGTAAATTAAACATACGAGTTTAATAATTAAAACCCAGTTACATACTTAAACCCCTGATTTATTAAAGATGAGGAGTACAGAATAGTAGTAAATCTTCTTCCCAACTAGATTTTCGAACACCATTACAATAGCATTTGGAAGATTCAAAGATGTTAGAACCAAAACATAGATTTAATTAGGGAAATTGATATAAGTGATTGAGTGAGAGTTTCCCCGATCTAACAAAGCTGGCCGCAGTCAGCAACAACAACAGGAACCTTACACTTACCACTCTGAGATCCAACTTTCTCGATAGCTCTAACAACATCCATACCTTCGATAACTTGACCAAAAACAACATGTTTCCCATCAAGCCATTCAGTCTGTTCGGTACAGATAAAGAACTGAGATCCATTAGTCCCAGGTCCAGAGTTAGCCATGGATAAGATTCCAGGTCCAGTGTGCTTCTTCGCAAAGTTTTCATCGGCAAACTTGGCACCGTAGATCGATTCTCCACCGGTACCATTTCCAGCAGTGAAATCACCTCCTTGGCACATAAACTCGGGAATCACTCTGTGGAAACTAGATCCTTTGTAGTGTAAAAGTTTTCCACTTTTACCCTTCCCTTTTTCTCCGGTACAAAGAGCTCTGAAGTTCTCAGCAGTACGAGGAACAACATCTGCAAAAAGCTCCATTACGATGCGTCCACTGGCCTTTCCACCGACTGTCATGTCGAAGTAAACCTTAGGGTTCGACATTTTCTTACGAAATACAATGAAGGCAGATGTTGCAAGAAATGCAGTGAGTAGTATGTTGTGAGGTTTCGATGCCCTTTATATATGAAGTCAGGAAGAAAAATGTGTGTCCCGATTTGGATCAAGTCTTAACTTTACATTCTCTTATTTTGAATCATGGTCGTACAAAGTTAACTCGTGTGTGCAAACGGATATGGATAAGTTTTGGGCTTTTGTGATGCAAGAGTATCTAACCCTGATTAGATTTTGACCATTAATGGATCGATCTTAGTGTCGGGATTTGAAAGCAATTCTCAAAATTTTCTGTAGCCAGCATGTGCAACTTGCGGGTATATGCTATGCTATGCTATTGGTAGACCCAATGTGATATGCCAGTTCTTGTTTTATTGTCTTTTGGATGAGGGAATGGGTCTAAACATTTGTCTCTAGACTTTATAGCAGATTAACCGTGTAAAGTTTAAACTTTAAAGCGTCCGTTGCTTAATGCTGATAATTTAATTTTAATTCTATCTAGTGTACGCATAAGTGATGAGCCCATTAATCGAAGTATAGAGGGTGTTTTTTTTAATCTAATGCCTGCTGTAGCAGACTAGCAGTGAATTTCGATTTCTATGTAATAAACAAATTTCGATTAGAGACCCTAGAGGCTGATAGGGAAGATTTCAAATATACGAATCTTTACAATTAAGAATTCAAACCAATGCAGAAAGAAGGGCTAACATTAGAGGAGACGGTATCCAATTTGCTTTTGCTTTTAATCATTATTCTGATCCCCCACTACTATGTGTGCTTCTTCTTCTTTAATGGTTCTAAGTTCCCTTTAGTGCAAAAGTAGAGATGCGCCATGTCTTGAATCTTTTTTATTTTCGTTCTGAATGATTCAGAACAAAAACACAATGTGCAACAACCTCAAATACTAGGGGTTTAGTTTGCTAAGTAGCCTGTTAGGCCGGAGCTAATTAAAATGTCATCAAGTTTGTGGCGAAATAATAAACCTTATCATTCCAAATTAACCCTTTAATGCACGTATACTCATACCCCTAACGGAAAAATGCTGGTCCTAAGTATACTGGTAGCAGGATCCGTTAATCTATTTCAAGGCTAGTCGTTAGGCTACAACTTTTTTTTTTCTTTAACTACGTAAATTGGGGAAACTATAATACTCTACTAAGAGCAAGCAGGTGGATATGCAAACTTAATTTTGGACAGTAGGGAATTGGCTAAACGAACCACGTTAAATCGATCGAGGCAACCTGCGCTGAGTGGCTCAGGTTGCCTCGAAAACGGTCGGATCTTAACGGCTCTAATCCAACGGTTCTTACTTCTCTCCCTATAAATTCAACCAATTTCAACTCCAAAGTCACACCTTCTTTACTCAAAAATTCTTCTACTTTAACTTAAATCTTAATCTTTCCATTTCAAACTCTTAATCTTAACTTCTGCTAAAAACAAATCAGAAAAAATAATGGTCAGCTCATCACAACACACAGAATACTGAATCAGGAAAGGGTTCATAAAAGCCTCGTGGTCCAAGGTTTAATTTCATAGAAGATTAAGTTATCTGCAGAGGATATGTATCATGTACCCTTGATGTTGTCAATGGTGGTAGTCAACAACATGCAACGCTTTGGAAGAAATTTTTTCAATCATTTGACAAGAAAATTGAAAATCCAAATAAACGTGACTGCAACGGGTTGTCGGGTCGTTTTCATGTAATAAACAAAGAAATGAGTGCTTGGGTAGGTGTGCTGATGCAAGTGAATCCCAAAAAAGGAAACGATGATACTGAAGCCGGTATAGTAAGTTAGTTGCATTTCAAATTGTATTATTGATTTTTAAAACTTTTATCAAGTTGTTTTGTAACTAATTTTTAAATGTTGAAACTACAGATACGAACAACTCGAGAGGCATGGAACCTCAAAGAAGGTTCTGGTTTCAAATATGAAGAATATTTTCATATTCTCAAAGTCTTGAACCGATTTAACCCCGAACTGTTGAATGGATATCAAGTACCAAAGAAATCCCTTACGAGACTCCAAACGTTTCTCAAGGGTCTCCCTCAACTTATTCTTCACCATAAAAAACCTCAACCTCACAACCCAAAGCAGGCGTATTCCAGCATGCAAATACTAATCTTAATGTTAATGGAAATACATAAAGATATGATGGACCAGGCAATAAGAAAGATAAAAGGATCAGAAAGGCGGCTCAAGAAGCCACTGAATCTTCAACTTCAGATGTCAACTTCCAAGAATTTTTTGAAAAACAAGAAAAGACTGATACTGGTAAAATTGTAGAACGCATGAAAATGGCTGCAGAAATTAGGAGAGGTCGCAAGGCTGTTGAACACAATCTTTTTGATGCTCACATGAAAGGAATCTTGGGAATGGACACGTCAAAGATGAATCAGACACAATTACGAATCTGGCAAGAAGAAATAAATAAAATTGAAGCACAAAAGGAACAACAATGCTCAAACTCAATTAACGTTGATTCCGATGAGGAGGAAAATGAAGATATCAGTAATGCCATTGTTCCACTAGATTAGTACTAGTTTTATATTTTTAAATATAATCCTTTGTTTCAATGTAATCTTTAGTTTCAATTTCAATATTGTTTTTCATCAATTTGATCTTTAAAATCAACTTTCAATGTTTGATCCTTAAATTACTAAAAAGTTGAAAAAATAAAACTAAAATCAACTTAAAATAAAAGAAATAAAATGATTGAAATAATTACTAAAAAGCTCAAAAAAATAAAACTAAAATTTATGAGGGTTTCTTCTTCCAAAATCATGCCACAAGTGTGTAGTGAGATCCTCCCTAAGCCTAGCATATAATCTTCTGTGTTCAATTCTCGCTTTTACCATTCTGTAATCTCTTGCTTGCACTCAGTGAAGGGGTTGAACATCTTTCCTCAAATCCTGATGTGGATAACTTGTCCAAGATTGATCCCATCGGGTCTATTCGATTACCATATTATGAAAAATGATGCAGGTAAGCATAACCCTATTCATTTCTATTAGTTTAAACGAACGATATGGTCCACAAATTATACGGAACTTCCGCTACAAAACTCCAAATGCTCGTTCAACATCTTTCCTAACCGGCATCTCTTCGTGTTAAAATGTTGTTTTGCACGCTCGTCGTGGGCTACTTGAGCGTAAGCTTGAACTAAAGTTGAACAATGTGGATAAACTTCATCCACCAGAAAATACCCACTTTGATAGTTATTGTCGTTGATGGTGAAATTGCAGTTCCATACTTCATCTCTTCAAACAAAGGCGGTTTATGCAAAATATTGATGTCGTTATTTGAACCCGGTAGTCCAAAAAAAGCATAATATCCAGCAATCATAAGAGGTCGCCGCTTCCAAAACAACAGTTGGTTTTGTGAAGTGTCTATTACAGTGACCTTTCCAAGCATAAGGGCATCCATGCCACACCCAATGCATGCAATCAAGGCTACCTAGCATTCCAGGAAATCTTTTTTTTTGTGTTTTGAGCTAGTAGTCGGTCGATATTATCTTGTGTTGGTTGTCGTAAAAAATATGGACCAAAAGGGTTGACTACAGTTTCGAAGAACATTTTGAGATTCTTGTATGTTGTTGCTTTTGTTGTACGACAATACTCATCACAGGCATCCGCTGACACACTATAACCTAGAATTCTTAGGGCTGTAGTGACATTTTGTTCAGAACTATTTCCACGTATGTTTAGTGCATCAAATTAGGGTTTCATGCTCTACAGTAGTAGTTATGTGATTGAAATATTAAGTCAGACAATCAGCTATATCTTTTTTACAGGTCATCCAGATCCCATAATTGGTTCTTATTGTATCTATCATATTTCTTATTAGTCTCTTTCTAGTGTAGTCATGGAAATATTGAATGTTTTTATCTCCTAGAGCAGTGTGTTGTTCTTTACTTTTAATTTTCCAAAATTCCTCTTTTACGTTGTACCAAATGGTTAGTTCTTTTGTTATTTTGATTAGTTCCTTGGCTTAATATTAGGTGGAAGATCTTTATTGGCATAGTCTAAGCTAGCTTTGGTTTAGTTGTTGTTCGTATTGATGTTACCATAAATGTATATGTTCCATTTTTAAGAATTTTTTTAACATTAGATAGTTTTTTAGTAAGACAAATAAAAGGCTGGGGATCCATTTATCTCTATGTTCCAAAATGCTTCTATACGGGGTTTACATTGTGTGTGATCCATCCATGGTCCAAAATATTCAAAAGGGTTTGCTTCATTATTTCAATTGTCATGGTTATATAGTGTTGATGGTGAGTTTTTTACAAGGGAGAAAATTGTAATATTGTTTTTGCCCAGTTGTAGAAGCATGAAATAAATAGGTATAAATTTTTGACCCGACATCAGAGTTATGGATACATACTTCTATCTTACATTCCACAAGAGAATTGAGAATGTGTATTCATCTCATAGCTACATTGGACCTGTAGCTCTTTCATATATGTACGCGCCTCCAAAATTTCAGGGCTTTACCCGGATAAACCCTCGTTATTTCATATGCGCCCATGCAAACTATCAGTATTAATCAGAACACAATGATTATACAAAATTGTGAACATTCAGAATGGATGCTATGATATTATGAATGAAAATACTAATTGGATGGATACCATCTAAATGCATCAAACGTCATCTCAAGTTGCAAACTTCCACGACTGAACTCCTTGAATATGTTATATATGCATTACATAAAATCCAAGCGTAATGCCGACATTACATCTCATGCGATTGAGAAGCCCTAAGCAGGCCATAGTCATGGCCACGACATTAACAAATGATATCCCTAACAAACCCTTATCCATACTCTCAGCACCAACGCAACACAAGCTAACACTAGCACCTACTCCAGCGCTCACATGCCAACCAGTCCACACGCCAACGCTAGCAGCACCAGCAACGCTACCCTTACCTACTGCTGCAGCGCCATCCTCGCCTGTTGCTGCCGCGCCCTCCTCGTTTGCTTTCCTTGCTTGCTCGTGCCAGCATCATTCTTCGCTTCTAACGCCATCACCTAGGCCACAACACTGGTAGGTGCTAGCAACACCTCGATCGAGCCTATAACACTTATATGCGCCATTGTTGATAGCACAACTTATATGTTGTAAATATACCACAAATATGCCTTGCCATGCTGAGTTGGCATAAAAACTTACTAGTAGCATTATGTTACAACAAAACTCATGTGCTTTGAGTCCATGAATCCACTTATTCCTACGAGAAATCAAAATATATTACATGGGGGATCCTTCATGGGTATTGGTTTGGTGGTTTATAGCAACATGTGGTGTGGAAACACCCCATGATGAGAAAGTTACAATGTAGTGGTGAAGGTTACAACAGTTAAAGAGATAATGGAATAATGGTTTCCATAAACTTTCCAAACTTAATGGTTGGTTATACCATTATTGATGCAGCTCATATATATATAAAAAAAAAAGTGATGTTTTGTTCAGACTTCTAAATATTCTTAGGAATATTAACTATGAACAATGATAATTATTTAGACTTCGGTTTCCCGACAATAAATAATAATCAATTGTTAAACTTGAATAACTTTAAAAAAATAATTTTATTAATCAAATTCAACTGTCTAGAACAATAACTTGAGGACTCTTAAATAGACTTTGGGAAAAACCCTAACTTGTGTAACAAGAAAGGATGAAAAAACTCAAAACCGACTCAAACCCTAGTTTGCCATTTTTGGCAAATTTTGGTTGACCTAAAATAATGAAAGTACTTTAAAAATAAAACTATACGCCACAAACGGCGATCCAAACGGACTCCTAACGAAGAAGTTATTAATAAAACAAAAGCTTTCCTAGAATAGCAAAAACGCATGTTTGAATCCCTAAACGATGGAATTTGTCTAAAATATGAAGACAATGAGACGAAGTGTCATGTCTTGATCGTTGGCCCGTTTCCAATCAAAATGGACCCCTCTTGAGCTAAATTACGACACTCGGGCTTTTAGCCTCCAAATAAGCTATATAGCTTGCTCATCTGTATCAATTATCCCCACAATCTCTGTATCTTTATCTCCTCACTACCTCTACTACTTACAAGGAAATATGTGTGCTCCCAACTACTATATATAGTCTATTTAGCCCATTTAGAAAACAGAACAAGCTTATCATTCTCACAAGCTTTGTCATTCTCCATAGTTCAATGCTTCTACACACAATTTATCGTACCAATTTCCTTAACTTTCTGTGCTTCCCTCCCCTAAAATCAACCCATCTTCTCTCCTTGTGATCAAAGCAGGACGAAACAGTTATATTCGTGGTTTAGGCTTGTCCTGTAAGATTTTGATTTCCGAATCTAAAAAAGTACTTCTACAGTAGATTGTTTTGCCTATGAGAAAATTTTAGGTACAAACAATTGGCGACCACAGTAGAAGATCAATCTCTCGATCACAAATTCGATTATTCAACCATATGAAAATCAATTCCTCAATTATCTGAAAATGGTGGACCTTAGATCAGGTTCATTAACCAAACCCAATGCAAGTTCAACAACCACTCCTAACCCTCGCAACAATGGTGGTGGAACTCCAGAGGTCATTCCGAAAAATACCACCACTGAAAATGCCAACATCCTCTCCGTACCACTAAAGGTGTCAAAAACAAGGAGCAACAATCACCGACCATGGATGATCTGATGAAGCACCAAAAAACCTTGGCCGAAACTCTACAATTATTCAGTTTATTATTATATGCTTCTAAGTTCTTAACTGAGTTTCTGCAGACTCTACAACCTAATCTTCCGGATCCTGTCAATGAGGAAACCCAACCCATGAAAATATTTTATCTTGATCGTTTTATGGAACCTGAACCTGAACCACAACTGGATATAGTTGTCTTAAACAAAACACTAGGTAAGGTTGTGTTATGTTTAATCACTTTCTTGACCTGTTGTAGTTTCCTTTTATTTGTGTCAGCTCTATTTGATTCAGATGACCCAAAGTTGTTCTGGCTATTACTATATGATTTTATGAGGTGACTAATTTTCTTAGTCTGACTGAAGACTTTAAACTTAGCACTTCTTGGGAGGTAACCCATGCTCATGCGACACAATAATATCCTTCCTTATCTCTTTTCTTCAATTGGGCTCTTAATTTCATCTTTAGAACATTAAGGACAATGTTAGATTTAAGTTTAGGAGTATGAGAGAAACTTTTAGTTGCAATAATGAAACTCTAAAATTTAGAAACTTGTGAACAATTCAGGATGATACTAACCATTCTAGGTAAATGGAAACAAAATTCTTATTTATATGAGTGGAGGGACCCAGCTAAATGGTCTATTCATAAAAGTTTAAAGCTCAGGTGTTAGAAATAACATGATAGTCGTCATCATATCTCAGAGTCGTCACCATGTCACGTTATGTTTTTATTTTTGCAGTTGTTTATGTTTCTCTAAGTGATTTGGTAAGTCACTAGTATCGCCTTGTTATCGTCAGGATGAAGTAGAATGATTAAGATCAAGCCCCATTTTTATTAATTGAACTTGAACAATAATGGGAAAAAAATGACACTTGGATAACAAAATGTTTGTGTTCTCATTGTCTCCGTCGGTTCAACAAGCGTGGAACGCAGGATCCATGGGAACTATCATCTAATCTGCTGACAAGGAGCATACGCTTAGATACAAAAGATCTAATCATGTTGCCGAAAATAAATAATAATAATAATAATAATTGTATATATTCAATAAATGGACCGCTGTGGCCCTTGTATATATCGGCTGAGTTGATACCAGAAGTTAGGATTCAGACCAGTGGGTGCGTATCTCAGTATATTAGGGTTCATCTTGGCATGATGTTCATACAAATATTCTGGGGAACACCGTTCACCTTAGTCAACATGTGCACACTTCTATCTCCATATCCATCTTCTTAATCTATTCATGTGATTGTGGTTTGTTAAATTCCGAGCATTGTGGTCCATTGTACGACTTTCTGGGTAGTGCTTTGTTTACTTATATATGAATTTTAGTACGCTTGAGAGAAAACTCTTCTACATCAATTGGATTCAAAAAAGGGTAGTTCCTCTCATAGCCAAAGATTTAGTAGCCAACTAAATAATATGTTTAGTGTCTACCCTCAACCTTTCACAAGTAGTTAGGGTTTGGAGTAAAAGTTTTTGTGGGTACACCTCTTGTAAACCCTCACGAGACTAAAACTCGTCCGATTGAGACACATATGGGTTTAAAGGCTTGTTGCACACGCTAAGTGAAATCGCAATGCCTGCGAAAGTGAGCTAGGATTTACTTCTGTTTTCTAGGTTAGATTTGCTTGAGGACTAGCACATAATAAGTTTGTGGGTATTTGATAGACACATTTTTATGTATGATATGTTCCCAATTTGTATATTGTTATCTCTCGATTTTTGTACTAATATTGTTATTTATTATGTGTTTAGATATTTTTGGAAGAATAAACAATCATGGAATAATTGGCTAAAAAGTGTTAAAGGCACCCGAGAAGAATTTATAAAGGCACCCTACGATGTGATAAAGCCACCCAACCTTCTTCCCAAATTCAAAAGCAAAAATGGTGGGAATCTTCTTCTTTTAAAACTGCGTGATCTGGTTAATGTTTATTTGGAGATTTTATAGAGTTTTTGGGAAAAAAATATCTTGTTACCTTATGAAGAAGAGTTTGCACAAAGTGGGACACGTGAGAATCAAAACAGAATCTCTCTAACACGAGTTTTTTCGTAAAAGGGAAAGGAGTATAATCTCGGGATTTTGCTCGGACGAAAATCAATTGCAGTAAAAGAGATATTATCTCCTTATGATTGGATATTTCGAGAGAATAGTATTCATGAGTTGCGAAAAGGAAATAACACCACAGAGTTGGTCGAGATTTTGTCTTGAAAGGGAACAAAATATCACTGGAAAATTGATTGAGATATGCCTTATTCAGTGAGAAGATTTGATGGAGATTTGGTGAGTTCTTGGTGGTGTACTATAAATAGAAGATGAAAGAATCAATTTGGGGAGGCTAGTTTCTCCCAGATTTGAAGAAATCAATTTGGGGAGGCTTGATTCTTCCAAATCATAAGAAAGTTGAGTTTGAGTTTGGGTTAAAAGTTCTTGATGATCTAAGAAATCAGTCATAGTGGGATCATTGTTAAGGGGTACAAATACCTTGTCTGATTTTTGGAAACGAGGATTCACCTATCTCATAACCTTTTAATTGACAAAATCCAAATTTCTCCTACTTCTATCACTTCTCTCTCTAAAAAATCAAAAAAATACTAGGTCAAAATAAGAAAATGATATTAACTTTCTTCCTGAAACGGAGGTAGTAATAATTTAGTTTTGATATGACAAATCATATTTATTAATTTAAACTAACCACTATTACTCAATTAGCTAAACTAATTAACTTTATTAACACAAATTAAATAAGAGTAATTTAGTCATTATCAAAAATATATGGATAAGGGTTATTGAATTTTCTATCGAATGACCTTATTTTATTTTATTGTGAGGCGTTCATGAAAATAAAGAAAAAAGGAGCGCAAAAATAATTTCTTTGGTCAATAGAAGCTAAAGGGAGGTTAAACTCTGTATGTCCTTACTGCCAATTTCCAAGAGAGAAGGCACAAGTTCAAAAGGGAAAGAAAAGATCTTCTCCTCTCCATAATCCATAGTAAAACCGTGAGGTTAAACTCTGTATGTCCTTACTGCCAATTTCCAGTTGCTGGCGCATCTCTTCCACTAAGCTTGGGACCTTGGGTTTTTTTTCATTTCTCACTGTTATGCTGGGGCTCTCCTTTCTTTAGATACTTAATTAGTCTGTCCAGTGCAGCGCCATAATTCATAAGCAATAAGTACAATTTAACGCATGGGTCCGAATAACCTCCAAGCTTATTTCAACTTGCTGTTGTGAGTATATATATATATATACTTTTTTTTTTGCTATCATGTCTTTGTTTTTTTCGTATTATTCTTCTCATAAACCATCTCATTATGACGAGCTTTCCATGCGCAACATAACAGTTGATTTTTTAAGAAAGTTTCTAGGTAAAAAAAATCACTAAAAGTATTATTAGAGGAAATGGGATTAAGATTTAATGTTTTTGGTCTTGGATAAAATGGGCTTAGGACCAAGGGGTCACTAAGGAAAACTAACACATTTTCACTTTTGTGAATAAACTTTTAGTCCCATATTGGAGAAACTAAAGATGTTTCCTATCCTTATTACTTAGAAATTTGCATCTAAGGGAGGGCCCTGAGGGGTTCAGACTATTTTGTGTATGGGAGAGGACTAAGGCTATGGGCTAGTTTGTGCAACCATACATTTCACACAGGCGCAGTGCTTCGCACGCCGCCGCCGTCGCCGTCCGTCCGGGCGGTCGCGGGCGCGGGTCAATCAAGACTTATCTTTTTGGACAAAATATTTTAAAATTATTTCCTTAAAGAATTTAAAACTAAATTAAATTTTTGTTTTTAATATAGGGGGGCGTCTGATGTATTTGATGAATTATACGAGATCGGACATTGCTTATGTTGTGAGTAGGTATAGTAGGTATACCTGTAATCTGGGGAAGGAGTACTGGGATGCACTTATTAGAGTGTTAAGGTACTCGAAGTACACTTTAAAATTTTGTTTAAATTATGAGAGATACCCTGCAGTCCTTCAAGGATTTTGTGATGCAAACTGGATATCAGACTCAGAAGAGTCTAAGTCTACGAGTGGATATGTTTTCACTCTAGCATGTGGATCTGTATCTTGGAATAGTTCCAAACAGACATGTATATCTCGATCCACTATGGAATCAGAGTTTATTGTGTTAGATAAAGCAGGAGAGGAAGCCGCTTGGCTAAGATGCTTTTTAGAAGACATTCCTCTTTGGCATAGGCCTGTGCCAGCTATATCTATACATTGTGATAGTTAAGCTGCAATAGCTAATGCTAAAAACATCAATTATAATGGGAAGTCTATACACATTCGTAGAAGACATAATTCCCTAAAACAACTAATCTCAACTGGCATTATTTCTGTGGACTTAGTGAGGTCTAAGGAGAATATCGCGGACCCTTTAACGAAAGGTTTGTCCAAGGAGATAGTTAGTAATGCATCGAGGGGGATGAGGCTTAAGCTCATTAAATAAACTTTCCATGGAGGATACTCAACCTTGCGGACTGGAGATCCCAAGATCAAGGTTTTGAATGAGACAACTAATTTGTAGTGGGTTAAAGGAAACACTATCAGAGAATTTCATTCTATGTCCCTTCCCTATGGTGTAGACGTGATAGTGTGACTGCATGTGAAGGATGACCTTTTATTAAGTCTTAATGAGTTTTATAGTTTCACTTTAAGATTGAAGTGGGGTGTAGCAGTAAACACTCTTGATAGAACTCACCTATCTGAATGAGGAAGTAGACCGCTTCCTATGAGAATTAAGCTGATTCTCTAGAGCATTCTGAGAAATGGGATACGTCCACGGCCAAAATGGACACAACGGCACGAACTTGACAGCACCTAGAGTGATATCACGCGTGGAAGTTATTGATTAACTACACCAAACGATGGCAGTTCAAGACATTGCGTTCACTGTCCATCAAGTAGTTCCGGTAATTTCTCACTAAGCAAAGGTTCAAGACCTTATGGACACCTTTTGCCTATAGTGGTATTTCTCGCTTTTTGATTTCTGATTTTTATCAGGGTTTCATTCATGTGGGGGATTGTTAGAGAAAATGGTCTTAAGATTTAATATTTTTGGTCTTGGATAAAGTGGGCTTAGGACCAAGGGGTTATTAAGAAAAACTAGCACATTTTCACTTTTGTGAATGAACCTTTAGTCCCACATTCGAGAAACTAGAGATGTTTACTCTCCTTATTACTTAGAAATTTGCATCTAAGGGATGACCCTTAGGGTTTAGACTATTTTATGTATGGGCCAAGACTAAGGCTATGGGCTAGTTGGTGCAACCGTACATTTCACACACGCGCGGTGCTTCGCACCAAAGCACGCACACCGCCGCCCTCCGTCTGGTCGCTCGGGTGAGGGCGTGGGCGTGGGTGTGGGTCAACCAAGACTTATCTTTTTGGACAAAATATTTTAAAATTATTTTCTTAAAGAATTTTAAACTAAATTAATTTTTTTTTAATGTAGGGGGCGTCTGACCCGACGAGTATAAATCTTATCATAATGGAAAATAAATTTTGCCCGTTTTATTACCGTTCAAAATTAATTTTCGCACATAAATTTTTGATTAAATATAATATTTATTTTCATTGATTACTGCACTGATTTCACTCCCCTTTTATGCCTATAAAAGAAAAAAGATTTCTTCATTTCAAAGTACACCAGAAGCAGCTACTATCCTGACTTCTTTTCCCCTCTTCCTGCTTTGTTTTGCGCACTGCTTGTTTATTTCCCTTCCATCTTGTTGTTAAATTCGTTTGAGGGTGATTTGTATTGTGCTTATACCAGTCATAAAGGGCAGTTCTATCCTGGACACATCTCTGTTGTGGGGGTATAACATCTCTCATTCTTGAGGAGTACCCGCGGACTATTGTGTTAAGGAAAATTTGCTGAGCAGGTGGCTATGTCCATTGTGTATATATCAATTCAGAGATTTCATTAACCTTAACATCTTCTTCTGTTTAGTATTGTTATTGTTGCAGATCCAACAAGTTTTAGTCGAATTGCTATTAGACGGGGATTTATGGGAAAAAAAACATTGGAAATATTTATATATTACAGTTAATAACCTTTTATTGCATCACATCATAAGAGAATATTATACCCTAACTGTAATTTTCTTTTTGTTTTTCTTTTCTTTAATGAAGTAAGATTATGCTATAAGTGACAATTTAAAATATTATAAAAATGGATTTTACTCTAGCTAATTGGTTTTTTCTCATTTTATTTATTAGCTAATTGGTCTTTTCTCACAAATCATTTTATTGTTAGGCCTTTTTCCATATGGGCTAAAATAAAGGGAAAAAAGGATATGTGATCCATTAGCCCCACTACTCTCTCCCACCTTTAGAAAAACCACCCACTATATATCTATCGGGTAACTACTCTATGATGGCTAGGGTTAGTATACAGAAAGATAGAAAAATTGGACATAAGGTCACCAAAACCATTCTTATCATGAATACACCATCTAAAATTGAGAAGGAGGGTTTGGAACCAAAGTTCACATCAATTCAGAAATTAGGGCAAGCTTCAAGGATTAAGATTTCAAGCAATGGCTGGAGGTATTTATTTTTTGATCTCTTTTGCTTCCGCTTTAAATCACTGTATGTTCATATTTTGTGATTAGAATATGAATATAGGTTTTACATTTGGTATCAGAGCCTTAATCACCTCTGCCTTGCTTGAAAACAACATTATTTTGTCTCCCTCTAGTTCTGTCTAAACTGTCTGTACACCAGGTTCCTTGTACTGATTATATAGAAATGTTGTTAGTTGCTTTAATCTATATATTCAACTATTTCCTGTATTAAGAGGTTGTCCAAGTATGCACATGCTAAATACAAATCATGTTGTTTTCTTTTGCTACGTGCTTGGATAAGGATATAATGGATAATGCCAATGTCAGACTTTTGTATGTGTGATAACAGTCACAAAATTAGCTCTTTGTAAAGATGAACATAGTTTGGGGTCTGAATGTACAAATGGATAGACACATGACATTAAGAACAAACAGTCAAACGATAAAGTAGGTTCTCACACCCAGGTGACCTATTTCTATCTTTAATTAAACCATTTTCGTTGAGTGCCTTTCACATGGAACTATAAGATCAATCATGTGATAGTTGGAGAGTAAGGGCCTTGTCCATGAGAATTACTTTTCCTCAAGTGTTACACACTGTTTCTACACATTTTCATCATTTTAGTAACTCCATGAGACGACATTGTCAGCAATCTAGAATACTTTTCAGTGATCCTGCTTTAAAGTGAAACGAATTCTATCTGCTGAATAAAATCTCCACATAATCTACATACATATGTCCTAAAGCTAACAGCGTTATGAAATCCATATGAATTCTATAAAGCAAATTCTAACGGAAGACGAGGAGATTCTATAAGTAATGACTTATAGTTATTCCCACCTTCCCGGCGGACTACTTTCTTGATGCAGAAGGCATTGAGAGCTGAGATAGATTAAGCAAGAAATTACTAGAGTTAATGAGAGAGTGTGCTTATTCAGGTATTAGCTCTTTTGAAACTGGCCCAAGTGTCGACTGAGATAGAATATCAGGCTTTTCTTATGATCTTAGTTTAGTTGGAGTTGATTTGAAATGACTGAAACAGTATCTGCATTCTTCTTAAAGATATAGTTTCTTCGCAAGGGGTAGTTTGTTTATGTAATACCTGTATGGTTGAAAATACATTGGCCAGCTTTCATATTCATTCTGAAGGTTCCTTTCCTTAAAATGTTGAATAAATCATAAATGTATACATCTAAATTGTTCAATTCCCGTGAAATATATTTGGGGCTTAGTGGATTTGATTTAATGGGCCCAGTAATTAATTGTAGCTAATGGGCTAACAATAATGGATATTACTTGCCCGAATTCATTCCGCAAATTCTAGTACGGAACGTTAAGTACACGAAATGAATAAATTCATACCTCAAATTAAAATGAACGTTGGGAATGTGACCTTCTAGTTTTCCGGTCAGTATAATATGTTTAATCATATTAATTTTGTTCCAATGTATTTGTTATATTGTTATTTATTGACATGTGCAATGGTTATAAAATGATTAATTATATAAATATTATGACCATTAGGATTGTACATAAACAAAGATTTTGTCAAGTGATTTAATATTCATTATGTAGTGATTTACAGTAAAATGCTGGAATATTTAGCTTCGGCTGACTACGTAATATTTAGTTTCGGCTTACTACATAATATTGGTAGCACATAAAGAAATATGTTAAGTGATTTAATAATTTTAGTAATTAGAGAGTAGCCACATCATCTCTAGTTATTTAAAAACTTCTTAAGAAATCACATGTGGAAACTAGACATAAATTTGTAATTAATCATACGTAATATGATGAAATATGCCCACAGGAAATTTTATTATATTTGTATGATTAATTGGGGTGAAATATTAAATTATGTTCCTTAATCTACCCACAGGAATTAATGAATGAATATGATTTAATAGTTTCATCATGTAGTTATGAATCTAATTTGAGTAGGAATTTAGCCCACAGGCAAGTTTTATGTCACTAGATTCATATTTTTTATGCATGACTTGCATTGGTAAATCATGATTAAGTTTAAGTCTCAAATTTTTTGTTTATAAGCATGTATATATTTTTCTTTGCAGCAATTTTAACTAGAAACATTTCTGATGTCAATTGTGACATTCCTGAATTAAAGGGTGATAACTATAAGGTGTGGAAAGAAAGAGTGCTTTTAAAATTGGGATGGATGGATATCGACTACCCTATTCTGAAAGACGAACCACCTAGCATAACTGAGACTAGTACTCTTGATGCAGTTGATCTTTATGAAAAATGGGATCGATCTAATCGTCTCTCAGTTATGTTCATAAAGACCAAAATTTATGCTAGTATTCGGAGTTCTGTCGTAAGCATACTAAGGTTAAAGATCTCCTTAAATCCATTGATAAAAAATTTATAAGTTCTGACAAAGCTCTTGCTAGCACCTTAATTATGAAGTTTTCATCCATGAGACACAATGGGTTTAAGAATGTGCGTGATTATATCATGAGCATGAGAGATATTGCGGCCCAACTTAGGGATTTGGAATTTACCATGTCTGATTCTTTCCTAGTTCATTTCATTTTGTGTACTCTTCCTCCACAATATGGCCCCTTTAAGATATCTTATAACACACATAAGGATAAATGGTCAATTAATGAACTTATGACCATGTGTGTTCAAGAGGAGGGGAGATTGAGGATGGAAGAGGGCGAAAAGGTGAACCTTACTATTGCTTCTTCTTCAAAGAAGAAAAAGGATAACATTAAGGAAAAGGGAAAGCTTTCAGCTAACCAAGGTATAAAGAAGGAGTCTACGTGTTTCTTTTGTAAAAATAAGGGACACATGAAGAAAGACTGCATTAAGTTCAAGACTTGGCTTGAGAAGAAAGGTAATTTTCTAGCGTTTGTTTATGAATTTAATATGGTTAATATTACTCATAATACATGGTGGATTGACTCTGATACTACAATCCATGTTTCGAATACCTTGCAGGGTATGACAAACCTAAGGAAACCAACGAGAAGTGAATATTACATCTATTCAGGCAGTCAGATGAGTTCACATGTGGAAGTTGTTGGGACATGCAGTTTAATTTTAAGTAGTGATTTTATTTTGCATTTAGAAAAAACATTTTATGTACCAGGTTTCACTAGAAACTTGATTTCAGTTTCAAGACTTGTACCTTTATGAATTTACTTTAATTTTTTCAGATTCTGGTTTCAGTATTCTCAGAAATTCTGAAGTTATTGGTTATGGTATTTTGTCTATCGTCTTTATTTGCAAAATCATATCACTCATAGTTCTATGCATGTTAATATTGGGTTAAAAAGATGTATTATGAATGAGGACTCCTCAATTTTGTGGCACCGGAGATTGGGATATATCTCCATTGAGAGAGTTAAGAGATTGGTAAAGGATGAGGTATTTGGTACTTTTGACTTTACTGATTTTGATACTTGTGTTGGTTGCATTAAGGGAGAGCAAACTAACAAACACAAAATTGATGCCAAGAGAAGTTCAAACCTATTAGAGATCATACACACGGACATTTGTTGTCCGGACATGAACGCTAATGATCTGAAATACTTTATCACCTTCATAGATTATTACTCACAATATACGTATCTTTACTTATTTCGTTCCAAAGACGAAGTTTTGGATGCCTTTAAATTGATTAAGGTTAAAGTAAAGAAACAATGTGGTAAGCACATTAAGATTGTGAGATCAGATAGAGGTGGAGAGTACTATGGTAGATTTCTTCATAGCACTAGAATTGTGGAATCAAGAAATGCTAAATTTCTTAAGAATGACTTGATTAGTGGGAGTGATCAATTTCAGGATATTGTTCCTGAAAAGGATAATGATCAACTTCCACCTACTATTTCAAGTGACAAGTTGATTGTCAACTATTTCTAGTGACTATTTAATGTATCTGCGAGATTCGGATTGTAATATTTGAGCCAATAATGATCTTATGTTATTTTCACAAGCCATAAATTCTACAGATTCAAACTTATGGATCAATGTATATACCTTAAGGTCAGTGGGGGACCTTAAGTGATGGATCAATGTATATACCTTAAGTGTAGCACCCACTGTAAAAGATGATTGGTTCAGTTTGGACCAGTGCCCACAAATGACATTGAAGGGGAACAAATGAAAAATGTTCCATATGCTTCATCTCTTGGTAGCATTATGTATGCTCAGGTCTATACTATACCCGACATTTCATATGCCGTTGGAGTATTAGGAAGACATCAGAGTAACCCATGAATCGATCACTGTAAGGCTGCGAAGAAAGTATTGAGATACCTTAAGGGTACTAAGGATAACATGCTTATATATAAACGAACAAATAGTCTTGAAGTAGTATACTAAGTTCGTTTCTTGTTTTGAGACTACCTCACATGGTGTATGGCTGAAAGGCTTCATATATGGGTTAAGAATTGTTGACTCTATTAGCCGACCATTAAGAATGTATTGTGATAATTCAGTTGTTGTTTTATGGCTAAGAATAATAAGAGTGGAAGTCAAAGTAAACACATCGACATAAAGTATCTAGCCGTAAAAGAAAGTGTACAAGAAAAGAGTGATCATTGAACACATTAGCACTGAATTTATAATTGTTGATCCCTTGACTAAAGGCATGCATGTTAAAGATTCAAGGATCATGTAGTAATGATGGGACTTGGTCCCATTATGTAGTATATTTTTTATGTTTTTTCTGAAGCTTTCATTTAGTTTGATTATTTCTCATTTGGAATTATGTACGTACTTACTTTAGTTATCTTGTTGAGAAATATCATTATAGTTTGACCTAGAGTAAACATATGGTTTACTCATTAAGTTAAGTATGAGTGGTGAAAGACTAAGTATGTTATGATACATGGAAGATTAATTCTTGCTCTTAAAGAGGATTAGTCGCCATGATCCGTATATGGAGTCTTTCGTGAAATGGATCAAGTGGGAGAATGTTAGGCCTTTTTCCATATGGGCTAAAATAGAGGGAAAAAGGATATGTGATCCATTAGCCCCACTACTCTCTCCCACCTTTAGAAAAACCACCCACTATATATCTATCGGGTAACTACTCTATGATGGCTAGGATTAGTATACAGAAAGATAGAAAAATTGGACAGAAGGTCACCAAAACCACTCTCATCAGGAATACACCATCTAAAATTGAGAAGGAGGGTTTGGAACCAAAGTTCATATCAATTCAGAAATTAGGGCAAGCTTCAAGGATTAAGATTTCAAGCAATGACTGGAGGTATTTATTTTTGATCTCTTTTCCTTCCGTTTCTAATCACTGTTTGTTCATATTTTGTGATTAGAATATGAATATAGGTTTTACATTTATAACATATTGCGAATCATGTAAAGCACGCAGATGTTTGAACATTACACTTTGTTGATGTCTTTTAATCGTGTTTTTGCTGAAGTTGCATGGCCTTTCAGGACTAAGATAGATAACCTACTGTGCAGTATGTAACTCAGTAATCTACTTTGAACGATATTGAATGTGGTAGTTTTTGAAAGAATATGAATTGCTAATTTAATGCCATCTGTATCCATGCAAATTGCGATGCTTTTATGTATAGGAAATGGAATATATATAGCATGAGATGAGATATTGAATCTTGACAGATGCATTATAAACTTGAGTTCATGGTTGAGTTATTATTTTTGGCTTCATGGATATTGTTACTCAAATGTGTTTATTCTCATTTCTTTGCAGTTTTTAGCTACCATTTAAGGTGTTCACTCTTTGCAGTCTGAGTCGGAGTTGTAGATATTCTTAATTACTATAGTGAGGTGATATCGAACTAACATAGTCTTTATATAATATGTTTTTATTGTACAGGCAGGAGTTGCGGGCATCTTTGATCCTGATGGTACCGTAACTAGGAGTTGGAGATGAAACCTGGTTGTACATACAAAATTGTGTTAAAATTTATGAATTTCATTCAGATTTGGTCGACATGTAGTAATGAAGGTAGTATCTGCGCTCATATATTTATATGTTTGCTTGGCATTCATATATTTGGCCTATAACGTCCTATAGTTTTCAGGTCGACTATAATCCTCGTCGTGCTCATTTTTCACAGAACAAGCCTAACCAATCTCTTTCAACGCCAGCGTTATCAGCATTCTAGCTTCAGCCTTAATGATTCCAGGTATACCATCTATTAAAACCCCTTCAACACCCATAGCTATCGTATATAATTAGTAGATAACAATTGGTTAAACGAAGAAGAGTCTTAATAAAGTATGCAAACTTAGAAATTTTCAGATCAAAAGGTTAAGCTTAACAGAACTGTTAAAGTTTTATAACAACATTAAAAGATTGAAGACTTAATTAAATAACTCAGTATACATGGATTGTGTGGGCATAGTTCAATTAGTATTCCCTGGCATTAGCTGTCAGTAATACATCGTAAGGATCGAAATTACCTTTTATTTGAATGTTTAAGCTATTGTTGAATTGTCCTTAATGAGTTGCCGTGAACTTTCATCATACTGTCATTTAATTAATTGCTTTTATACTCTTGACTCAAAGAAGGAATAATGAATCAACGAATGAACCTGCCAGTTCTAATTTTCTAGATTTAAGATTACTATGCTAGCTGCTAGGGAAGATTATAATTTTCTCAAAAGCATGCCTGCTAATTTGTACTGTAGGTGTTGCTCCTGGTACAACTGTCTGATACTCATAAGAATTTTTTTTCTGTTGTTTCAACGATGCAGAGCTGGAAAGCTGATATAAAAGACTCTGTGCTCATAACTTACAAGTAATCAGTCATTCTGTTCCAATCAGATCTTCTTGAAATCGCTGGTGATCATTTCGACCCCATATCAAGTTCATTCCTATTTTAGTTACTACATTCTATAGGCCGTTGCCATGCTTTCTTTACAAATGCACAAAAAATAAGGGGTTGGAATTGCACTGCTGAGTTACTTGCAATGCAGGTGATGAAGGCTACAATTGAAGACTAACTTTGGCCCATTTCTATTTGGTTATGAATTAAATAGGGAGGATGCGACCTGTAGCTAGATTAGTTAGTATGTATATGTTTAGTATTTGCTACCTGAAACCATTTGGCACATGTATTTATGATACCAAAGTGGAAAAATTCTAATACAATTTAAAATCTGTTTTTTCACTCATTAGTTTTTTTATTAGTGTCATTTTTGGATAAATATTTTGTTGTTTTTGAATTCAGCATCTACTTCAAACATTCAAACTTATAATGTTAGTGTACTTCGTCTTGGCGGTGGTTAAAACAGGGATTCAAGAAAAGGGAACATCATGATCCTTAATGATTCGATTTATTTTTAATGCATGTAAACTAAAACGAAGTCTGTGATGCAAGCTTAATCTCATCACAGTTTTTCATTAAAAAAACTTGGAGAGTAAATCAGAAAAAGAAACTTGGAGAATAAATTGGATATACTTGGAGATTAGATTGGGTTGAGAAATTTGGTACAACAGCTTAAGCACGGGAAAAAAACTAATTAAGTTAGTATCTCTAATGTTGGGAATAAGAAAAAAGATAAAATAGGAAAAATATATATTTATAAAAAAAATTAAAAAATTAATCTAAAAAATTTCACTTATTTCGCCTATAAACACGAGAAGGAGGAAGTATATTTCTTACCTAAAAACAAGGACGTGGAAAATTGTGTGATAAAGAAAAGTTGAATCAGTAATGATCTTCCAAACGGTACTTTTTATAATTGTGATGCATAAGCTATGTAACACTAAATATGGCATCTGAAATACTTTCTATGTTTTAAAAGCCCAAGTGTAAGTGTAAAGGCGCTAGGCTCAAGTCCATTATTATTTTTTATTTACTGTAACACTGAATAATAAAGGTTTTATCCTCATGATCCATATAAATAAAGACTCTTTCGAACCTAAATGAATGAGTTCTCTTACTTTCTTCTCACATCTTTTATACTTTGTTATACTTGTTGTGTTGTCTAAATGATAATAACTATATTTTGACGTCAACGAAGGGGTTTGACTTCATTCTTCCTCGACAAAATCACGTAAAGTATCATAAAATTATTATGGAAGAGTTGATTCGCGAGATTTTTATTTGAGACACAAACCAAAGTTTTTGATATTTCGTCTGAATTAGGGCTGTCAATGGGTCCAGGTCCTCCCGGGTATCATAGTATCCGGACCCGGACCCTGATATTTTTATCAGTTCCGGGTCCTAACGGTTCCGGGTTCGGTTCCTAATTCTTTGGACCCAGAACCGGATCCTATTAAAAGAACGGGTAATTACCGGTTCCGGGTAATTACCGGGTCTTAAAAAATTATTATAAAAATTTTAAAATTTGATGTTTGAACACATATCTTATATTAAATCAAAACATTAAGTAATGAGCTCAACAATCCATCTCCAACCGATATAAATGTATCTATAAAGCAAAGGTTGCCATAATATAACCCAAAAAATTGGCAAACTTATTATATATATAAAGTGTTTTAAAAAAAAAGTGTCTGCGAGTGCAACTCTCCTTCACAACTATTTAAAACATCAGGGACAGTTTGCAATTTTAAATATTCTTTGGCCGTATAAAAAAGAAGCTTCGTTTGTATATAATTAACCATCATGTCCTGCAACATATACAAATACAATATAAAGAACTGCAAGGTGAAATATGAAGAGCAACACAAATTATAATGAGTTTCAGCTGCATTTTAACAGTAACAAATTACCTGACATGCTACGTAATATATCTCTCCATCACACCATATTAGAAAGTTAGAGACTTCACAAAAAACAAAAAATATTGTATTCCTGCAAAATGCCAGCACATCATATAAAGTTGGTGTGGTTGAGTCTTGAAAGTTAGAGGCAGAGAAGATCAAAATGCAGGAAATAATAAATATTGTGTAAGCACAGTAAAATATGAGTTAAATGTGGTTTCAACATGAGTAAATAATCAAACATTCAGGTGCACCTTTTTTCTATGATAAGCATAGTAAAGTATGAGTAAATAATGCACTTACAATCATCTTTCCTAGTTTGAGGTTCCAGGGAAACTTCTGATCTAAAGAGCCATACTAAAAAAGACAAAAAAAAAAATAGAATACCAGCATCCGTTCTAGTGAAATCCAAGAATAACCAAATCTATATCAACACATGACTTTTCAACAACCATTTTTAAAATAACCATATTCCTCACTGGCTGTCAAATTCAAAGACTATCCAAATTCATGACAAACCAAAGTTCAGAGATATTCAAGACATACCAAGAAAAGATGATGATGATGATGATGTATGTTCATTACCTATCTACAATACTATTAAGATTCAAAAAGGATACAAGCTTATTGGAAACATTCCAGCAACATGACATTATTCACGCTTGCATAAATATGTCGCTGAATTTCCAGGATACATTTGATTCTCGGTAATTGGGAACCGAAAGGGTAATTAAGAACTCTAACAGCCACACAATTATGCACGCAGCACACTCGAACAAGTGAAGAATATCTTCCAGGAAGTAAGCTTCAATCATTAGAGTTATATGAATCTCACGAACTCAAGAGTCAAAATCAAAACATTTGGAAGTTGAAAAGAAGTAAATGTGACACTCAATGCTGGTAAAGAGAAGTCTCTCCAGAAATGAAATGCAGGAAGCAGTGCTGCGGCCTGGGTCAAACTTACCTGTCACTAGGTATGTATAGCTTTTTTATTGCGTAATATTTTTGATCTCATTTGTTGTTAATGAAATGCTATACATGTGTATCACTGTTATGAATATAATGATGATAGTCCTAGATACTGTATAGAATTGATACAAGATGTTTTTGCCTTATATTGTATTAAGGAATGGACACAGATATGTCTTATCTTGTGAACAAATACAGTTCTCCTAATATATCACTGAATTTAAAAAGACTCGGGTGATAGTGTGCAACTCACCTGACATGCGATTTTGAACCTCTCCAGCATACCATATCATATAGTTAGAAACTTCACAAAAACAAAAAATATAGTATCCCTGCAAAAACTATTAATAGATTAGTCGAGGCATAAGAAATTCCTTAACAATAAGATTCAAAACAGTATGAATATATAAACTTTACTTTGCAAACACAAAATTAGTCGGACAATATCTAACACTGCTCAGTATTGCCAGCAGCACTAGTTCCATCGCCTTCTTCTTCTTGTTGTTGATCAACTGCATCAAAAATAGTCTTAAGGGCAGGATTATCCAAACCAAGTCCTTCATCTAACATAAGAAAATGCTCAGTCAATACATGAAACAGAGTTTGAAAATATAAAGTGTTGGTTAACATAAATACATGGAATAGTTTAAAAATATAACTTACTTTCCATCCCACTCCTTATCCAATCTTGTCCGCATATCAAAGCTTCAATAGTCTCTGGAAGCATTGAAGAACGATATTTATCTACAACTCTACCACTCGTGCTGAAAACAGATTCAGAAGCCACTGAGGATGCAGGAATTGCTAAAATATCACGCGCCATCAATGCTAAAATCGGATACTTGGGTCCATGAAATTTCCACCATCCTTAAACATCAAAACTAGTATCATTCAAATTAACCGAACCACTTTCTACAGGGAGAGCATCATCCATTAGGTATTGCTCTAGATCTGTTCGAACAACCGAATTCTGTGAACTTTCTTCAAGATACACTGTGAAACCATGTAGTTTAGAAGTAAAGGAACTTTGAGAAGGTATTAAACCACCACACCTACTAGATGAAACATACTTTTCAATGGTAACAAAATTTACAAGAATGTTTCCTAAATAAACATGACTTGAAGAAGAATACCGGTTTACATACTCATTATACAATTCTTTCAACAATTTCTTTATTCTTAATTCCTCTATGTTATCATCATAAATTTTTGGGAAATAGTAACTCACTGATTTCATTTTGAATCGAGGATCTAAAATAGAAGCTATTGCAAAAGAGGAACTAGTGATCTCCCAATACTTCTCAAATTTTTCGATCATATTCAGTGCCATTTTTTTTATTAATCTATCTTCAGAATTGCACCACTCAAGTATTTCTATGTATAAATATCAAGCTATATCAAAGTAACGATTAACGGTTACGTATTTCGTACCTGAAAACATAATGGTGATTTCATAGAAAACCTTCAAGCAAGTTGAAAGACTACTCGCATTGTTCCAATCTTCCTCACTTAGTGCAATTCTAACTAATTCAGGCTCAAACTTCCCATATCTGACAAAATGCTTCCCTGAATTGAATTGCTGTTTCAAGCATTAAATACGTGGAATTCCACCTAGTATCAACATCTTGAATTAACTTCTTCTTTGGAGCATTTACTTGCAAGCAAACTTCTTCAAATTTCTGTTGCCTTTGTGGTGAAGACCTTATGAATTTTACCAAGTTTCTAACTTTTTGTATTTCTTCACTTATTTGTTCCATTCCATAATCAACAATAATGGCGATAACATGAGCAGAACATCGAACTTGAAATAGTTTCCCATCTAAGAGCAATCCATTATTTGGCTTTAGTTGTTTAGTAAGTTCACTTACCACTGCCCCGTTGGTTGAAGCATTATCCAACGTAATTGAAGCAATTTTCCGATCTATATTCCACTCTAATAACTTATCCAACAGCAACTTAGCAATGTTGACTCCATTATGTTGCCCATCTACTGCGCTAAAAGATAATATTCTCTTCTGAATTCTCCATTTCTCATCAATATAATGAGCCGTCAAAGCCATATAACCCTTATTCTGACTATTACATGTCCACATATCCGTAGTAAGACTTATGCGACTCTGAACATTACTAAAAGTCTCATACAAAAGCTTCTTTTCAGAATTATAAACCTTCATACAATCTGACCTTCCACTGTTGCGTTTCACAAGTTTGAAGTTGGGTTGTAATGATGTCAGCACCATTCTAAAACCAACATACTCCACCATGGAAAAAGGAAGTTCATGCAAGATAATCATTCTTACGATTCGGCAACGAGTTACTGCTTGATTGAACTTGAAGTTATAAGCAACTACTGCCCCATCTTCTTTTACAGAAGCTTTCAAGAACATTTGGTTAAGTTGCTTCTGTGCTGTTTTGAATAAACCACAACTTTTCAAATGTTTGTTCAGACTACTTGTCCCATTTGCACTTTTTGCATTCAGCTTATGGTTACAGTGGTTGCATTTTCCTTGAACTACTATCCCATCTTCCTTTATTTGCTCAAATTCATTCCATGCCTCTGAAGTTCTTTTACGTTTTAGCGGAACTGGTGGAGACTTATCCATAGAACTAGAATCACCAGCTGCAGTTAGTTGTTTAGATGGGGGTGCACGAGTATATTGATCACCAACTCCACTTCCTTTTTGTTTCGGCATATTAGTTTTGCAATAAACAGTTAGTCACTTAAGTATTTCTGCTTGACAAATCAAAACTGTACTAGAGGATAATAACTGAATCACAACAGGATATAACTGAATCATTTAAGAATTTTCTGCAACAAGATGCTTTGCACTCATTTATGTCTGTTTCAAAAGTATTGGAAAATTTATGCTCTGTTGCTGCATTAGAATATGGGCAGTTTTGTATACCAATAGTCAGGTCATTCTTATTTTAGTCACAGTAGAAACAGTTAAAACTACTCATCTTGTTGGTGTCTTTTTAGGGTAACACTTGCACTAATAGGTAAAATTACAATAAGTATGTGTATCAGCGAATTCGCATTGAAATGACGAATATGACTTGGATCAGGTAAAGTATTTTTGTAGGTTAATTGGAAATAGATATTTATGAACAACAAAATAAAACCCAGATGTAGAAACCACTTATGCGGAGCAGAATAATAACAATGGTACACAGACATCAGGAACTGATGATACACAGAAATATGAAAAGATGCATTAAAAATCAATCACTGTGTAGGAAATATTGGCATACTTCTTAAAGAGTTACAAGCTAAGATTGGTGATTGCAGGAAGATGGATTTTGGGATTGGTAAACAGGTAAACATGTGAGTAGTGGTGGACGAAAAGTGCATTCCTATCTAAAATTAATGATTGCAGGAAAGATTGGTGATTGCAGGAAAATAGAAACTCCAAAAAGCCTCCCAGTGAGCTTTGTCAAAGTGCATTCCTATCTAAAATTAGTATACTACATCAGATTTTAGAGAACTGCAGGATCACAAGCTCCAAATAGAAACTTGTTTTTCAATCATATGCATTTAAAAAGGATTTATGCAAGAAAGTTTTAGAGAAAACATTACACTACAGTATGCTGGAGAAGAGAACGGAATACAAAACCCACTTTTTAAGTATTAACAGAGAAAAATAATCTGTTCACTATTCAGGTGTACGAACCTCCTATTTAGTACACTCCTATGTAATTAGTATACAGTTCTTTTTCTTTTAAATAAGATTTCACCTAACAGAGATGGATAAGACATACCCCTTCTTGATGGATTTAATAGCTTAAGAGTCAGCTCCTAATGTGCTACAATTGTTCAGAGGGCACTCGCAAGGTCACAACTGCAAAAAGATACCAAAAATAAATGAGAAATACAAAGAAGACAGAAAAAGGGCTTTAATTTTTTTACAAACTAACAAGTGTAGTATAATGATGTTCTAGAATAGCAAAACACACAAACTGAACAACAAACCCAGTTCAAGGTTGTATCAGATGAAATCAATTCCAACAATACATAAATACTAAAATAGATTAACACTCTACGATTCCATGTTATACAATGAAACTACCTGATAAGATGTTGTATTAGTAAAAGCTTCACCATACAACATTACAACTATCCAAGAACAAATCAAAAAATAAAACAAAATAGAGATACTCAAATCACATGTTAAGAGCGTTTACGATCATTTGTCCAGGTGAGCTGAGCACCTCTGTATCAAGATGTACTTCACATGTCTCGGAATAGTGAAGTAAATCCTCACAGGACTCAGGCCTTGGAATAGGACTACTAGATTTTTCATGTGCGCCCAACACAGCAATAAAGTCTCCAACTACACTCTAGAGACCATGATATCTCTCAAATTAATCACCCATTTCCGTCAGTAATTATTCAAATGTAAAGAAACAAAACAAAACAAAGATTCGAGCGGAAAACAAATTCACAACATCCAGACAACCTTAAAGTGTTTTAACTTCATACATTCATCAAATTTCAAGCAGAAAAAGAAAATCCCCAACCCTAGATATCACAAAGAGCTTGGTGAAAGGAAAAGGTTACCCCTTCTCGGGTGGCAGTGATGGGAGCATTTTGGTGTCGTGTATTTACTATTTAGTTCCTTCACTTGATGGTGATGGCACTGATGCTTGATGGCCGATGGGAGCATAAATGATGTCTGCATAACTTGTTTCAGCAACATTTGAATCTGTTCCAAGATAATAAAGTGAAGTAGTTGGTATGACGATGGTGAAGTGAAGTTGTCTGTGTGTGAAGTAGTCTTCTTCTCGGACAAACAGACAAGAATTAAATGAAGTAGTTACTGGTTAGTAGTCTGCTGCTTCTTCTCAGACAGGAACGGCCACAGTAAATGAGCCAATGAGCGGAAGAAGTAAATGAAATGAACCAATGAGATTTAAGTTTCCTATTTATATGACCTAATTATGGTAAGTAATTTGACAAAATTACCCCTCTAAATGGGTACCCGATTACCCGTGGGTACCCACCGGGTAGACCCGTTTAGAACCTTTTACTACCGGATCTATACGGGTCCTACCCTATAGGGTCCGAATTCGCTAACGGGTCCAGTTTTGAGACCCAAACCCAATTCATCCGGTTCCGGGTCTGGTCCGGATATTCGGGTTCCCATTAACACCCCTAGTCTTAATGGTAAAGTTAAATTGTGCTACCTCTTTTCGAGGTACATAACAGTTGACAATTCACTCTTAGTAAACCCATGTCCAAACTCAGTTAATGAGAACTCACAAAGAGTACATCTATGATAAACAAATCATCGTAAAAGGAAAAAGTAGTAGTAACGACCCAGATCTAGCAGCGAAACACTTCAAGAGTTACGAAACGAGAAAGTAGTAATGGCTCAATGATACCAATGAAACATATTAAAGTTTCACGTAGCCTGGATAGCAAATAACTGAAAACATAAATCATGTAGATCTATCTTATTAGGAAGAGGTATGCAAGGTCTCCAGCAAGATGGATAAGCACCATCAGCATGAGAATCGTCACATCACCCAGCACGAAAACGTAGGAAATGCCCCACTTTAGAACATCCTAACAATGAAATCGTAAGTTCAAATGGTAATAGTAACAGCGAAAACTGGCAACCAATATGCAGCGGAACGTCTAGACAAGATAGACATGCCAGCAATAGAAACCAGAAGCTACGCTAGACAACCAGTGTTGCAAAGAGCAAAGCAACACCAGAAGCAACAACCACGACACGCGCATCTAGAGGGATTAAAGACCAACAAAAGCAACACCGAAAAAAGCTACGTAGTATTAGTTAAAACCGACAAAGAAAAAAAAGCCAAGAAAATACAAACTATTCCTACAGATTTGGTTTATGAAAAAGTGCTACAAAGTATGGTGGATGACTAATGAGAAATTAGGATTTTTGAGTAGAAATTCATCTAAGACCCTAATGTACTCCCAAAGAGCCTTAAATGGGTTTCACTATTCTGATCACATCTTGAGATCTAGATCTTGGATATGTGTGATTGATCATCTATTTCCAGGGGAGTTATGTGCCAGAACGATTGATGCTTATTCTTCCAAGACATTTCAAATAATGAATTTTGGCATTTACATGTGCAAATTTGGGGAGTCTATATATCAAACTGTAAAATTTGATTAACCGGGGTGGGGAATATAATCCCACAACCTTTTTAAAAATAAAAAATAAATAAAATCATATTAAAGAGAAAAAGAGCATAAAAATTATAAAAAGAAAATAGTTATGTTGGTTACCTTTAACTCTGAGACATGATCAGAGATATGAGAATCCCCCAACAGAGTACCATCCTCTATAACTGGCATACCAGACTCAAAAGGAAGATTTTGCTTATCAAAAAGAAAAGCTGGTAGCAAACAATTTGGCATTTGGTTCCAATAGTGTTTGAAGTAACCTTCCTTTCTTGCTTTCTTAGCTAATTGATAGACACGTTTCTTTGTGTCTTAATTGTTCTTATATTATATTATTTTTCTCAATTTTTGTACTAATATTATTATTTTCTATGTTTTTAGGTATTTTTGCGGAACAAATGATCGTGGAAAAAAAGACTTGAAAAGTGTTAAAAACGCCCCCATCAAAAGTGTTAAAGACACCCTTGTTTTAGATAAAGGCACCCACAAGAATTGCTAAAGGCACCCCAGATTGTATAAAGACACCCACTTTCAAATTCAAATTGAGATAGGCGGGAATTTATTTTGTCTAGCTGTGAAAATTTGGATCGAGTTTACTGACATATTTAAGAGTTAAGACAAGAAGATTTGATTTCCTTAAGAGTTTAACAAGTGCGGGAGACTTGATTGAGACCTTCCAAATCACATGAAAATAACCAAAAAATCTCAGAGCAATATTTACATTCTCGTGGAAAAAGCTATCTCGGGTAACTCTTGAGATTGTTGCCTAATCTTGTTCGGACAACTAAAGCAACAAAAAGAAACAAAGAGAAGCAGATCAGATCAAGTTTAGTGGTAAGAGAAGAAAAATCGGGATCGTGGCTTTCCGAAAATATTTTCATTGAATGAAAAGATCTGAAGATTATATGGAGTTAATAAGAGATTTGGGGTTGATTTTGATGGCATAGTATAAAGAGAGAAGTGTAAGAAGGGATCTAGGAGGTTGGCTCTGCCATAGATTGAGAGAAATAAATCAAAAAAAAAAAAATCTGCAAAACTAGGGTTCTTGACCGAGGAAGAAGAAGCTACACTCAAGAACTGTCATTTTTAATTGTGGCCTTTTCTTTCATAATCAAAAACTAAGGCAACGACGACAACAAGGCGATACTAGTGCCCCACCAAATCACATAGAGAAACAAAAAAAGTTGCAAAAAAAAAAAAATATAACGTGATATGGTGACGACTATCATGTTATTTATAACACCTGAGCTCTGTCATTTTATGAATAGACCATTTAGTTGGGTCCCTCAACTCCTACAACCAAGAACTTTGTTTCCATCTACTTAGAATGGTCAGTGTCATCCTGAATTGTTCACAAATTTCTAAATTTTGGAGTTTTATTATTGCAATAAAATTTTCTTCCTTACCCCCAAACTTAAATCTAACATTGTCCTTAATGTTCTAAAGATAAATAATTAAAAGAACGAACAAGGAGAAACTGCTACCAATTGAAGAAAATAGTTAAGGAAGGATATTACTGTGCCGCATGAGCATGGGTTACCTCTCAGCGATTCGTAAGTTTAAAGTCTTCATCCAGACTTCATATACCACAAGATGGCTAGTCACCTTTCAAAATCATATACTAATAGTCGAAACAATTGTGGGTAAACGATACCAAATAAAGTTGAAATAAATATAAGACACTTGTACTGGATCAGACATATAAACAAACTAAGCAAAACCTTATCAAAGGTTTTTTTCAAGACAACTAGTTTTATCTGGGGTTCCCATTTATGTTCCATATGAGCGTCTAGATAAACAGGTCCAGCCGAAAGATAGGTCTCTAATAACAGGAATTCCTCATGGACAGTATCAGGAGGATCGGGTTGTGGAGACTGAAGAAACTCAAGTAACACCTTAGATGCACAAAGCTCGGGTCCCAAGTTATGCGCTTTAAATAGGGATACTCGACAATCACAAGAATCATCACTACCCCCAAACTTAGGGTAATCATTACTTTCAGATAGTCTTAAAACTATTGCTTGAATTTCAAAGTCCCTGGAGTCCGAAAAATACTCGAGAGCTTCCTCTAGAGACTGGTCACACATTTGATTTAAGAGAATACTATCATCAAATTCATCTGAGGAATCACCAAACAAAGTGTCGTTCAAATGATCCTGAACTAAAGTGCTAAACATATTCACTTCTTCTAAATCATCGATCTCAGAAGGTTGTCTCGTAATATCAAACACATTTAATTCAGTGGTCATGTCACCAAAAGATACGTTCATTAGTCCATTTCTACAGTTGTTTCTTTTTAGGATTATTGTTTGGTTCCTCCAGTGTATGACAGTTGGCATGTTATTTACAAAGTCCAAAATTCTCTAACAGTCTCCTTCAATCCAGAAAGTTTGAAAGTCCATCTCTTTGGCCATAAAGCAGCTTCCAACAGAGTTAGTGCTTCTGCTTCTTCAGGACTGTTTGTCATACATGTACCAGCTCAAGCTGTGACAGCTTCACCTAAATCAGTTCTCAAAATTAGACCATAGCCAAAGTTTGAGAAAGCATTTTTTTATAACCTCAAATTTTAGGGTGTGAGTTTGAGACTATCCCACAACCTAATATTTACATTGTGACCTAAAATATGTTATGTGGTCCAAAATTCCAAATTAAATTTTTCTTATAACCTAAAATATGAATATTGACCCAAAATCTGTCGCGGTAACACAAAATTCGTCTCGCGTGAAGAAAAATTACTTATAAGTACGGACATTTAAGCATCTTTTGGACTACAAAGGTTACTCTGGGTAGCTAGACGATTAATTTTGGGGTCACAATCATGTGACAATTTTTTGTATCAACGCAAGCTTTTTCTTTTCTTTTGAAATATTACTACTCAAGGTTTTGGGTTATGATTAATTTTTCAGTCTACGGTAGATTTTAGACGGCAATTGTAGATTCTTTCGGTGGCACAGATTTTACATCAGGATGACATATTTAATTTCTTAAGATTCTTCCATTCCCTCGCTATGTATCGTTACATGGCCGACCATATTAGACCCTAAGATCCATACTTCCAGGTGTACATTCCACCGGGTTCAAGTCAGCATCATTTGGTTAGTGTGGTGCCGGAAGACCAGAGATATATGTTAGTGCCTTGTATGTTACAAATGCTGTCGATAGCCAAACCAAAATCACGTGTGAAGATGCAGGTCTTCTTCAAGACTTCTGTTCAAGTCTTTTTTAGAGTGAAGTGTTGTTTCCCACAGCATATGAACCTTGCAGTGGATATCATATACTATATCTCTACATGGTCCACCTCCTTTTTTGTGTATTCACTTGTTAAACACTCCTTTGCATAAAAATTACTAGTATGAAATGATATCTTTGCCTTTTCTCCAAAATAAAATCAGACGGACATAGAAGAAGAAAAAAAAAGGTACGAGTACTTAGAAGTGATTCGGAAGAAATGATCCAAAGGGCAAAAATAGATCTCCTCATGTTTTTTTGCTTTTGGTTTACTCTATAGCAACTCATGGAAGTTGAGATCTAAAGATGATAAGTTGATATCCTCCTTCCTTTTCTTTTGAACCTGCCAAATGCACGTGATGTGATACTCCCATACTGTAAAATGGGACCATCATCGAATATATGGATCAGTCGATTATTTTCCAATTAGTATATGGTTCCAACTAATTAGGGTGGATACTGGACCCATTTTAATAGTATATATTTTTATTGAACTTGTTGAATTCATAGTTGTGATCATTCAGAGTGCGGTGGCTAATTAGGTCGGTACTTGATCAGTTGGTCGGATCAGTAGACAGTAAAGTTTGTCTCTTAGAGTAAAGTCCAAGTCAAATGTACAATAGAATAAGTTTATGGATCTGGATCTTGGATACACATCACATGCAGGTTACACAACTCCCTTTTTGACATTTCCTAAAATAAATAGATCTTATCATGTTTGTCGTCACCGATACTTAAAAATGCTTGTCGGATCTTACATCCTTTATTTTTGAAACGTATTTCTTTTTCCGGAGAATGGATCCTTACCCTACCACTCACTACACAGTCTAACAGGGGTAGTCAATTGGGATTTATAATGACTTATATAGAATTTAGAAATAAGCTGTTATTCAATTGAGATTCCAGAGAGTCTCCCAAACTCTCTTGTTATTGGATAGAGACTTTTTCCAAATTTTTGAATTCCCCCAAACTATCTTTTTATTGAATTAAGATTTATTGGGAGTCACTTAAACACTCTTGTTATTGGATTAAGACTTTAAAATCATGGATTTGTTACTTATTGGAATTTTGAGAGATTTTTTGGATGAAAATAGGCATGAGTGAAATCTCTCCCTTACAGGTGATATTTTGAGAGACTTGAAATTTTGGTAATCCAAAGGTCCTCATTTCTCAACCTTATCGGATGGTTATTAGCAAATATTTTCTTTCTTCTTTATTCCTCCATCTTTCTTTGCTTTTATCGATTTACGGAACAATTTTTTTTCACACCATTTGACTGTCAGTCTCCTCTAATCATTTTCAAGAAGTATATTAGGGTGAAGCGCTGCACCCATTATCTCTCTGAGCTAGAGACAACATTTGGCTGCCTTTTTCTTCTGCTTCACTACTAAACTCTCCTCCGCCATCAAAACCCCTTAAACCTCTTTATTCTTCTCATCATATCAGCTTACAGGCTGTAATGAATCCTCAAAATCCATATTACAACAACCCTTCTTTCTACTTCCACCCATCACCAATCCCTAATTATCAAAACCCTAATTACCTTCAGATCGATAAGAAAAGTGAGAGAAAATGACTGCATTTTTCAGAAAACTTGCAAAATCTGCTCCAGTAGCCTTCAACAATGTGTTCAATGAAACACCGAAATTGAGTTACGGGATTAAATTCCTTTTTCCGATTGGAGGTATTGCTGCTGTTTCTGGTGGACTTACTTCTCATCACCAACTGTGGTAATCAATCAATCTCTAAAGTTTCATTTTTTTTCCTATTTATTTGATGATACTATTGTTGTATTGAGTATGTAATTTTACTTACTTTTATGAGATTTGGGGTTTATAGGGTTTTTGATTCATTTTTTGTGTATTTGGATTTATTTGTAGGCTCATCTGGATGAGATCCAAGAAGAATCAAGACCTAAAATTGGTAACTATTTCGATATTTTCATTTACCCGACGTTCTTCTGGTCATCATTCGTACCTTATGTGACTGAATTTTTTACTTGTGTTGTTTTAATTTTCAGCATTGAATCCAGATAAGTGGATTCAATTTGAGCCGCAAGAAACAGCACGAGTCAGCCATAACTCTCAGCTATTCAGGTAATTTCAACTTTTTCTTTCTTTTTGCTTGTGGTGAATTGAGTTAAGGATTTAGTGTAGTCATGTATCTAGATAGGTTCCCACTCCCCAATACCTCAGTGGTTTGTCACATTCTACAGCCATCCAAAAAGTTTGGGTTCGAGTCTTGGTACCATTCTCATCATCATTTTGTATCCAGATAGGTGGAACTGAATATGAGTATCAAAGCCAAATGTTTGAACCCTGGGTACTAGTACTCATCATCATTATGCATCCAGATAGGTGGAATTGAATCTGAGTATCAAAACCAAAGGTTTGAACCCTGGGTACTAGTACTTTGGTTAGAGGCTTAGGTTATGCTGAACTTTTGAGAAATGCAGTATTGTTTATATAATGGTTGATAGTTTTAAGGTTTTTGAGTGAACTTTATATTGACATGATGTGATGGGTGATAAGTTTTTGAATCTGGGTAATTGAAAAATGTTTCAGCTTTATGAATTTTGTTATGTGGTTTTAGGTTTAGTTTGTGGAAAGAAGAATTAATTGGTGCTGATTAGGTCTATTGTATGTTTTTTAGGTGCAGTACTGCGAAATAAAAGTGATTTTAAGGTCATGCCATAAAGTTGCTTTAGCAATTGCTTTCCATGAAATCACTGAAAATCTCTATACTTCCAGAGAGTCTCCGGGAGTCACTAGAAATAAAAGTCTATGAAAATCTATATAAATCCCAATTGACTACCCCCTGTAAGGTTAATCTCTATGGTATCCAAATTCAAGATTTAGTTTTACAAAATCATGTTGAAGTCCCCTGATTCAAGGTAACGCCCTGATTCAAGGTAACGTTTAAAGATTTATTTAAATGTGATCTTGAATCAAATATGATTCGTCCAATAGTTTGGTGCACATAAATTTTATTTAGTTGGGTGCATCAATTCTGAACCATCATATTTAATTTTATGAGTTAAAATCTAATGGTGTATCAACCTAATTTTATTTGTGCCGAACCATTTGGTACATTAATCCTGAACCATCAGATTTTTTTATAAGCTAAAATCTAACGGCTTATCTGTTTACTTTCAACCATTAGACGCAATGCTGTAAACCATTAGATATATTTGACTTGAATTTTGAATCACCGTAGTGGATAGTAGTTGATTCAATCTGATATAATACCCAAATTGAATCTTGAAATGAAAGTGCGTTAACCTAATAATACTACTTATGTATATGCCATAAATTCGGGTTCCACCATATAGTATAATGACACAGGAAAAACAAGAGGTAGGGTGATCCATTTTCATGGTTTTTTTTTCGATCCAGTTTAACTAAATTCTACTCGGTGATAAAAAAAAAAGCGAGCAGTGGATATATCATATAACACTTTTAACTAACCTAAAATCTTAGAACAGGAAAAAAAATCACACTTAAAAATCATGACTGTTAATTGGGTACCATTTTCTTATGATGTACGGTTTTTACGGTAAATAATTTTTTATTTTATATGAAATTTGGTATAATGCAAATAAATTAGTACCCTAAAAGCAATCTTGCTAGAAACCATGTTAAAACAATCATAAATACGGTGGCTATATCTTGATTTTTTGTTGTAAATTTACCTTCGCCACCCAATGAAAAACCTGGTCATTTTGAGGGCCACTAGAAAAAAAAAAAACCAATTTAGGGTCACTATTTTAAACCCATTTCATAGATGTGATTATGGGATAACCTAGTGGTATGTGAAAATACTTAAATACCCTCTCAGTAATCAAACAATTACCATTAATCCTTTCACCAATAAAAGTTTAAAAACCTAAACCTAAATCATTCTCACCTTCTTCTCTACCGATTATCACTCTTTGTTTTCTCTTCTTCTTCTCTTGTTTTCAAACTACCGATTGTGGCACAATCCAATTCATCGTAAACCGATTAATCGTTAACCAATTCATCGTGTAATCGTAAACCAATTCATCATCGTAATTACAATCTAAAGATGGCAAGAAAGAAGCAAACAACCCGTCAACCTGCTAATACTAACTGTCCGAATTTCGCCGAGAGATTAAGAAATAGAGAAATCGTTGAAGAACACGAAGAACACGAAGATGATGACCTAGAAACGGAGACTGATTCCGACAATCAGACTCTCCAAAACTTTGTAATGGCTCCAATAAGGTAAATGTTTACCATTATTTGTGTTTATTTTGATTCAATCGAAAGAGTTCGTCACTATAATATCTTGGGTTTTAGGTTATTTGTCATAATCGGTAGTTTCGTGTTTGTATTTAACTACCGATTATGTTAGTGTTCTTCATTGCTCATGAACATCATGCACAATCGGTAGTTATGTTTAGTCATTAACTACCGATTATATTCCTGGACCAAAATTTAGGCATAATCGGTAGTTTCTTATAGGGTTAAATTCCCGATTATAAAGTTAGTGATTCATGAACGTCAACCATAATCAGTAGTTAAATTTAGTCATAAACTACCGATTATTTTTCTGGACCAAAATTTAGGCATAATCGGTAGTTTCGTATAGGGTTAAACTTCCGATTATGAAAGTTAGTGATTCCTCAAAACATCGACCATAATCGGTAGTTATATTTAGTCATTAACTACCGATTATATTCCTGAACCCAAATTTACACATAATCGGTAGTTTATTTTTTTACGTAACTACCGATTGTATGTGTGTCCATAGACTTTTCTGTTCCATTTTTTATACACAATCGGTAGATAATGTAGAGTCCGAGCTACCGATTATGCACAATCGGTAGTTACTTTATTTTTTTGACTACCGATTATGAACAATCGGTTGAGTTTAATATACTTTGTCTACCGATTATGTAGTGATTATACGGTGTCTTGTTGGAAATAATTGTTCTTTCTTTTGTATCAAAGAAGGGAAAGGCGATCTAAGCATTCCCACGATACAATTCTTTCGGGGCCTCGTCATGAAGGGGGTAAGAAAGTAACTGCTAGTGCAAGAAGACAAAAGAGCGCTAGCGGAATTGGTATCACCGAAGGAACTCAACCAAGTGTTCCAAGAAGTAGAAACGAAGAAGAAGGAGAACCAAGTGCTCCACAAGATAAATACCAAGATGAAAGAGGACCAAGTGGTACAAAGAAGCCAGCTAAGAAGAAAGGAGGAAACAAGGTCCCCGACTCTTTGAAGATGAAGGGTATTCAAGAAGGCCATATCCCTGGCCTCCCAAGAGATGGAGGAGATCTATTATTTGGGTACAAAGACTCTTGGGCGATTTTTTTTTACTCAACTAAGGTAATAATTATAAAACACAATTCTCAACATATTGTCTTTTTTATTCGTAGAAGTGGTAACTGTTATTCTAATTTTTTTTTTAATTCGTCGTGTATATTAGGACCATTCTGATGCGGTTCGTCTACTCAAACCTACAGCTATCCCAGCAAAGATGAAAGATCGGCCGTTAGAAGGTGAATGTGAACGGTTCCAACAAATTATCCTGCAATCGGGGTTATCTACGGCTGCCGAGAATTCAATGTTACATCACGATCGGGTGTCGATATCAGCCTTCATGGAGAGGATGTATCCTGAGACCGATACCTTCCACATGCCGTGGAGAGAGATGACGATCACCCTCGATGATGTGGTGCAGATTCTAAGTCTCGCTGACCATGGTACGGCGGTGAAGTTTGATTATGTGAAGTTAAGATGGGAAAAACTTTATTATTACACTGAGAGGTGCATTGGTTGGGATCGAGCGACATCCGACCAAGATTTCCAACGGTGCTTTCCTTACAAAACCAGACAGTTCAACATGGTTCAACAGATGAAATTGTTCAGAGGCACCAAGGCTAAAGAAGAGATGAACCCAAAGTTTAGCGATGACCAGGTCAATGTTGCAGCCACTGCATATCTTCTCTGTGTTTTGGGATGTGTAATTTTTCCCAATGCTAGTGGCAACCGGGTCGACGCCAACCTTCTATAACTTTTGCATCCCCTTAACAAAGTTCGTGACTATTCGTGGGGCACCGCATGTCATGCGTTCTTGATGGAAGAGTTGAGAAAGGCATCCAGGGAACAGACTAGCCAAATTGCCGGGAACGTAAGCCTACTACAGGTATTTTGGTAACTCTATTGATGGTTTGATTGTTATTTATTTTTTCCTCTTTTAAGAATCAATTTTCTCATACTTGGTTTGATATATACACTAGACATGGATCTATGGTCTCTTCCCGTCCCTCGAGTTGGCCAAAGAGAATCCGGCATGGGAGAAAGGAACACCCCGAGGAACAAAATACATCTTTGACAAGAACCATTCAAGGTCTAAGGAGCAGGAATTGATATCTTTGAGGAGGAAATTAGACTCGATGGCGTCCAAAGATGTATGCTTTGATCTATACAGGGAAGACCAAGCTAGTGGTCATATAGCGGGAAGGTCTGAGTTTTCGTTCTACTATGGACCCTTGTGGCATCCAACTGGATATGTCATGTACAATGCCACAAGGGTGATACATCAACTCGGTTATGTCCAAGAAGAACCTTGGAGTCATTTCAGGGGCAGGTTCCATTTGGACGTCGAGAAATCTACTTGTGGTAAGGACTTTATCACAGTAGTTTACTCTGATAACCCATATGTTGAAGATTGGAATAATAGGATGCAATCTATGATCAACGAGGGGAGACCTGTCACCCAAGGTGATGAAGCAGATCCACGCTATATGGTATGGTACTGGCAGCATTCTCATCTTCATGTGATCCGTGAAGATAAAGGAAAGACCACCAGGGTGTCCGAATATACTTGCATCATCAAAGACAAACCCTCTGGTTATGAAAGGCTGGTACGTAATGTTATTTCCTTTTGATTTTAGTATTACGTCTCAATATTTTAGATAATAATCGTTTGATTGTTATTGCCTAAAAACAGAAAAAAAAGGTTTGCATTTTTCTCAAAGAAGATAGTTGGGTGCATAAATGCGGGAGTGCCTTCATCAATTGAGAAGATGATGATAGAGAATAAAGAACTCATTGAAAACATTGATAATGAAGCCTATGCTAGCAAATTTGGGGAGAAATATACGAATAAGCCTAAGAGGCTAACAACAAAGCACACTAAAAGATCTCGCGGTTCAATGAGTGCTGATTTTGAAGCAAATGTCCCTGAGGGTGAAGCCAATACCACTGATGCTGAAGATTGTTATCCTCTGGTGCTCGTCGTCCTCGTACCAAAACCAAAAGAATTAGAAATTAAATTGTGGTTGTTTACTTTATGGATATATCTCTGGTGTTTAACATTACTGGTGTTTAACTGTCTAACATTAAATTGTTGTTGTTTTTGTGAGTTATTAATTGAATTGCAAGAGATTTATTTTTAACACGTTATTTTGTTCAAATTTTACATTATAATCGGTAGATAAGTGGTTTGAATCACCTATCGATTATGCATTTTCATCAACAATCGGTAGATAACAATCTACTGATTATTTTAGTGTTATACAATCGGTAGTTTAAATATCTACCGATTACCCTTACTAATGGAACTGCCTGTTCCTGGACACATTTTGGACTATAATCGGTAGGTTAAAAATTCTTAAACTACCGATTATGAATGTTCAAAATGTTAAAATTTTGATAATTTTTTCGATTTCCAATTTGGGGATACATGCATAATCGGTAGGTTAAAAAATTCTTAACCTACCGATTATGAATGTTCAAAATGTTGGAATTTTGATAATTTTTTCGATTTCCAATTTGGGGCTACATGCATAATCGGTAGGTTAAAAAATTCTTAACCTACCGATTATGAATGTTCAAAATGTTGGAATTTTGATAATTTTTTCAATTTCCAATTTGGGGCTACATGCATAATCGGTAGGTTAAATAATTCTTAAACTACCAAGTATGAATGTTCAAAATTTCGGAATTTTGATAATTTTTTCGATTTCCAATTTGGGGCCACATGCATAATTGGTAAGTTAAAAATTCTTAAACTACCGATTATGAATGTTCAAAATGTTGGAATTTTGATAATTTTTTCGATTTCCAATTTGGGGCTACATGCATAATCGGTAGGTTAAAAATTCTTAACCTACTGATTATGAATGTTCAAAATGTTGGAATTTTAATAATTTTTTCGATTTTCAATTTGGGGCTACATGCATAATCGGTAGGTTAAAAAATTCTTAAACTACCGATTATTCATTTTCAAAATGTTGGAATTTTAAAAAAAAAAATTGATTTCCAATTTGGGGCTACATGCATAATCGGTAGGTTAAAAAAATCTTAAACTACCGATTATTCATTTTCAAAATGTTGGAAATTTGAAAAAAAAATCGATTTCCAATTTGGGGCTACATGCATAATCGGTAGGTTAAAAAATTCTTAAACTACCGATTATTCATTTTCAAAATGTTGGAATTTTGAAAAAAAAATTGATTTCCAATTTGGGGCTACATGCATAATCGGTAGGTTAAAAAATTCTTAAACTACCGATTAAAATGGAATTGGTAGATATGTTACTCCATTATCTACCGATTATGATACGTCCATGTCATTATTGCTTCAACCACTCCTCACAATGGTTAGTTGGGAAGTAATCCGACCACCTACTCAATGGAGATAATGGACAATCATCCGCTAAACTTAAACCGATAAAATGATTGTTATTAACCCATGCCATAATGATTCGTCTATCCTTGACCGACTCATCACATACCGTCCTTGTGGGTGTAAATATGACACTAACTCCTAATGAAGGAGGACATAAATAATATACCACACAGTTCAATACATCCGCTAAAAGATACCCACATATCGGCATTACCATCCAATACCTTGATCTGATTGTCTCCAATCCGTTTCGGCATTTTACACGAGTATATAACTCTTTGATCTCTTGTTCTCTAACATGTTTATCTCCTTCTCTCATCATTTCAATATAAAATTTCTTATCCTCCAATAATTGTGCGGCCATCTTATTTCTTAAATATTGTCATTGGGTGATATTCTCGGTAACCGCCTCACTAAAGTCTCCTATTTGTTTCGTAGGAACGTGAAAACCACAATTGCCATCCCCATCGACATCGTCGGTGGACAAAAACAAATAGTATAATGAGTAGAAGGAGTTGTTCCAAACACTCATCGTGTATAGGTTGGGTTTGACTAAGTTGGGAAGGAATCGTACAGACCTTAGATTTGACTTGTCGTGAGCTTGGTCCACCTTGATCCTTCCTTGGACGACCCCTTTTCCTTAGAGCCGGAAAATCTTCATACTCAGCTTCAATATGTTCATGCCTAGAAAGGTCACAATGACTAGATAACCATTCCTTCAACTCTTTTCTTTGAATTGACCTCGGCTTTTCGGGATTCGGACTACCCATCGCCTTTCCTTTATTTGGTTCCTGAACAACCTTTAGACAGGGGTGAATGGATTCCTCTAAAGAGTGCATCAATATTTGCTTTTATGCCCCATTTGACGTAGAGTAACGCTCAAGTATTCGTATAAATATTTCTGTCTCCACGAACGACGCACCATCAACCGACGGGGTGCTTGGAGTGAAAGTTAATTGCTTCCAAAAGGGATGAATATCATTAATGTCAATCACTTCAACATACCTACCAAGCATGTGTCGACACGGGAGTCCAATACCTATCATCATCTTGCAATTGCAAACCGTAGTCTCATCATCGTGATCTCTATACAACTCCAATTGTTGTATCATGTAATTTATTACCCACCAAAAAAATTTGTAAACTATACCCCTTAAAAGATTTTTATGTTTTAAAATTTTTCCATACTTTACCTTTCTTACCTTCGGGCTTATGGAAGATGATCTTAAATGGGCATCCAATCTTCTTTGAATTACCTCGGTATATCCTCTTCGTCTTCTTTACGTATTTACGATTCTTTCCCACGTGACTCATTCGCTCGCCACCTCTCTCACAAATCATTTCAAATCGATCAACCTTCACATGATTGTTCTGAACTACAACGCACATCTTCTCTTTTGCCTTGTTGATAAGCCATTCCTTTGCCCCCCGCCTTACTTCCGAATGTCTTAATGTGCATATAAGAAAAAAAATATCATAAGCCTAACCATGTAACATACATTCTTAGAACAAGTTAAGAGTGTGTAGGTAGCGTACCAAATCATTTGCATAGTGTAGGGAAGTATCAGGACCCTCGTATGAAACAGGATTAACCCATTCAATAATCTTCGTAAAATAGCAATGAGTTAGACAATGATAATTCGGTAGTTAATTATGTTACCTTACTACCGATTACAAACAATTGGTAGATAATAATATCCCCGTGCTACCGATTATCAACAATCATTAGATAATATGTATTCCTAAACTATCGATTATAGAAAGTAATCAAGTCAAGTTTTGTACACAAAAACAAGTATAATCGGAGGTTTAATTTGTTACACCACTACCGATTACAATACAATCGGTAGATAACTATATGCCATATATTACAAAGTTTGCAAAATAAATTTTTTGTAGGTTAGGAGAAATTCAATTTTGGGGCTACTAACATAATCGGTAGATAATATGTATTCCTAAACTACCGGTTATGCAAACAAAAATTCAAAAAAATCAATTTGGGGCTACTAACATAATCGATAAATAATATGTATTCCTAAACTACCGATTATGCAAACAGAAATTCAAAAAAAAAATCAATTTGGGGATTTTATATAATCGGTAGTAAGCAATCTTCACGAGACTACCGATTATTCCTAAATTTTGGTCCAGAAAGTATAATCGGTAGTTTATGGTACTCTATTATCTACCGATTCTGGGACGTCCATGGCATTAAATGCATGCAAAAATGAATTTTCTTTGTTGCCGATCACATAAAAACGCATACAAATTGGGTTTTTGAGCTTCTTAACACAATAATTGATTGTTTGATGCATTATTATCTTCATTTTGATGTGATTCATCATCTAGGTTTTCTTCCACACCAAAATTTGGATCATCCAACAAATAACCCAAATCGTCATCTCTAAACGTCTTCGAACCTTCAATATTATGTTCTTCATGTTCAATCTCACCTTCTTCCTCATACTCATTCATGTTTGTTATTGAATTTAGGTAAAATCCGATTTCTCCAGACTTCTTCTTCTTCTTCTTCCTCTCTAACACACTCTCTATTTCTATTCTAAAACTCTAACTCAAATTCATCATCTAACACTAACTATAACCAACTTAATTAACTAATTAATCAAAATTAACACTAATTAAACAAGGGAAGATTAGCCCTTAAAGAAAATATATGGATAAGGGGTGTATTGATAATACTTCATAATGACCTTATTTTGTTTTATTAGTGGCCCCAAATTGGTTTTGGGTAGCCCTCAAAATGGCCAGGATGGAAAAGTTCATGGCTGTCACTGATGAAGGAGAGACAAGTGTTTAAGAATGTTATTTTGTGTAACTATAGATATCATTGATCAACTTGAGACTTCCAGCTGTCAGAGATTGCATATGATCTTGTCGAAATGGGTGCAAGGTAAGCTTTCAGTGTGTTAACACTTTAACAGTAACAATGGAACACCACTAACACTTAAAAAAAAAACAATAACAGTGGAACACCACTAGCTAATTCTGTTTGAAACCCAATAAATAGTTCGACATGGACTAATCGAAGGAGACCGCATTATATCTTGGATTTTATTATTTTGGGACAACTCAAGTGTAATAACCCGATTCTCTACCAATATTGTCCTCATTTATCTATTTCGGTAATCCGACAATGTGGAATTTTCAACGGGGATCACTGGGGTCATCCAGCAATAGCTTTTCAAGAGGTCATTCATTTCTGGATTATTCCCGTCCGAGCACGCTTAACTGCATAGCTTTTTGTCAACTCTGGAGCCAACTGTGATGAAAAGACCTCGGTGTTAGAAAATGACCAATCATTCCTATATTCCATTCGGCGAACCCTATCTGCCTAATCGAGGTATTACACCTTAAGTTGGAGTCGTCCTCGGCTCCGGAATATATATACAAGCCCAGATCTCCGACGTTCCCTCCCACTCATGAGACCAGTACCTGACACACCCCGTCCAGCGTACTCTCTCACCCTCGACAGGTGACCCGTCATCGGCTCTGATACCATTTATAATAACCCAACCCTCCACCGATATTGTCCCTACTTAACCATTGCGATCATCCGGCAGTGTGGGGTTTTCAACGGGTACGGTTGCGGTCATCCGGAAACAGCTTACTAGGAGGTCATCCATCCCTGGATTACTCCCGCCCGAGCGTGCTTAATTACAAAGCTTTTTGCCAACTCTGGAGCCAGCTGTGCTGAAAAGGCCTCGATGTTAGGAAAGGATAAACCATTAACTATATTCCATTCGGCGAACCCTACCTGCCGAATCGGGATATTTCATCAAGTCAATTAAACCGGTGATTTTAATCTATGTTCGACTAACATAACTCGGGATCTATGTAGCACGAACACGTCTAAAATGGCTATGTGTCCCCGTCAGACACGTTTCTGACACCTATATGCGTGCGTCTCTGCGTCAGACACATAGGTGACATCATATGCATACGTCACACACTATTTTTATATGAATGTATACTAATAATACCTGATTTTTTTGTATATGTATTATTTCATTGGTGTATATGTTTATTCTTACACAAATTTACTATTTATCAACAATTTATTAGCATTATATATTGATAAATTACATCATAATATATACAATTTGGTGGGAAATGTTACTGATTTAATAAGGTCTCCTCGCCCTAATTTTTTGAGAATTCGTTTGCGTATGCATCACGTCATGTCCGCGTCACTACTACCTAGCTCGGGATACTTGTGAAATTTTAACGACATTTTTTAGTTTTTACCAAGCACTACACGAAATCATGTATTTTTTATAGTGCATTTTTTGTAACATCATGATAACATTAAAAATGTGTCGTTATTTTTTCTGTTACAGTAATTCACCAATAGTTAAGACTATTACAATAACAATAAATAAAAATATTTTACGAACCCAAGAATTAATTCCCTCTCTTTCACTAACTCTTTGTTAAGTTGGTTCATGCGTGTAGCCCAAAATATAAGAATATCAAATTATTCACGTTTAATACGGTTATTATTCTCTCTCTCTTTTCATAAACATCACAAGATATTGATAATATGTAGACGACTGCTAAAAGTGTTTTCCCGTTGATGTTAATCGACATATTGATAAAAAAAATATTTCACATCAAAATAATAAAAATCAACGATTTTTGCGATTTTCTCGTTCTTTTTATTTATTTTTCTATATTAAGCCAGCTAATAATTTAAATCAAAATTTATATTCCTTCATATGATTCCTATGAGTTTTGTTCGTATGATTTTTTATTTATATGATTTGATCTTTTTAGGGTTTGTTTTCGTAAAAATTATATTTTTCACAATTTTGATTTAATTAGTGAAATATGAATTTTCACCAATACGTCTAAAATAAAAATCATACTTTAATGAATGAAAACTAGAACTATCACCAAACGGTGAAAACTTGATTTTTTCTGAGTCTCCAATAATGATAATTGGAGGTTATTTAAGATTAATCTAGGAGTTTTTTTTAGGGAGATTAATTATTTATGAGTGTTTATTTTCTAAAGTTATTTTATGGAAGTTTTTTTAGGCTTAGTTATCGTTTTTCATTAAAAAAATTAAAATGGAGTTAGTTTCTTAAATTATAAAAGGTTGTTTTCGTAATCAAGTAGTATTATAACTAATTATGAGTACTTTGTATATAGATCTTAATGATGAGTTTTATATACACACAAAAAAATAGCAGGAAAAAAGATCCCATATTTATAAACTAACGGTTATATTCGCTGAAATAAATAGGTCAACGATTACCTAGTATCGCAAAAAAAATTACTGACGTGTATTTGTAACAGATAACCGTTACTTTCTTTTTTTCTAATAGTTTGGTTGTAACAGTTCGGTATAACAGTCAGTGTAACGACGATTTGTATGTAACGATTGATTTTACTGCCAACTGGCATTCTTTGTAACAACTTTGTTAACGGTTACGAATTGTTGATTAGTTGATTATAACAGTTATTATAACGATATTCGTAACAACTAACGTGTAACAGTTGAAGTTTGCTACCTATCTTTAACCGGTTAATTAACGTTTTTCAAACATTGTTGATTGATTGTAGCAATAAGGAATTTGATAGGTGTCTTTAATTACTAACAAATTCTATAACGCGGTTCGACGTTGGTAACTATATATATATTATAAAATAACGTGTTTTATGTGTTACTTGATAGACTCATTTATATGTCTTATTTG
>JAJJMC010012982.1:1447208-1585507 GCA_023531435.1 Papaver californicum
TCTTTTGTATATATTTTTTGGAAAATTGGAAAGCGTGAAAAAGTTGGTTTAAAAGTGTTAAAAGCACTCATCAAAATTGCTAAAGGCACACAAGATACTTGATAAAGGAACCCATGCCATAGATAGAGACACCTCCTTCTTTAAATTTGAAATATAAAAGTGGTGGGAATTCTTCTTTTCTACTTGCGTGAATCTGTTAACCAAATATTTGGGATATCTTGCAAGGGTTAAGACAAGATATCTTCTTGTCTTAATTACCAAGAGTCTATAAATGGTTGGAAACTCGGAAGATATAAAAAGTATATCGTGAATAAAAGGATTGGAGCTAAGTCAAGGAAGATACTCGGGTTTGTATTTTTTATAATAATCGAGAGTTTTATTCTCGAGTTGGACTAGGAAAGAGTTTCATTTTCATGGAAAACAGCTCGAGAAGAAAAAGGAAACAAATCAAAGAGTTTAATGGGAATCAAATACCGATATCAAAATCAGAATGAGATTTGTTAAAAAAAATATTATTACCAAGAAGATAATTCTTTCTGCCGAGAATAATTTCATTTATGAGAAGATTTTCGAGGATTTGGGAATATGGGGAGGTTCTAATATAAATAGGAGAGTTTTAGGAACAATTTGGAGCTTACGAAGGGATTAGAGAAGAGACAGATCGGGAAAAAAATCAATCTCAGAAAAGTTTCTTGAGTTGCAGACGAAGGTTGAAGAAGAAGAAGTTAACACAGTTTCAAACTGTTGTTAATAACTGTTACTTTTTCCTTTGAATCCAACTTCAGTAGCAACAACACTTTCAGAAGCTTGATACACCTGAAAGTTGTCGTTCTGTAACTGCATCACCGAGCAGCCTTATCCAGCTGTATCCTTGGTCCGTCTTTTACTACTGCGCCTGAGATAAGTCGTTAAATTGACAGAATTATAAAAGAAAATTGTAAGCAATTTTAATTTAATAAATTCCATGTTAAATTATTTTTCTTCTATTTTCTTCTCCATAAGTAGCTAGTTTTCTTTTCTAGGGTGTAGGAGGAAACCTTTTTTTTATGTGAAATAATTTATAATTGATTTCTTTCACATATTTACTCTCCATTAGTGTTATTATTGATTAAATTCTCTTCTTATAAAGCTTTATTTTAATTGTCCTGAATAGTTTTCAAATGTTGGTATTTAATAAGCGAAAGAAAATTAGATTTTTGTATAACAACGAAAGTTGTAATATTAAATTTTAAAACGATAAATCTTCCAAAACATGGGATTAGGTTCAAAATTGTTTTGAGTATTTGAGAGTAATAGATGAAGTAGTGATTGATTAATTGTACAAACAAAAAAATAGTGCAATCCGAAACCCTAGACTTCTCTCATATTTCTTAATCATTTATTTTGTTTAATTGTCTTTAAATTTATTTCGTAAAATTAACAAAAACACATTTTTGTCTTAGCACATAATTAGATTATTAATTAAATATATTATAATCAATCTCCGTGGACAAACCCGTGCTTGCCTAATCTACTTTGTAGTTGTCATGTGATTGCAGCTATAGGTTTTTGGCCTATTAATTTTTGGCGCCATTGCCAGGGATTGAGAAATAATATCTTTAGTTAATTTTTAATTTTGTGTTTTTTTTATTTATCCTTTTCTTTTTCTATTTAGATTTTATTTGGGTATTCTCTTGTCTTTGTTTTTCAGGTAATATTTTATAAATTCTAGTGGGAAAATTGCCTACCATAAAGGTTAGCATATTCCCAAAATTTATTTCATTAATTTCTATTTTTTAATTTTTTTTTTCTTTTACTGTGTTTGTGTATATTTTGTTTTTCATTTTATTATAAACACACACACACACCATTTTGCTTATTCAGATCACCGATTTTTAGGAAAACTCGTGGAAAAGTACGCTGAACCCGTGCCTTGGGCCTTATGGGAGTTACCAACCAAAATTCCACAAACCTTAGACGTACCTTCGACCAGTCTTTGACTGTAGGTATATTCTGCTAAGATAAACCAAGTTTACCTAAATTAGTGAACCTTGCATTTGCATGTGCACAATTCTTGTCAAACACTAGTATTTTTGCTTGTGTATGCCTCGTTGGATACGCGTAGGAAATAGACTTGAAGAAAACGATTTGTATTGTTAAAGTCCTACCATTTGCACGTTTGCTGGTAATTCATCTTTATTTTCTGCAATAGTGGGTGACAATTATAATGACAACCTGGCAACCAAAACCCTAAGAGATCATATGAACCCGTCTAAAGTAGTACGCGACCCTGGGATAGTTTTACCCGCGTCGAATGGAAAATTGGATATCAAACCTGGAACAATTAGCATGCTTCTTACATTTAGGGAGTTAGAAAATAAAAATTCCTACACTCATATTAGAGATTTTGAAATAATTTATGGGACCATGAGTTATCTAAATATCTCGGTAGATGTGCTTAGGTTGCGTTTGTTTCCTTTTTCTCTTGATGAAAAATCCAAAGAGTGGTATCATTTCATTCCATCTAAGACGATCACCACTTGTGGTGAGCTTGTAGAGAGTTTCACTAAGTTCTACCCACGCCATAGGACTGTTGTTGTTCGTCAGTCCATTCAAACTTTTTAGCAAAAACTAGGTGAAAACCTACACGAATATATCGAAAGGTTTAATGAATTTTTATACCAGTGTCCTCATCACGGTTTTGAAAAAGCCCATATGGCTCAAATTTTGTATGAGGGCCTAGATAGTGAAACCCGTATGCATGTGAACAATAAGTGATGGAGAGTTTACCCATCAGGAGCCTGATAAATATTTTGACTCGTTCATCGAGTTAGCTGAGAAAACTAGGAAGTGGGCTTCAATGAGAGAACTAATATCAAGAAGAAACTGAATTCATAGGGTCAATCGAGTTGATAATGGATCGGATATTCTTAGACGTCTAGAGGCCTTAGAGATTAGGATCCAAGTAGGGTCAGTCAGGTTATGGGCTATAACAATGATCCCGAATTTTGCCTAAATGAGACTACACTTGACTAGGTTAATGTCTTGCATGGAGGTATGAACTCTAAATATGAGGGTCGACCCAAGTTTGACCCATATTCTAATACCTAAAACCCTGGATGTAGACATAACCCCAATTTCTCATGGTCTAAAGGTACCCATCAGGGTGGCCCATCTAGCAATCCACCACCAGATTTTCCTGGGAACCCAAATCAAGCCCAAGAACTAAGCCCAGTTGATACAAAGTTGATGTATTTAGAAGAATCTGTGAAACTCTTAGTCGGCTTGACAAAGGTGCAAGCCCAAGTGAGGAAAATATACCTGAGAGACTGTTCACACCACCAGCACCATTTCCTCAAAAACTTGCCAAAAAAAAAAGCCTGGCATTTATGCTGAAATCCTAGACATCATTAAGCAGGTTAAAATAAACCTTCCCCCGTTATATGCAATTAAACATATGAAAATCTATGCCAAGTTTCTAAAAGATATGTGTACGATCAAACGAGATATGAGTGTGCATAAAAAGGCGTTCTTGACCCAACAAGTTTGTTCCATACTTTCACAACATTACCCAGTAAAATTTAAAGATCCTGGTTGTCCCGTTGTTGCCTGTACTATAGGCATCAACGGTAGAAAATGGATTGTTAGATCTTGGAGCTAGTGTGAATCTTTTACAATTCTCGGTGTATGAACAACTTGGACTAGGTGAGATAAAACCAACTAGGATTACACTTTAGTTAGCCGATAGCTCAGTCAAGATTCCACGTGGAATTATTAAAGATGTTTTAGTTCAGATAGAATACATTATATATCTAGTTGACTTTGTGATTCTATAAACTCAACCTATCTCAGGCCAAGAAATCCATATTCCGATCATTCTATGTCGGACGTTTTTGGCTGCTGCTAATGCAATAATTAATTATCAAAATGGTCAAGTGGAATTTTCTTTTGGCAATCAAAAAATCTCGCTGAATGTTTTTAAAGCCTTGCAATCCCCTTCATACCATGACCACTATGAGTCTGTTTGCATGATTGATTCTCTAGTTGAGAACACTTTTAGCACAAATAGTGTTAAAGATCCGTTAGAGGCATGTTTGGCCCATTTTGGAGCCTACTACGATGAGGATAGTCATTTTGAAGAAGTTAATGCGTTACTAGATTCTGCACCAGTTTTTGATTATAGAAAATAGCAACATAAACCTGAACCTCTTCCACCCACTACAAATAAGCCCGTTCCATCTTTAGTTAAAGCTCTCACCCTTGAATTAAAGTCGTTACCAGATACTTTGAAATATGTGTTTCTAGGTAATGAGAATACTTTTCATGTCATAATTGCTTATGACTTAGCCTGATCAAGAAAGTAAAGTAGTTAGTGTTGTCCGTGAGCACAAGACTGCCCTCAGGTGGACTATAACAGATTTGAAGGTATCAGTCCTATTGACTATATGCACTGAATCTACCTAGAGAAAGGTGCCAAAACCTCAAGAGAAATGCAGAAACGATTGAACCCCAACATGAAAGATGTTGTCTGCACATTGGTGCTCAAGTTGTTAGATGCGGGTATCATATACCCCATCTCTGATAGTAAGTGGGTCCGTCCTGTCCAGGTTCTCCCAAAGAAATCTGGGATTACATTAGTTGAGAATGATAACAATGAATTGATCCCCACCTGAGTTACTACTGGGTGGAGAATTTGTATAGACTACTGTAACTCAGTCACTAGGAAAGACCATTTTCCTTTATTATCCATTGACCAGATGCTAGAAAGATTAGGCGGTCATAGTCATTACTGTTTTCTAGATGGATTCTCTGGGTATAACCAAATCCCCATAGCTCTAAAGAACAATGAGAAAACTACATTCACATGTCCATTTGGTACTTTTGCTTACAGGCGTATGCCTTTTGGGTGAACCTGCAACTTTTCAACGTTGCATGCTAAGTATCTTCTCGGACATGGTGGAAAGGTTTCTCGAGGTCTTCATGGAAGATTTTTCGGTTTTTGGTTCTTCTTTCGATGAATGTTTACACCTCCTTACGCTAGTTCTAGAAAGTTGTTGATAGGTGCATAATCTATATAGTTTTAGTGCAAATTCCATACTTGTTTTAGTTATATTTATTTCATTATACATTTTATTACTCTTGTTTTTTATATTATTTTCTCATGTTAGGACGATTCAACCAAAAGAAGTAGAAACGTCTGTAAAAGTGCTAAGGAAGTGAAGTGCTACAAGTGAAGAAAATTAAAAAAATTGAAATTTCTGTAAATCCAGGAATTCTTCTCACCATCTTGTATAGAATTGAAAGGCGAAGCCAACGCAAAAATAATGAGATCATTCCGAGTTCGTATGAAGAAGTTATGAGCAAAACTGTGAAACCAACTTGGATTTGGTACCTGTTGGGCCTTACTGAGCCTGCGCGGGAAGAGAAATAAGGGAAGCGTCTTGGGCTCGTCTTTGACGTGAAAATTAGGGCTTTTCTTGGTTTTTGAGGAGGTTAAGTCTTCTAGTTGGATAAGGATCAAAAGGAGGTGAAAGAGTTTAATGAGATTAGGTTTCCTAGTTGTATAGACATCAAGAGGGGGTTACCAAAGCCTATATAAAGGGGAGCCTAGATACAATTTTCTACACAATAAAAGACAAATTTCGGTTTACCCCTTTAAAGGGGGGGAACTAGGATATTTTTTCTTCTTCTTCTCCTTTATTCTTTTCTTATATTTTTCATTAGTTGATTCTTCTTCGGTTGGAGATGTAATCGGAAGTTCTAAACAAGGGAATCACACTGGCTGGTTAGTTTTTAATATTAATTATTTCTTTTATCACTTATGTTATACTGTTTATATCGCATGTATGATTGAAAACTTGCTCGTTTAAGTTGTAAATTTAATGATCATGTGTTCATATCTAAAGCTAGACTAGGGTTTGAGATCCGAAATTGTCAAAGAACCCTAACCACAAGTAGTAAAACATAGTTGTTAACGACGGGATGTTGCCATGCGATTATGTGTAGAATCTTAACCTAGGTTAAATCCGTGTGGCTCTTGCGCCGGATTGCTTAGAATAACCTCAACTCACAAATACCATTGCTTTCATTAGGTTAAACTTGAGTGGCTCTTGCGCCAAGTTATTCGTTGATAAGGATTCAAAGAGTGTCTCTTTTCCCTTTGATGATACAAGGAGTTTTTCCGGAGTAGGCCTATGATAGGATTCTCTAGGGTTATTGGTATGCGAATGATTGAATGTTATCTCTAATCGATTGAAGAACTTGTTCGGTGATGGAAAATGAAACCTCTAACCAGTATTCTCTCACCTTGATTTCAACCTTTATTTATTTATTTATTTGTTTTCTTTCGTTAGTTTACCTTAGTTTAATACCTCTACAATCCCCCTTTTTGGTTAATAAGAAGTCAAAGACAAATAAAAGTTCATAGTTCCTCGTAGGAAAGATTCTTACTACTGTTATACTACTTGTTAGTATTAGTAGAAAATATTTAAAGTAATTTTTTGCACTTACCACACGCATCAGTTGTAAAGAAAAGAACTTAGTCCTTAACTGGGAAAAGTGTCATTTTATGGTTAAATCTGGAATAGTGTTAGGACATGTAGTGTCCGCTAAGGGAATAAAAGTTGATAAAGCCAAGGTTGGCCTAATTTCAAAATTAAGGCCACCTAAGAACGTAACATGTGTTAGATATTTCCTTGGTCATGCCGGATATTATCGTCGTTTCATCATAGACTTTAGCAAGATTGTCTTACATATGTCGAACCTACTTGCTAAAGATAATGCATTTATGTTTGATGAAGCATGTATTGAAGCTTTTGAGAAGCTAAAATCTTCGTTAACTTCTGCCCCTATCACCCGACCACCTGATTGGAACATCCTATTTGAACTCATGTATGATGCGTCTGATTATGCGGTCGGTGCTGTCCTTGGCAAACGACATGATAAAGCACCTTATGTGATTTATTATGCTAGTAAAACCCTAAAGGATTCCCAAAAAAACTAAAAAACCACTGAGAATGAATTGTTAGCCATCGTGTTTGCTCTTGATAAATTTAGATCATACCTTCTTGGGTCAAAGGTTATAGTCTACTCTGACCATGCTACGCTCAAGTATCGTTTGTCTAAGAAAGACTCGAAGCCTGGACTAATTAGATGGCTTTTATTGTTACAAGAATTTACTCTGGAGATTCGTGATAAAAAAGGTTCTAAAAATGTAGTAGCCGACCATTTATCTTGTATCCTTGTTGATACTAGAGATGATGAAAGACAAGACACATTCCCTGATGAACAATTGTTTTCCATCTCTCAGTTACCTGGTTTGCCAACATTGTTAATTATTTGGTAACTGGTCAAATGCCTGAGCATTGTTCTAAATAGGATAGAGTAAAGTTCTTGTCTTTGGTCAAACATTTTTTATGGGATGCTCCATACTTATTCAAATATTGTCCAAATCAGATCACCCGTCATTGTATTCTTGACAATGAAATCTCTAGTGTGCTCACTTTTTGTCACTCTGGAGCTTGTGGGGGTCATTTTAGTGTTAAGAAAATAGCTGCTAAGGTCTTGCAATCTAGTTTCTATTGGCCGAATTTATTTAAAGATTCCTTCAAATTTTGTCAAAGTTGTGAAAGATGTCAGAAATTAGGAAAGATAATCCATCATAATATGATGCCATTCAATCCTATCTTGATAATAGAAATATTTGATGTATGGGGTGTTGATTTTATGGGTCCCTTTGTTAACTCTTTTGGCAACTTTTATATTCTGCTAGTTTTTGACTATGTGTCCAAGTAGGTTCAAGCTATAGCTACCAAGATAAATGATCGCCACGTTGTGATCAAATTTGTTAGAGACAACATTTTCTCTCGATTTGGTATGCCTAGAGCAATTATCAGTGATGGAGGGTCCCATTTTTGTAATCGTTCCTTCGAATCTCTCATGAAAAAATACTCCATTACTCATAAGGTTTCTACGCCTTACCACCCGCAGACTTGTGGCCAAGTAGAAGTGTCTAATAGGCAAATAAAATAAATTCTGGAAAAGACCGTAAATCCCACTCGGAAAGATTGGTCTTTGCGCTTAATAGAAGATTTGTGGGCTTACCGAACCCCTTTCAAGACTCTTATTGGTATGTCTCCATATACACTTGTCTTCGGTAAAGCCTGTCATTTGCCTGTAGAATTAGAACACCGTGCTTATTGGGCCATTAAGCGACTAAACTTTGACTTACCAACCGCTGGTGACAACCATAGACTTCAACTCAGTGAGTTAGAATAAATTCATAATGATGCTTTCCAAAATGTGAGAATATACAAGGAGAAACTAATTGTTTTTTATGACAAATCGGTTATTCGAAAGTCATTTGAACCTGGTCAAAAAGTGCTCATGTACAATTCTCGTTTACATCTTTTTCTTGGTAAGTTAAGATCCCGGTGGTCGGGCCCGTACTATGTCAAGATCGTTTTTCCAGATGCCGCAGTAGAAGTTGAAAATCCAAAGAATGGAGAAACTTTTAAAATTAACGGTCAACGGTTAAAACCATATTTTGAGTTGACCACTCATGCAGTGGAAGAATCAGAACTGAACGATCCTGTCAATCAGGACTAATCTTCAAGGTAACCAAGTTTGGCTGAAGACGTTAAACTTAGCGCTCTATGGGAGGCAACCCATATGCGTTTGGTACACATTGCTGGTAATATATTTTTGTATCTTTTTTTACTTTTTTCGGTAATTTCTCTGTTCATGCTTATATGCATTACCTTTAGAACATCGAGGCCTATGTTCAATTTAAGTTTGGGGGTAAGGGAGAAACTTTTAATGAAATAATAAAACACCAAAATTTAGAAACTTATGAACAATTCAGGATGACACTAACCATTCTAAGTAGATGAAAACAAAATTTTTATCTGTAGGAGTTGAGGGACCCATCTAAATGGTATATTCATAAAGACAAAGCTCATGTGTCAGAAATAACATGATAGTCGTCACCATATCTCGGAGTCGTTACCATATCACGTTATGTTTTTATTTTCTGAAACTTTTTGTGTTTCTTTAAGTGATTTGGTGGGGCACTAGTATCGCCTTGTTGTCACCAGGATGAAGTAGAATGATTGAAATCAAGCCCTATTGTTTTAATTGAAATCCATGGGAACTATCATATAAGCTGATGAAAAGAAGCATGCGCTTGAATTCAAAAGGTCCAATCATGTTGTCGAAAAAAATAATATAAATTATATTTATTCAATATAAATCTATCGTTGGGGTCCTTGTATATATCAGCTGAGTTGATACTAGAATTAGGATTCGGACCAGTGAGTGCGTATCTCAATCCATTAGGGTTCATCTTGGTAAGATGTTCATACAAATATTCTGGGAAACACCATTCACCTTAGTCAACATATGCACACTTCTATCTCCATATTCATCTTCTTAATCTATTCATATGATTGTGGTTTGTTAGATTCTGAGTATCATGGTCCATTGTACGACTCTCTGAGTAGTGCTTTGTTTTCTTATATATGAATTTTAGTACGCTTGATTGTAAACTCGTGTACAACAATTGGATTCAAAACAGGGTAATTCCTCTTATAGACAAAGAATTTCGTAGCCAACTAAATAGCATGTTTAGTGTCTACCCTCGATCGTTCACAAGTAGCTAGAGTTTGGAGTAAAGGTTTTGCGGGTATATCTCTTGTAAACCCTCATGAGACAAAACTCGTCTACTAGGGCTACCTAGGGGTTCAAAGGCTTATTGCACATGCTAAGTGCAGTCGCGATTCCTGCGAAAGTGAGTTAGGATTTTTATTTAATTTTTAGATTAGATTTGCTCGAGGACTAGCAAAATATAAGTTTGGGGGTATTGGATAGACACATTTATGTGTCTTTTGATTTCATTTTAATATAGTGTTAGTCCTTATTTTGTATTAATATTGTTCTTTTGTAGGGTTTTTTTTGGAGAATTGGAAATCGTGGAAAATTTGGGTTAAAAATATTAAAGACACCCATCAAAAGTGTTAAAGGCACCCAGGAGAATTGATAACGGCACACATGCCATAGATAAGGGCACCTCATTCTTTAAATTTGAAATACTAAAGTGGCGGGAATTCTTCTTCTCTCCTCGCGTGAATTTGTAAACTAAATATTTGGGATATCTTGACAGGTTAAGACAAGATATCTTATCGTCTTAATTAGCAAGATTCTATATATGGTTAGAAACTCAGAAGATATCAAAAGTATCTCGTGAATAAAAAGATTGTAGCTAAGTCAGGGAAGATACTCGGTTTATACACACAAAAAAAAATTTAAGGAAAAATATTCCCTATTTATTAACTAACGGTTATATTCGCTAAATAAATAGGTCAACGATTACCTAGTCATCGTAAAAAAAATTACTGACGTGTATTTGTAATAAATAACCGTTACTTTCTCTTTTTACAACAGTTTGGTTGTAACAGTTCGGTATAACAGTCAGTGTAACGACGATTTGTAACAACTTTCTTAACGGTTACGAATTGTTGATTAGTTGATTCTAACAGTTATTATAACGATATTCGTAACAACTGACGTGTAACAGTTCAAGTTTGCTACCTATCTTTAACGGTTTAATTAACATTTTTCAAGCATTGTTGATTGATTGTAGCAATAAGGAATTTCATAGGTGTCTTTAATTACTAACAAATTCTATAAGGCGATTCGACGTTGGTAAATATATATATATATATATTATAAAATTACGTGTTTTATGTGTTACTTGATAGACTCATTTATATGTCTTATTTGATCTCATTTTAATATATTGTTAGTCCTTATTTTGTATTAATATTGTTCTTTTGTATATATTTTTTGGAAAATTGGAAAGCGTGAAAAAGTTGGCTTAAAAGTGTTAAAGGCACCTATCAAAAGTGCTAAAGGCACACGAGATATTTGATAAAGGAACCCATCCCATAGATAGAGACACCTCCTTCTTTAAATTTGAAATACAAAAGTGGTGGGAATTTTTCTTTTCTCCTTGCGTGAATCTGTTAACCAAATATTTGGGATATCTTGCAAGGGTTAAGATAACATATCGTCTTGTCTTAATTAGCAAGAGTCTATAAATGGTTGGAAACTCAGAAAGATATCAAAAGTATCCCGTGAATAAAAGGATTGGAGCTAAGTCAGGGAAGATTCCCGGGTTTATATTTTTTGTAATAATCGAGAGTTTTATTCTCGAGATGGTCTAGGAAAGAGTTTCATTTTCATGGAAACTGCTCGAGAAGAAAAAAGAAACAAAATCAAAAAGTTTAATGAGAATCAACTACCGATATAAAAATCAGAATGAGATTTGGTAAAAAAAGTTATTATTACCGAGAAGATAATTCTCTCTGTCGATAATAATTCTATTGATGAGCATATTTTTGAGGTTTTGAGGAGATGGAGAGGTTCTAATATAAATAGGAGAGCTTTAAGAACAATTTGGAGCTTACGGATGGATTATAGAAGAGACAGATCGGAAAAAAAAAAATCAATCTCAGAGAAGTTTCTTGAATTGCAGACCGGTTGAAGAACAAGAAGTTAACACAGTTTCAAACTATTGTTAATAATTGTTACTTTTTCCTTTGAATCCAACACCTTCATCAACAGTTTCTTTGAAAGTAACAATAACAGTTTTAGAAGCTTGATACACCTGAAAGTTGTCGTTCTGTAACTGCATCATCGAGCAGCCTTATCTAGCTGCATCCTTGGTCCGTCTTTTACTACTGCGCCTGAGATGAGTCGTTAAATCGACAGAATTATAAAAGAGAATCATAAGAAAATTTTATTTAATAAATTCTATTTTAAATTATTTCTTGTATTCTCTTCTCCATGAGTAGCTAGTTTTCTTTTCTAAGGTGTAGGAGGAAACCTTTTTTTTATGTGAAATAATTGATAATTGATTTCTTTCACATGTTTACTCTCCATTAGTGCTATTATTGATTAATTATTTTCTCTTCTTGTAAAGCTTCATTTTAATTGTCATTTTTTCAAATATTGATATTTAATAAGCGAAGAAAAATTAGATTTTTGCATAACAACCAAAGTTGTAATATTAAATTTTAAAACGATAAATGTTATAAAACATGAGATTGGGTTCAAAATTGTTTTGAGTATTTGAGAGTAATAGATGAAGTAGTGATTGATTAATTTTACAAACATTAAAAATATTGGAATCTGAAACCCTAGACTTCTCTCATATTTGTTAATCAATTATTTAGTTCAATTGTCTTTAAATTTAATTCGCAAAATCAACAACAAGAATTTTTTATCTTAGCACATAATTAGGTTATTAATTAATTATATTATAATCGATCTTCGTGGACAAACACGTGCTTGCCGCTTCTATTTTATAGTTGTCGTGCGATTGCGGCTATAGGTTTTCGGCCTATCATTACTACTAAGCTCCCTTATTTGGCCATTGAAATACCATTCGTTTCAGAACCTGTATTACAATTCATTTTTGAACCTTTAATACTGAATATAAAATCCAGAATTTCTAATCTTATTCTGCAATACATACATTCTCACTCTAGCAACACAATTAATTCATTCATTCTGGAATCCATACGATAACCAATTGAACCAAGATTTGTTTCATCATTCATTCACATGCCTAAATATATGTGAGTGTAGTTTTTACATCAAAATAACTGATATTAAGGGGGACAAAACATACATGGTTCATTATGTTATAAGAAAATGACAAGGTTGTGTTTCAGCGATTTCTAATTTAAGCAAATGTTGTTCTGCATTATACCTTGGCTCAAAAAAAAAATGTTCGCCCGCTAAAAGAAGTTGTATGTTGACCTCATAGTAGTCTTTCCATCTCCTGGCATCAGTTATTTCCAACAATTCATCCTCACAAACAAAAAGGGTGGTAATAATAACAAACCTTATAGTAGATTCATGAAGCTCTCAATCTGACTACAAGCAGAAGTGATAGTCAAAATCACGACATATAGAAAATAGTGAATTTTAGTAAGATATATACCTCTCTAAAAAAAGATTTGGTTATGTTTATTCACATCGCATCTTGGGTTAGATATGATACTTCTACAATCTGACAAATGAATAAAATCACAAAGGATTCTTGAAAGGTAAAGGGAACAAATTACGACCACTACCTTCTCTTTGGTTTTCATCTAATTGCAGAAATTGGCCGGGATCTCATTAAACCTATTGCTTCTCAAAATGAAATACTATGCCTGAGTCTAACTGTATCATCCAAACTTAAAATTTTAACTGAAATTTTCTTAAAAGGTATAACAAGCAAAACCATAGTAACATGACTCGGGATTGCATCGTATTCAACCTACATAATTCAATTGACATATAAAACTACTTAGTGGAGGCACAAACACACCTAATTTTATTTTACAATCTAGTAATGAACTGAAATCACAAAAGGTTGTTGGACTCCATCAAGAACTAGAATCCGACTAGACAAAGGGAACAAATTACGAACATTAGTTTCTCTTTGGTTTTTATTTTAAGTCCATAAATTGGTAGGGATTCTCAATAAAGCTAATGCTTCAGTGTCAATTGATTCATGCATCTACAAACAAATGATGACATCTTACAAACAAATAAAATACTATGTCTCGCTCACTTCATCAACTAAACCTACAAATTTCACCAAAATATTCTCAAAATACAATATAATATTTCACAGCAACATCTACAATCATATAGATGTATTCTTAATCACAATCAACAAACACAAAAATCATTAAACATATACAAATCAACCTAAAATCAACAACCACATATAGATCTGAATATTCAGATGCTCATAATCACAATCAGAAATTGCATCATTAAAATTCAATAGTTTCTACCCCCTTCTTCTAAAATGACTAAACCCCCAAATGTTGAAAAACTTTCGATTAAGAAAAAATAAATAAACGAAAACATAAAATACCTTAGATGAAGATAACCCAGATTTGCATTTCTAAAATTATGAATTATTGCCAATACTTCTAGAAATTGATTAAACTTAAATTTAGGCTTAAATCGATGTTTCACAGAAGCACTAATGACTGGTTTATTCAGTAGTTGAATCTCAAAGTTTCTGAAGATTAGATCAATGGGATGAGAAATGGATGAAGATGAAATGACAAAATGGATGAAGTAATGCTCAGGCTCTCAGTTGTTACTTGACATAAGAAATGTTATATTTATTTCAATTGGTATTTCAATTAATTGTGTTTTTTCTTCTTCAGATTTTTGGTAATTAAGATGAAGAGTTATAATGGATAAAAACGTAGGATAAAAAAAAGGTTAAATGCTGGGATGTTAGGGTTCGTTTTGTGCGTGAGTAGAAATAGGGCGGAGATAGTAGTAATAAGGTTAACAAAGTAACTTAGCATATTAAGTTGAGGATAAGAATGTAATTGTCCACAACACTCCGAAAGTCAGTAACAAATTTAATTATCGGAAGTTCGGAACGAATCTCTTAACTTAAATTTTATGAATTAATTTCTCCACCATCAGATGTAAATGAATGGATAATTGATTATACTTTCTTTGTTTTCTTTAAAATCTCATCTTGATCTTGACCATCCATCAATGTAATCTGATGGTGGATAAATTAAGTAAAAATTAAATCATAAAATTTAAGTCAAGCGATTTGTTCCCATTAATTATTACAATATTAAACCGGCATCAAAAAATTTGTAGCATTGTATTACCGTTACTAAATAAATAATTGTTAGTAAAACGGCTGCTACAATTCTCCTGATTTAGTGTGGTGAAGCTTTGCACGATTTGAACTGCTTCTATGGAATTGGTTAGCTTAATGTAGCTACTTGGTAACATATAATCAAATTATCAAGCTAAGGTAAAAAAACTCACACGAAACAAGTCTAACGCAACGGTGCCATGTCACACAAATTTACAAGAAAATTGTCGAAGCTAGAGGTGTACGAAGTAAAAAAAAACTGAGAACCCTAATACTCAGGCATAGATCAGCATGTTTTACACCCTTTGATAAACAAAATTTGGTGGTACTAACTACTAAATATCTGCCGAATTCGTTGTTTATCCCAATCTGCCAAGCACAGATATTCCTCACCCTTTTCGTCCTCCCTCACTCCAGCTTTCCGCAACGGGATCTTTTTTCTGGATTGTTATTGAAGATAAATGATTATTATGGTGGTTCCAACTTCCAGTCGATGACATGTGATGTTTTACATTGAATCATGTCTAACATTGAAGCGAACGATTTCTCTTTTATAAGTTAAATTGGTTGTATATATATACATGATATCCATGTAAGATTTACAAATGAGTTTATTGTTTTTTTTATGATGATGATGCCTTGTAGTTCTGTGTCAAATGCCAGGTGACCAGCACGCATCCATGTGTGGATACATGGCTTGTTCAAATGTGTATATTTGTATATCATACGCTAGACAAATTATTTTTGCCAACTGTCTATTTGCGAAAGCTTTCGCCGTAGCATTTTCACATTATTCCGATGACACTATTAGATGAAACGGTTAGCAATGTCATTCACCGAATCGTTAACCCATCATCCCGCATAGAGTACAGAGTGTCATGTAGAATTATCACCCAATCCAGTTCAATGCAAGTGGTCTCTAAGCTCTTTGTTGTTGTTTGGATTGCAGTATGCTATAATGATTTTCATTCCACTTTGGAGTACTTTGGGGTGGCAGTGGATGGAATATAAATATCCAGCCTAATACGAGACTTACGTATTTTATATAAGATCAACCCAACAAGTTAATAAATTAAAATATGATCATTTTAAAATAAAAACTCTCTATGCAACTATTTTAGTTAATGATTAATACAACCTTAATTAATTGATATTAATTGTTGAATTAATTTTTGATTAGTTTAATCAATTAATTAGTTATAATTTTTTTTTATTATTATTTTTAAACTTTTTTAAAAACTTTTTTCTAAGCTTCTATTTTTCTCTTTTTAATATTTTTGATTTTTTTATTTATTTTCCCTATTTGTTATTAGTATTTATATTTTTATTTGTTTTTAAATTTTTTTTAAATTTCTTTTTAGTTAACTAGAATCAACAAGTATTTAAAGATTTTACTTGTCGATTGTATATGACTACAGACCATGAACCGGAATTGGCAAATATAACGAAGAACATTTGTCGATTCTAGTATCAATATGATTTTTAAAATTTTATATAAACTAAAATTGGTAGGATAAAAGTATTTTATCAGTCGATTCTTTATAGTCGGCTAATAGGTAGGTTCATGTCTGCCGATTGTATCATAAAAAATTACCAAAAAAATAAGTTTAGCAAATTAGAATCGATAGGTATTTAGTGACTTATTTGGCGATTGTGGATGTTATTCTTAGTGAATGAAGAACTTGGACCAGAATCGACAGATATGATGTAGAACATATGTCGATTCTTACATGCATATGATTTTCAAAGATTTGTATAAACCAAAATCGGCAGATGAGAAACATTTTATATGCCGATTGTATCCTAAAAAACATCCAGAAAAATGAGCATTTCGTGTAATAAGAATTGGCTGATATGCGATTCTTGAAATAATCAATCATCGTGCAAATTCCATATCGGTCGATTGTTCTTGAATCCATTTTCTTTTCCAACAAATGGTTTCAAAAAAAAATTGGTTTGATTTTTTTTTTCCACTTTTCGATTTGTTTTGAGAGAGATACGAATAAACTAAAAGTAAAAAGTTTAAAAAGTTAAAATAGAAAAAAAGATAAATAAATAATTAATAAATTAAATTTTTTGGTATTAGGGATAAGGATAGAAATATAATTCTAATTATTGAGGGTAATTTAGTAGTTCCACCAATTTAAGACATCCTTACCCCTCATCTAGGTAGGTGAAGAATTTGGAAGGCCTTAAATAAAATACATAGGCCCAAATTAGCCCGGATAATTATAGATAGAAAGCTCTTGTGGAGAGAGAAAACCCGTTTTGTTCTCTTGGTTCTAGTTTGGATAAGCCTCTTAATGGATCTCCTTTCTTTGCAGAGATGGTTAAGGGAAGAAATCTTTCAATTTTATAAAAGATAAGGCAAGATATTTTACCTAGCTACACACAACAAATATGTGTTTTGGGATGGGTTTGTAAGACTACAAAGCTCCATATTTAAAGTGTTAAAGTGTTATGACCAAGGTGTTGTTTGGAAAATAAGAAACAACAATATCGAAAATCCTTAAGATATTTATTAAAAGCATATTTCATAAATTAGTAAAGACCTAGCTTTGTCCAACTCATAATCGATTTTTCTCTTAGTATGACTACTAAGATTAGATAGCACACAACCATGTACTTGACTATTACAGCGGCAAGAGATATACAAACCTCTGGGATGGGAAGCATATAATTTCGATACTATAAATGATATTCATATTATAGGATCTTGTTTTGAGTATCTCGACATTTATGAACATTCCCAATCAAACTCATGTACATCTTGATGTCGGCAGAAACTCATGAAGATAACAGATAAATCGAAAATATTAAAGAGAAGTTAATCATAGTCAGGATCGGTCTCGAATCCCCCTTTTGACTACCAAACAAGTTTTGCAAGTCTACTTCCTTAAACTATGTTATGAAATTGCCTTTTTAACATATTTATTAAGGTATGGATTCACCCGGAAGTTCAATACACTAAATAATAACAAGTTACCAATTAGTGCAATGCCAAAAACACGAAGTCCATATATAAACTATACTTCGTAACTTTATATACTTAAGTTGTTGAAGCGGCTATTGCATATCATTCCTTTTGATACTTCGATCATAGTAAAATGATAAATTCATCAATACTAAAGTCATTGTAACAAACTTAACTGCTGCTGTGTTTTCAGTGAATAAAGATTAGTAAGAACAATAGATAACAATGGAATAAGTCAAGTCTGTAGTTACTAACTCAAACTGATTGATGATTTTATTATTGTATTTGATACGTCTTCAGGTCTTCATGAGTAATTATATCAAGTCCCAGTATTTCTATATTACTAAACTAACCTAACGAAGTTGACTTAAATAATCTACTCAAGCGACTTGAGTTTTGGAACTAAACTTGACAGACCAACGCTTAATGGGTTTAACCGAACAATGCTCTATCAATCTCCCCATTTTTCAATTTTAATGACAAAACTCTTTACATATTGATAATACAAGAATTAATAGAAAAATTACATAACTTAACAATCTCTTAATTCTATCTTCATATTTCATCCAAGTTTCAACAGCCAATCTGACCTACAAATATTCAAAATAAGTGTCGATGTTGAAACGTCTAAATAACAAGTAAAGTTAATGTTATTTTATTACGTAGTATGTGAATACTACACAACATGATATGTTTCTCCCACTTAATCAATGCTTTATTTTTTTTCTGTTAGATATATACTTTTTACACACATGTTCTATCTCAAGTGATTGGAGTCGCTCTATAATACATACATTTCTCCCCCCCCCCCCCCGGTCCGAAAAACAATACAACTAGTGTTTCGAAAGGACTTCACAATTTCATAAGAACTCGATTCAACGTATGAGAGTCTAAGCCGGAGGTATAACATACTATCTTCGATAAGTCTGCTAAGATCATAATTAACTTAGATTCTTATCAGGATGCAATTGTTATTCGAAGCCCGTTGCATAGTTAACATTTTCTAAGAAAAACTTATAAGTATATTGTATGTGTACGTAATATTTTTTTCCACAATGTGAACATACTTTAGATATAGATCGAATTTTATAAAAATTAAAACACTTCCGTTAGGTCCTCCTTTTAGAATATCAACATTTATTCAATAGAAAGATAATTTGAAAATATTTTATGTAAAGACAATAATAGAAATCTCCTTGAATTTTGTTTAAAGGCGAGGTCAAACCATAAGTATTTCTCATGTAAGGAAAAAGTACTTCCAAACTAGTTCATGACTTCATGGTGTATGCTACAGAATACAGTGTAACATATATTCCCTTTGTTTGATTGTTTTTTTTTCCTATCTTATTTCGTCCTTTAAAAATTGATTCTACTTAACAAATAAAACTATATATCCAAGATTACTATTTTAATTAATTGGTGTATAAAAGAAAATTAATTCTAAGATATAAGTCGATTAATAAAAAGTTTTAATATATTCATTAAAATGTTGGTAACCAATTAATATAAAACATTACTCGAACTAATAAGGATAATATCACTAGGTTAAGTAGGGTCGAATATTTTAGGAATTAAGGAAATGAAAGTACGGTTTATAAAATAATTTAAGTGTTTATGTAGGAAATAAACTATAGGACCAATAAGGTTTCAATGATGTTGATAAAAACCTGGGGGAGAACCATTTAAACCCCTTAAGAATTCATCATTAACAAAGCATATTTAACTTTATTTTCATTTGGTATTTGACAAAGTAAGTTATTTTCATCAGTAGGTGTTAAAGAAGTAAAACGTCAATCAAAGATTTAATTTACCTGGTGATGACTAGAAATACTAATATTCTTAAAAAAATTAGTAAAAAGACTACCGAGAGCTTATTGACCTTCAATCCACTAACTAAAATTATCACATAAAGAGTGAATCTTGTTAATATGTTTCATATGCATGAAGATGAAAAAACTTAGTGTTATGGTCATAGTCTTTAATCCACTTATCCTTAACATGTTGACCCTAATAAAAAATTTCAATTGCGTAATAAGATTCAAGATCACTAGACAAAGAAGCCAACCCAATGTGGTCAATATCGGATTTTGGTTTGTACCGGTCGAGAGCGATATACTGGTACACCTTTGTATCGGGGAGATTTCGATTCTAAATATCGGCAAATATCGGTCCACACATTATATACCTATAATTATTATATCGAACGTTTTTTCCATATTGGACCTATTAAGAAATAAAACTAGTACTCATTTTTCTAAAATACCATAAAAAACATGAGTAACAATTGAAAACTCTAGAACAAGGATAAGAATTTATTTTATTTTTGGATTTTTTTTTAATTGAAAACCCTAATTTCGGCCGTACCGGTCCATCTCGACCATTTCGGTTAAACAATATCGTTCAATATCGGCCGATATTTTCGTGCAAATTTTGTTCAAGCGGTATAGGATGTTTCGTATCGGGTGAGGCCCGATACCGGTAAAACCGGCCGAAATATCGGCCATATCGGCCGAAATCGGCTACATTGAGCCAACCTATTTGTAGACTCCAAACTAGCAGGGTTTTTTTATTTTCATTATCAATGACATTCAGAATGTTAGAGATGTTCCTAAAAACGGTACCTAATTCAGATTTACTCCACAATCTAAAATAATGATGTAAATGGGATATAATAGTAGGTACAGAGGTGTTTTTTCCTAATAATATAATTTTTCTTTAAAAATGACATATTTTTCAAACTATGGAACCGGTATACGTAAATTTTAACTTTTGAAAAAAACTTTTAAAATCTAAACAACGAGTGTAACATGACTATTAAATTGTATATAATTTTTAGAGCAAATATTTAACATGACCGATCAATTAAAAGAGTAATGAGGGATATATATATATATAGTCTCATTTGTTATCAATCTTGGAATATAGTCTTATTCGTCTTCTAAAACCTATTATTGCTAATACTGATACTAGGAGATGGTTAGGCACATGGGATGGATGGTTTCCGTTGAATTTGCTTATAGTTTTTTTTTTATAAGAGAATTTCCCATATGCATAAAGTTGAGAGATATAAAATTTAGAATTTGCAGGTTATTTTTAGGGTTAAAATATTTTTATGGAAAGCTTTGTTTGGTATTTTCCCTGATAAATCCAATATCGGTAGATATGTCCCTATAGATGACTCATGTCTATTATGTAATTCTTATCAGCTTGATAGTAGAACCTATTTTTACTAGATGTCCTTTTGCTGAAGCTGTCTAAACGGGTTTTTATATGTCACATCATTTTAATATAGTTGTTTACATGACTTTTTCTGTTTGGTTTGTTCATTTGTTATCTGAGAAAAATATTAGAGATCAAGTTGCTTATATTCTTTGGTTTTTATGGAAACATAGGTGTACTAATGTAGTTTTCAGAAAAATTAGGTCTAATGCTTTAGATCTTATTCATTATATTCTTAGAGAAATCACTGCTTTAATGTCTCCAAGTGTTCCAACTCATGTTACTTCTACTGTACTAACTTGTTCTATTGTAGATGACAAAAGATTACATCCACCTTAGCTGAAAGCCATTAGTGCCAGTAGTTGGAAGTTATGAAGAAATCTAGAGTCGAGATCTCTAACTGCCTGAATCATGTGACAACAACTAAGGTCACGTGGTAACATCTCGAGTTATACGAATAGGTCTACAACTATCTAAATTATAAAGATGGGAGCTGAAAAGTAAAACACCTGGGATGAAAAGCTGGCTGGACATTGGGAAGCTGGACTTCGGAGCTGAAGGAAGCAGAGATATTTGTGGGCTGACAAGATGAGTACCTGAAGAGCTAAAATATATATGAGTGAAGATTAGACGTCTCTAGCTATGATGCGGAAATATAAAGTGATCTACTGGGTCTCAGTGATACGTGATATGTAATCGGTCCCCACCAATCGCATAAATAACATGTGGATCATCTCCTGTATATATTTTCAGTAAGACTCATTTTGTAAACTAGAATTCATTATATCAATAAACTTAATCTTTAATTTGTCTCTCTTGATTGTCTTTCGCTCCTTCCATAAAACTTCATTAATATGTACTGAAACCCCAATTTAAGGTTCTAAATTCTAAACAGTTACAAAGTAATACCGAATTATCCAAACAAATCTACATCTTAACTAATATATATAGTGAAGGTACGATTCCTAACTAACAATTTTTTTATCTTTAGCTATTTGATATCCTGGTTGTACACATCTCTCTTATGCTACTTCTATGGTTTATGTAGTGAGACTTGTTATATTTTCTTTGCCGATGTTTATCTTAAAAACAATCATAAGTGTTCTTATGGTATTTTTCGAACGTCTAAGTTGGATTTTGTTTCTGATTTGCAAGAGGTCCAGGTTGGTGCAATTCCTACACATAGGCAGGGTCTAGAGCTTGTCGAGAAGCAACAAGATGGCCCCAACAGTTCTATAAAACCCTAATAATTTCCATAAATGATAATAAGAATGATATCACCTCGATGAAGAAAAACCATTTTACTTTTGACCGGAAACTTTACAACTTTTTGCTGGAAGCCAAACATCTAAGTCTATGTTTTGCCTGTTTTTCTTATCAGTATGTAAAATGGAAATGTAATATTCTAGTTGATAGACTTGCAAAATGTTTGCTTAAATATAATACTTGATAGGCTTGCTAAATATTTACTTAGATATAATAGTTTGCTGATATGATTGAGTCACATACATAACCCAAATAATTAACACTCTATATTATATCTTAGTTTAATAGACGTTCTAATTATCAGAAATCTCCTTATTTTTTAACATCGTGGAAACAAGAAAAACATCATTCTTTTAAAAAAGGAAGGAGTATCTTACTCATTAAAAGAAATAACGAATGAACAATGAAGCAGGTGATAATTTTAACCGGAAAAAATCATAACCGTCAGCTATGATGACCAACGAAATTGCGTCGTCGGATCGTGAAGCAAATTATGGTTAACCAGACGGTCACTGTTATATACATTGCAACACTTACATATGTTATAAATAGCTGTAACAAAACCAGTGTTGCTGAATATCTTAATAGTGAAATATCTATCCCAAATTTAACACACTAAAAATAATCGCCTACAAACCCATCGGCTCGCATGCACGCACTCATAATTTTAATTGAGCGAGTACGTTGAAAACAATCTCAAGTTCCAACAAGACATTAGTGTGGCTACTACTATGGTCTGACCGTCAGATAGATGGTCCAAAGAGTCCAAATACAAATGTGTGTAGGACCGTCTGCTCTATCATTGCACCTCCTTTGTATACGTAGACACACATGGCCCAGCAAAATGACCACAATCTTACCTCCCACGATCTATATCCGACATTGCCGTTCTATTATTACCGAGTTTCCCTCTCTTTCTAACCCCCTCTAAAACATGTTTCAGTTATAGTACACCTCAAATACATATCCTCCACATATATTATTACGGTCGGATAATCTTTACATTTAGAATCTCTAGAAACATCCAACGTCAACTAAATGATAATGACTATATCAACATCAGGAGTAAAATAACAGTTTGTCCTATATATTTCCCTCCTTCCTGGTTTTCCGAACTCACTCACTCACTCATCAACCCTCGCATAGACAGATTTTCGATCTTCTTTCTCAAACCCTTTCAAAAAAAAAATAAAAAAAAATAAAAAAAAATAAAAAAATAAACTAAAGAGAGAAGAGAAGATCGAAAATGCGAGAAATCCTTCACATTCAAGGAGGTCAATGTGGTAACCAAATCGGAGCAAAGTTTTGGGAAGTTATATGTGATGAACATGGTATAGATCCAACAGGAAGATACAAAGGAGATACATCGGATCTTCAATTAGAAAGGATTAATGTATATTACAATGAAGCATCAGGTGGAAGATATGTACCTAGAGCTGTACTTATGGATCTTGAACCAGGTACTATGGATAGTATCAGATCTGGTCAATATGGTCAGATCTTTCGTCCTGATAACTTTGTTTTTGGTCAATCCGGTGCTGGTAATAACTGGGCTAAAGGTCATTATACTGAAGGAGCTGAATTGATTGATTCCGTTCTTGATGTTGTTAGAAAAGAAGCTGAGAATTGTGATTGTCTTCAAGGTTTGTTTTCTTTCCATTTATTTTTTGAATCTTCATTTTCATTTGGATCTTGTGATTTGAAATACATTTTTGTTGCTTTCTGTAGTTTTAGGGTTTCTGTTATTTGATTTATAGATGAGTATGAGATTGTTTGATGTATTTAGATTTGAGAATTTGTGTATCCGACTATGGTATATAGCTTAGATTATACAATGAAGATGATATTTGGGAAATCATGATTTGATTGAGACTATACCTGCATTTGAGTTTTAGTGCTTCGTTTTCTACAGTAATATGGATTTTGTTAAGTCAATCATTCCGCGTTGATGTTGAAATTTGAAAATCAATGTTAGTTTGAAGGGGAATACTTTTGAAATTGTTCCTGAGATTTGTGATACATGATTAAGGGATAAATTTCGTTTCAGTTGGTTTTAAGTTCCTAACTGGTAGTTGTTAGGTTAATTGAACTAGTACACCCATTTTTCTTTGTTCTAGTCCTTTGCCCTCTCCTTTAGCAATACTGCAGTATATAGATATACTACGTTTATTGTCATCTCTGAATGTTAAGAATTTTTTTTGTAGTTCGTACTGTGTGTATCTGCTACATGGATTCTAGAACTAATGGGTAACGTAATTCCTGATCAGAAGAAGTTCATTCTTATTGATTTGCTGTAATTTTCCTCAGGTTTTCAGGTATGCCACTCTCTAGGAGGTGGCACTGGTTCTGGTATGGGAACCCTCTTGATATCTAAAATTAGGGAGGAATATCCAGACAGGATGATGCTTACATTCTCAGTCTTCCCATCACCAAAGGTCTCAGACACTGTTGTGGAACCCTACAATGCCACTCTCTCTGTTCATCAGCTGGTGGAGAATGCAGATGAATGCATGGTGCTCGACAATGAAGCTCTTTACGACATCTGCTTCAGAACCCTAAAGCTCAGCACCCCAAGCTGTAAGTTTTGTGAAGTTAATATAAAAGTTTTTAGTTGGAAGTTTCAAGAGGGGAAATGGTTTAGCTTTAAATTTTTAACAAGGTTTGGTGTTTATGTTTTGCAGTTGGAGACTTGAATCACTTGATTTCTGCAACCATGAGTGGTGTGACTTGCTGTCTGAGGTTCCCTGGACAGCTGAACTCAGATTTGCGTAAGCTGGCAGTGAATCTCATTCCCTTCCCTCGTCTTCACTTCTTCATGGTGGGATTTGCCCCACTCACATCCCGTGGTTCCCAGCAATACATCTCTCTCACCGTTCCCGAGTTGACTCAGCAGATGTGGGACACCAAGAACATGATGTGTGCAGCAGACCCACGCCATGGTAGATACCTCACTGCCTCAGCCATGTTCAGAGGAAAGATGAGTACCAAGGAGGTTGACGAGCAGATGATCAATGTCCAGAACAAGAACTCCTCGTACTTTGTTGAATGGATCCCCAATAATGTGAAATCCAGTGTCTGTGATATCCCTCCTACTGGGTTAAAGATGGCATCTACGTTTATTGGAAACTCAACGTCCATCCAGGAGATGTTTAGGAGAGTGAGTGAACAGTTCACAGCCATGTTTAGGCGTAAGGCTTTCTTGCATTGGTACACTGGTGAAGGAATGGACGAGATGGAGTTCACTGAAGCAGAGAGCAACATGAACGATTTGGTGTCTGAGTACCAGCAATACCAGGATGCCACTGCTGAAGAAGATGAGGAAGGTGAATATGAAGATGATGTTGAGGGAGAATATGAGAACTGAGTGCAGTCCTGAATCCAGGAGCGGCCACAATTGGAAGAACCAGCGAGGGTTTTATTTGGATGATGAGAGTGAGTCTTATTTTCTCCTTTTTCCCGCCTATCTACCTACTACTGTAGTGATCTTTTATCATGTCTGGCGCATTATTAATATTTTCCGTTTTTCATTCTTAAACTGGTCTCCCTGCGGTTGTATCCTTCTGTTGATCCTAAGAAAACATTGTTGTTGAGTGTTTAAATACTTGGATGTTTAAAGTCTATATTTTTATTTTCATTGGTCATATCTCGACTGTTTTATTTGAGCTTGAAATTGCTGATCCAATCTATAAAGAGGTCCATATGGGGGTATGGAATGCAAAGAATGGCTCGAGGTATTATGTTGTTGGAAAAAGAATAAGATCGAGATTGGTAGGTATCATGTTGGTAAAATGGAGTGGAAAATTGTAGGTCTGAAGAGGCGCTGTTAAAAGAATTTTGGTAAATATAATGTTTGACTGGAAACAATACGGTCCCTTAAGTCTATCCATATTCAGTCATTCAATCCGCATCTAGTACATCCTTTCCGTCTCTCGTTAAGTCAAAATGCCAGGTTAGGTTTATGTGCTTATTTTTAATGTACATGGTGTTTTCTTTGATCACGTATGGAGAAGTCAATTTGGTGATCCACCGGCTACGTTAACTGCATTACTTCATTGTTCGCAGTGATGTGTGGACGGAATCACTCTACAAACTACTCGTGAGTTTTTCTCTATCCTTACATAGATGAAACATGTGACAATGCCGGCACACTTATTTCTCCAACCAGAGGAGATTGACCTTGACTAACGAGATACATGCGGGTGGGCCGTGGGGGTGAGAGGTGTTATAGAGGCATAATAATAATAGTAATAATAAGTATCGCAGTGAGGAAAGGGACCCATCAACACGCGGATTGGGCTGTTTGTCTAAGCAGAATTTGAAGAGTTATCGCAGAACTGAGCAAGTATGAGGTTCAAGTTCAATTGATGTTCCCTCTGTTGTGAGGGGTATGCCCATGAACTGCCCAATTTTTAACACTGATTTAGATGAACCATATGGCTTATCCTCTCTTGTTATGGCTTCTGATGAGTCTCTGGCTCCTGGCACAATTGGAATAACCAACACCGAGTTTACTGGGAATCAGTCTGGGATGATTGTAACAGAGTTTGATATCCTAGGTAGAGCAGTGTATTTATACAAAGATCAGGATTACAGTTTTCATGGATAGTAAGATTACATTCAATTAAAAATCATATTGACATATTGTAGTGGTAAAATATTTGGATACACGAGTCATCATCTAAAAGAAGGGATCACGATAAGAGCGAAGCATCGAAAAAGATCATCTGGTCAACCACAGTGGACGAGATATCTACCACATCAACCCAAGATGACGACACATAGAAAGCAAAGAGAAAGATCACGACATGTACAGGGTATTCTTCTTGCTTTCTCAGTCCTTTACTCTTTCCACCTAACTTCTTCAAAGAATATACATCTGGGTAATCAGGAATACTACGAAGAATCAACTTCAAAGTGGGAAGAGTGTGTTAACTTAATTAAGACTGGTACATGAAAGAGGCTAAAGAATCTCATCATAATCAATAGGACCCTAAAGAAAGAGTGAAACTGCTGCAGAGCACGTGTGATGTGATCAAAGACATTCATTGCGCCTGACACAACTCGGAGAAGGACTTCGCTTCGGATCATGGCCAAAAGAAGAATATATTCCTTACTTCAAGAGGCAACCAAAGCGAAGCAATGAAGCAAGAGCATAATCGGGAGCAACCACGAAGCAAGTCAGTTTGCTCCGTGGACTCTACTCCCCGAATCAGAAGACAATAGTTTGGGTGTACATGCTTAACATTGTAATTTGGTTATATAAGCTTTTGACTATAAATGCTAGGCTCATCCAGGAGAAGAAGTAAGTTAAGTCATTTTACAGAGAGGTCTATAGCAAGATTGAAGGAATATTTTGAGAGTCCTTAAGTGTTTTTGAGTGTTCTTAGTGAGATACCACTGCAAGTTAAATCCCTTTCAAGTTATATCAATTTTTTTACCTCCGTGGACGTAGATAATCATACTGAACCACGTATCTCCTTTGTGTGATTGTTATTAGGTTCTTAGTTTACTTATTTACTTACATGTTTATGAATGAATGGTTAGATATGGTAATTAGATTTTATACAACGACATATATTGTGTTCTTGAATACTAATTTACTAAAGATAAAAACAACGACTACTCTTGTATATTGTTCTCTTAACACCGAGAATTCAGGTGAGAGAGCTTGGAAGATTGATGACGAGCTTTCCCAAGACCCTTGGTAAAGATATCCGCTAATTGGTATCGCATATAAAATATAAGCAACAAATTACAATATACCATGAGACACTTTTTCACGGAAAAAATGATAAAAAATTTGGATTTGCTCTGAACGAGCCTAAATGATAATGTTGTAGGCCAAGTATGTAGCACCTCAAACTCTAAATCAAGGTCAGGACTGTGTATCTTTCTCTCTGGGTTGTACCTCTTCTCTACAAAATGTTGTTATGGATGTAAAAAGCTGAACGTAGATCAATTTTTATAGTCCAAATGTGGACCAATAAAATCCAGCCATTTAAAGTCCTTTTAAAGATCCTATTCAAGCCTTAAACCCCAAACCCCTTTGATCTCATAGGTGGAGGGGATCCGTCCGTTTTTGGACCACCCCCTTGGTTCACCCCTGACGGGCCGCTATGAGTGGTTGATAAAACAGAAATGTCTGGATCTAAACTTAAATCCCTTCCTTACAAATGTGTTTGGATAAAATATGTCCCATATAAAGTCCAGTTATTCATGTGGTAATCCATACAAAATGCTCCCTACTGTGGACAACTTTAATAAGAGAGGATGTGCAATTCAGAATACACTCTGCTCCCAGCGTCAATTGGAGGAGGAATCTGAATAATATGCTCATTCACTGCAAATATACAACTAATTAATGGGTTCACTCTGGATCATTATTAGTGTTGAACCACATGGTCAGAAGTCCAAGTATGAGATGACCAACTCTTTAGGATTTGTTACAGTTTGTTATAATCTGTTATAGGATTTTGCTTAGACTTTGACTCTGATGTAAACACTCTCTTCTATATAAGAGAATTATCATTCACGTTAATAAAAAGTGGAGAAGCAATAAAAGCAACTGAATCATTGTCTTCACTTGGTATCATCCAAAAAGATCCAACACCCACGCATCAATGGCTGCACACACCAATACCCTGCAACAGTTGCACATCAACCATTTAGTAAACATCAAACTGACAGAAACCAATTACTTACTATGGAAAACACAGTTCAAACCTTTGCTGAAGGGTTATAATCTCTTAGGCTATGCTGATGGGTCATTTGAAAAACCACCCAAGCATTTGCCAAATCAAACAGATATAAACCCTGAATTTATTAAATTTGAGGAGCAAGACAACATACTTATGGGATGGCTTCTGTCTTCACTCACAGAAGGAGTCATGAGTGGAGTAGTAGGTCTGTCATCATCCCAAGAAGTCTGGGAATCCCTGGAAGAAAGGTTTGCTCCAAACAACCAGGCACATCAGATGCATCTAAAAAGGGAGCTACATAACCTGCGCAAAGGTAATCTCTCTATGCATGAATATATATCCAAGGAAAAAAATCTATTCAACTTATTAACTGCTTCTGGAGTCACAATAACAGAAGAAGATAAGAAACAATCAATCATGAATGAATTGAATCAGGCTTATGATGCAATAATAACTTCATTAAGTACTATTGACAATCTAAGCACAAAAACCTTTTATGCACATCTCTTTACATATGATATGCGTCTGGATCAACAACTAGCACTACTGCAGAAACCCTTAGCTAATGTTGCATCACACAGCAACTCACGGTTCCAACCAAGGCAACCACAAAGAAGAAATTTCAGTTCAAATCGTCAGGTTCAGACCAACAACTATGCACCTGGAAGATATGAACCAACAGACCAAGGACCTTGTCAGTTATGCAAAAAGACAGGGCACACAGCAAATCGCTCCTGGTTCAGGTACAAAGAAGATCTTGTACAACAACAACAAACCAATAAGCAAGCTTACATAGCACTGCCTGGAAGAGATACAAATAAAAATTGGGTAACAGATACAGGTGCTACTCACCATATAACTGCAGACATGAACAACCTTCACATTAAACATGAATATGATGGCACTGAAGAAGTCCGTGTGGGCAATGGTAATGCTCTACCCATCTCAAACATTGTTAAAGGTTTCTTCACTCATAATAATAGGGAATTTTATCTTAACAACGTACTTTATGTTCCTTCTATAAAAGCTAATTTACTGTCAGTGTCAAAATTTTGTGCTGACAATCATGTGTGCTTTGTTTTCCATTCAACCCACTTTCTGGTAAAGGACCTGCACACCGGGAGAATTCTTCTGCAAGGCAAGAATAGGAATGGACTCTATGTGCTCAAGGATGTTCAAGACATTCAAAGGTTAAAACCAACTTCCTATCTTTCTGCATCGGTTCCCATCTGGCACCAGCGCCTAGGACACCCAATGTTGCGCACAGTCTCTTGGGTCATCAAGAATTACTCATTACCTATCACTAATAAATCTTTTAAGTTTTTTCAGTCATGTCATGTCAACAAAAGTTGCAAACTTCCTTTCACTGTTAGCAATACAATAATAGACAATCCTTTAAGTCTAATTGTTTTTTATCGTTGGGTTTCTCCAACTTTGTCTAGAAATGGCTATAAATACTAACTTCTGTTGATGGATGCATACTCTCATTACACCCGGATTTACCCATTGGTAAGAAAATCTGATGCATTGCAAGTCTTTGTCCAGTTCAAACTACAAATAGAAAACCAACTCAATAGAACTATCAAAGTATTCCAATCTGACAATGGTGGAGAATACAGGAAATTCACAAACTTCTTGAATAACTCAGGTGTCATTCACATATTTTCATATCCACACACATTATCTCAAAATGGCTTATATGAACGTAGGATTAGACATATTACTGAGTCAGGGCTTGCTCTGCTATTCCATGCATCCATGCCAACATCTTACTGGTTTGATGCTTTTACAACTGCTTGTTACCTAATCAACAGATATCCAGCTTCTCAAACTCATATTAAAACACCATTAGAACTTTTGTTTCATAAGACACTCCTTCCTAAAGGTTTTTGGGTGCCTTTGCTACCCAAGTCTCGAATCCTACAATTCAAACAAGCTGCAGCCAAGATCCATTCCATGTATCTTCATCGGCTATAATAGTGCACATAAGGGCTACCTGTGCTTACATTTACCCACAAAGAGACTATACATATCCAGGCATGTCAAATTTGAAGAGAGTTCATTCTCTTTCGAAGCCAAGCAGGAGGTTCAAACTGTGCAACTACATCCAGAGGTAAGCCCAACTACAAAAACTTTCACTTCTCCTTCATTTACAGATACATTAATCCCTATCCAGACACATGGGTCTCAGCGAATGTCAGTTAACATTCATCCCAATATGTGTGTAACAACATCAACTGGCCCTAATCTCACAAACTTAGCAGAAGAAGTTCAACAGCAATCTGAGCCCAGTCACTCTACACCAACAGTAACCCAACAGATTCTACCTGTACACCCTATGGTGAAAAGACACAAAACAGGTATCTCAAAACCCATAAGTAAACTTTGTCTGAATGTTACAAAACACCCTCTTCAAACATCGGATTATATGGCACCAACTTGTTACAGCAAAGCCAGTCAAGACCCTGCCTGGCGTGAGTCAATGGATGATGAATACAATGCTCACATCCGTAATGGCACGTGGTCTTTAGTTCCTTATAAACATGGTATGAATATCATTGGCTCAAAATGGGTTTTTCGGGTTAAACAAAATTCATATGGATCAGTTGCCAAATACAAATCCGGGTTAGTTGCTAAGGGTTTTCACTAGTGGGAAGGTGTGGACTATGGTGAAACCTTCAGTCCAGTTGTGAAACCTTGTACTATCAGGCTAGTACTATCTATTGCAGTTATGAACAAATGGCAGATGGGACAGCTAGATGTGCAAAATGCATTTTTGCATGGTGAACTTGAGGAAGAAATGTATATGCAGCAACCGGCTGGATATGTGGATCAAAACTGACCAAAACATGTTTGTAGGCTACACAAAGCCTTGTATGGGCTTAAGCAGGCACCCAGAGTATGGTTCGGTAGACTCACTCACCATTTGATATCACAGATTCAAAGGCTCAGTATCTGATTGTTCTTTATTTGTGAAACAAACTAATACACATATTCTATATGTACTTATATATGTGGATGACATAATCATCACTGGTTCTGATACATCTTATCAACAAGTTAATATCTGACCTTGGTGAAGCTTTTGCAGTAAAATATATGGGGTTCTTGTCTTACTTCCTGGGCTTAGAAGTTGTGCATCAAGGAAGTTCCATCATACTAAGCCAACAAAAGTACACAATAGACTTGCTGCAGCGCATAAAACTTGAAGGCTCTAAGCCAGTTACAACTCCACTAGCAGCTCATATGAAACTCCAGAAGCAGGGCTCTTCAAAGTTCCAAGATCCTTCTTTATATCGCAGTGTGGTGGGAGCATTGCAATACCTGCATCTTACTCGGCCAGACATATCTGTTGCAGTGAACAAACATGTCAATACATGCAAGATCCTTATGTTGAGCATTGGGAACTACTCAAGAGAATCTTGCGATATCTGAAGCACACTGTCAACTATGGTTTACATATCAAATCATCATCAAGCTTCTGTATTCAGGCATATTCAGATGCTGATTGGGCAGGAAATCTAGATGATAGGCGTTCCACCAGTGGCTACTACATCTACTTTGGTGGAAATCTTATTTCCTGGAGTGCAAGAAAACAAAAAACGGTCTCTAAATCCAGTACAGAGGCAAATCATAGAGGGTTGGCTATCGCAACTTCAGAAATTATATGGATCCAGTCCTTGCTCAAAGAGCTTTGCATACGTACAGCTCCATCTGTTCTCTGGTGTGGCAATCTGGGTGCCACTTACCTAACTGCCAATCCAGTCTTTCATGCTCGGACAAAGCACATCAAAATTGACTATCACTTTGTACGTGAAAGAGTTGCTGCCAAAGAACTTCAAGTTAGGTTTATATCATCAAAGGACCAAGTAGCTGATATTTTCACTAAAGGCCTGCCATCTCAGACGTTCTCAATACTTAAGAGGCAAGTTGAATATTCGCCAGCTACCCTTCAACTTGAGGGGAAGTGTTGAACCACATGTTCAGAAGACCAAGTATGAGATGACCAAGCAGGAACAAACTGATAACTATGCCAACTCCTAGTCTTTAGGATTTGTTACAGTTTGTTATAATCTGTTATAGGATTTCGCTTAGATTTTGACTCTGATGTAAACACTCTCTTTTATATAAGAGAGTTATCATTCACGTTAATAAAAAGTGGAGAAGCAATAAAATCAACTGAATCATTGTCTTCACTATTAGATCAGTTGCAGGCTGGTATTGCAAGAAGCCAAGAATGGAAACACCTAGGTAGAAAACTCTGGCCATTAACAATGTTTGTTATTTGCTGGGCTGTTTGGGTGAGAGAAATAGTAAAGTTATGGCAAGCAAAGGACAGAAAGATGAATACGTTATCAATAATGTGTTGAAAAGTCTTCTCTTCCTATTAGGGGTCAAATCAAAACTGGTTTAAGACAATCTCTCTTAGTTAGCTTGTGATTGTCACCTTGTGTCCTATGACTCCAATTGGAAAACCGTTATAATTTGTAATAAACTCAAGATGTAATTTGGGGATAACAACACTCCTCTTTCTGACGTTTTTTTTTTCTTTTTTTTCAATAAACACTCAACCTTTTTTCACATCAGTTCAACGGTGAAGACTTGTGAATATATGAATATCTTGTAGCAAAATTGAACCCAAGCGATTCAATAAAGCAACAAGAGCAAGTGCTTTATATTCATCTTCAATGCTAGACATGGAGCTGATGATTACTTTCTAATAGATCAAGAAATGAAATTGTTTCCTATGAGAACACAATTACCATTTGTAGAGTGTCAAGTATCTGGATTTCCACCTTAATATGCATCGCTAAAACCATGAATCTGAAAAAATGATTTGGAATCAAAATAAAAACCACAACCGAATGTCTATTAAGGTATCATAACAATATACAAATATCTGGGTAGATGTACCTGGCAGGCACTTAACGGGTAGAACCCATTAGAAATCGAAAGCTTATTGGTTTTAAAAAGTTCTAGCTGCCAGACACTAAAATTGTTAACCAGTCCGGGATTAAATTAAAATTATCCGATCCAGTTTTGGGTAATCGAGTTCCTATTCACACGTTAAGTTTTTAATAGCTATAAGAGCTTAGTCGGTGGGAGTTAACCTATAAGTTGATTATGTCCTAAAAGACAAAGAAAAAGATCGATAAAGGAGTTGTAATCAAGATTGATATGTCCACATACTTTCGTCGTTTGATAGAGTAAATTAAAAATCTTATTTGCACTAATACAAAAATGTGTTTCTTTAAAAAATGGTGTTAACTAATTTTGTACCAGTGTATCTCTTTACTAATCTGGTTCTCTAGGTGAATGAGATTCTTGGTAAGTTCTTTAAGCCTTCTAGAAGATTAAGACAAAGAGATTCCTTCTCTCCCTGTCTGTTTCTCTTATGTATGGAAGTTATCTTAAGAACCATCATTTATGCTGAGAATCAGTCTTCGTTAATGATTTTTGGATATGTAAGGAGGCTCTTCCCATCTGCCACCTTCATTTTACTAATAACTGTATGTTTTTCTGGAATTGTAATATGGTGGAATATAAAAATCTAGTTAATATTTTAAAATACTTTGCTCTACCTCAGGACAACTGATAAATTTTTGCGAATTTGGAATATTGTTTAGCAAGAATACTGATAAAAATTTGGAAATTTCCATAAACAACTTTATGGGTATCCAAATGATATCTCCTCAGGACCAGTATCTTGGATCTCCTCTTTTAACTAATATGAGTAAAATCCTTTCCTTTAAACGTTAGGTGGAAAAACTCAAATACAGTCTGGCTGGTTGGAAAAAGAAATCTCTTTCTTCTGCTAGTAAAGCTACTCTTATTTCTTGTGTTACTTCTACTTTTAGTACCTACTAAATGCTTTGCTATAAGCATCTAAAAACACCTTGCAATAATCTGAACAATGTGCAAAGGGATTTCTTCATGGGAATGGACATTGAGAATCCTAAAGGCATCTAGTTCAAGGTATGAGAATCTATATGCAATCTAAGAGAATTAAGAGGGTCGGGCTTAATGAACATGGAAGTTTTGAATAGTGCAATGATAACAAAAATTGGTTGGATAATTCTCCAAGATAAGATTCTTTATGGTATAATACTATTATGAGAACTAAGTATTATAAGGATCAAGATATTATCAAAACGAATACCAAACCAAAAGTAGGTTATTCTTGGGTTTGGAAAACTATCATGGAAGGCATAAATAATGTTCAACATAATAGTCTTTAGAAAATAGTAAATGGGGAAAAGGTTAACATCTTGGAAAACAGGATTATGGACCTGACTATCCCAAAACCTGACAACTATCATGATGATCTACTCATGGTGAAACATCTTATTACAGCTAAAGGGAGTGGGATCGCACTAAAATTGAAATGTGTTTCAATCCTGCAGAGGCCTTAGCTATCAAAAAACAAAAAAGGAGAGGGTACCTAGTACATCACAAAATTTTCTTTTTGAATCTATAAGACAATTCCTAGAATGATCTTTATTCAAGATTCAAATCGACAAGGAAAATCCTCGAACAATATTTTTTCAAGATTTAACTCAACAAGGATATTTAACCTACAACTTTCTTGTATTCCAATGATAATGAATGAGTTAATATATTGCGAGAAAAAAAAAAGCAATGTTAACGAGGAATGAAAGTTTTGTTAATGAGGAATCTGCAATGTTCAGAAAAACCCCGGGACCTCGTTCAGTTTTGAACACACACCAAAATAAGCCGCTCTAATGCTATCCTATTATCATCCTTCGAATTTGATATAGTTGAGAAAGAATATACCCTCCAAGTTACCTTGCTTTAGTTGTGCCGTTACGTCTCTATCTCCCACGAGCATATGCACTTGATTCCCCTATATGATGTCCTTTACATGCCTAGGAGTTTCTCCATAGTCTTTCGTGAAGATTAGTGCTACCTTGTGATGCATCGGAAATCGACTTTGTTTTACCGCAAGAGCACAGTGTCGAAAGATATAGACAAGAGAAAATATGGTTCGTTCCTAAGAGGAGTGTGTATTGCTTATACTAATTAATTCAAGTAACTTTCAGGTCAAAAGATGTTTTTCCAATTTTTGTAAAGAATTAAACTAATGAATGAATTAAAACTATTTAATAAAGGTTGAAATCAATAATAGAAAAGCGTTAAGGTTTTCGGGAATCCGTTGTAGATTAGGGTTTACTTGCGTTCATCACAAAGGGTGTCGATTTTAGTCGTACAAAATAGCAAATCTAGCTACTAATACACGGAAGATACTTCGTTGAAGAATCGTAGAAAAGAATTTTCAAAAAATTTGTTTGTTCTCTATTATCCTATTATCCCTTTAAATACACAATCAACGGGGAAGAGAAGGGACTTTTTCACGGGAGCCATCATTACGTATGTGCCACCAACCATACCACGAGCTCATCTCCAATATAACCTGGTCATCATCACCGAGAATCAAATGGCAACACAACTCTTCTCTTTTCTCTCGTTGCCATGAACCACTGACATTAATGGCCAGTCATCGTTAACAGAATTATCACCTTCAACTGCCATTTCTCGGCCACAGTCATCAAGCTTCATCATTATTGTTTACCATAATAACCATTGACTTCATCATCCAACAACAGCTTCATTGAACTCACTCGAGTCCAACATAGCCTCAACTCCCAGCAATCACTGAGAATACCAACAGTCATAATCATCAAGTTCAGCTCCACCATCACTAACTTCATCGTTGATTCATTACCATCATTACTGCCAATCAACAGCCTCCATCTTCATCACAGCAACCTCACATCTCTGTTCGATCACCTTCAAAGCCCATTAATGGCAGCAACCCATTACATCATCATCCAATCTTCTAACTGCCATTCTATTTACCAAAGAATCAGCACTTTGATTTCACTGCAGCCAGTTCTCACTGACTGATAAACACTTTGAGATCAAAAACAGAGATCAATAATCATCATGATCATCTTGATCAATCACAGCACACATTCATCTTCAGATCAATCACAGGTCGAGATCATCATCAACAGCTCTCAGGAAACCATTATCGTCCATTAATAACTCTTCTCCTTTGCCACTTGATTCAACTGCACATTCTTTTTATTCATCACAGATTCGAGTTATATCCATAATTCCTAGTTCCATCAACAAACTCTGATCATTACCCAAGCATTCTAACACCTCCACCAACTCGCTGCACTCTTTAAACCCAAAATCAGGTTCATCTCTGCTATTGTGATAATCACGATCAATCACAGCATCAACAACTTCATTAATCTTACCACTACCATGTTCTCATCATCTCTAGCCATTAATCATCAAGAACCCATTCTTAATCTCACTGCTATCAACACTCCCTACCATCACCGAAAATCAGCATCACAACTTCAACCGGAATTCTTGACCTGAGTTGGGAAGAAGAAGGTGGCAGCCCCTATCAAAACAGCTGGGTGTTGTTAGCATTATTTGAATCTTGGCAGCCCTGAGTAGAAGTGCAGGTGCCTTTAACCATATTTGAATTCAGATGCCCCTTAGTGTATGACGGAGTGTTAATAGTAGTCTCCCATGAAATGACCTTTTTGCCCTTAGTGCTCGTTTTGCTCATAACTTTCTCATACGAAGTCAGAATGACCTCGTTCTTTCGTCGTTGGCTTCGTAATTCAATTCTATACAAGATGATTCTCATAGAAATCTTGGAATAGACTTAGTTCCACTGGGTCTTTGGCAATTTTTCTCTTGTAAAGCTCAATTTCACTTCTTTCAAAGATGCGACCTAACAAAATACATAAACTACAAAAGTAATAATAATACAAAGTAATCCATGCGAAATCTAGCAAATAAGTGTATGAAAATGATACTTAAAATATGTAAATTATGCACTTATCACCTTGCTTCCAAAAGGACGCCTAAATTGATCCATATTAGACGTTAAGTCTAGGTTAATGAAAAATCTCTTTTTGACTTTAAGTAAAAGCCAATTTTTCGATTTGGATTTGTACTCATCATAAATTATAGAGATACCTAATTGACTTTACCTCACAAGAACAATCTTACAAACAAGTTCTAGATAAAAGTATCTTGTGGAACTTCTAGTGTTATACGAAGAATATATTTACGAAGTTTCTACGAAATCTTGACTCTTGATCGATAGTTCTTGAATGTCCTAATATCAGAAGAGAATGACATTAGAATAAACAAGAATTACGATGATCAAGACAAGATTACATGATTAAAAATCTATCTATGAAAATATATATTGAGTCATTATCCCATGTTTCACGACCCCAAAGTGAAGTCGAAGTCTTTCAAAGTCGCACCTAATTATGCTCATAAGAAAACTAGGTGTTGGAGGAAGACCACTTATGCAACAAGATATACATCTTGTAGATGTATTTTGCAGGATATCCTCTATTTATAATAAATGATCAGGGTTAGGTTGATTAAGGTTAAAGAAATGTATTTCTTGCAACTCATGTAATCTTAATGCTTCATTGAATAAGTTATTTCCATATATAAAAAAAGAACTTGCTTCCTGAGTAAGAATTTAACTAGCATTGGTCTTCTTTCCGTTGTTTGGAGTATGGAAGCCAGTAATTACTTTAAGTTACTTCCAAAGATAACTTCGAATTACTAAAAATAGATAGTGTGTACACTTTTGTAACTTCCTGAATCAAGACCAAACCTTGGTTCACAATTCTGACCAATTTTTGGAAATTCCAAATAAGTTTTACCACATGGGCAAATGCCAAGAATGACAACCGCAAGCATATAAAAATTTTACCTTGAAAACAAATAAGAAAATATAACATTTGTCAAAAACGTGTTTGGAAGTTTTACGCTTTAGGTTCATGAAATCAATAAACTAGGTTCGCGAACTCAATCAGAAAAGGTGTTCAGGAGAAAATTTTCTAATTTAATTAGTATAGATGGTGGATTTCTGACAAAGGGTAAAATAGTAAAACTACATCTACCCGGTTAGAAGAGTAGAAACAAATAAAATATTTTTTATGTTACTGTCCCGACACCAGAAGCATAAAATTCATATTTTAGATTCCGCAAGAAAAATAAATATAAAGCCCTTGTTACAGGCATCTCACACAAATCCTTCAGCCTCTCTGAAAATATATATGTACATATTAGAGCTTCATCCGGCTAAGCTCTTAATATTTTATATGAATATTAGTATTGTACGACTCAGTGCTTACCCCTTTATAATGATTGGAAAACTACTAGATGTATTACACACTAGTATAGAGCAATATTGTCATCAGAATATCACTGGTACTTGTTGTGATACTACCAGATATTCTATGAATCATATATATTAAATCTCAAGCTCCTAGATGTATTGCACACTAGTATAGATCGACTTGAGTCTTCTATAGTGCTATATTTTCCCCGGGTGAATTCCTAGAATTGCTCTATATCAATACTCAAACCATAATCGGTTAACATTGATTATCATAATGCATGACAAGTAACACACGAATGCACTAAGTCGTTGTTGCGCAAAATGCAAAGTGAAAGCTTCGATTGACTAATTTATAATGTTGATTAAGGTTGAATTACATTTTTCCAATATTGGTCGCACTAAAATCCCAATATTGGTCGAAATACAACGAAACCCCAATATTGGTCAACGCCCAGTTTCTAACGTATCATCATGATCACCTTAGAAAAACGTTCCAATGGATAGAGAAAGGGGCAAAATATTCTAAATAACAAATGTTCCCCTATATGTCTACTACTATATACTAAAAGGGCGTCCCGTTCCGAGCAATGGTTTAAGAGATATGGCCTAAACGCTAGATGAAATACAAGCTGAAAACTGTCAGAAAATTCCTGGAAGGTTGTTGTTTGCTCCGTTTGACTACCAAAACGATCTCTGAGCCTAAATCCTTTCACCTAAGGAGGTAGCTGACAATTATCCAATTCCGAATTTGGGTTAACCATCAAAAACGGACATCGTATGAAGAATCTACAACATTTTTACTAAGAGCGTTGTGTCTGAAATTTTATAATAATAAAAATCAATAAAAGATTTCGTTCATTCACATACGAATGATTGTAAGACGTTAATCATATGTTAGACGATCGTCATATATAATATATTTGTGATATAAGACTTTAATGATATAAGGTCTTAATCCAAATAAGACTGAAGAGCTATAAATGAAAGAGACATAAAGAATAAAAGGAAAAATGAGTTGTGGGATCGGCGCCAGCCAGCTGGGTATTCGGACATCCCATGGACGGTCCCCACTCCTCTATCGTCTTATCTTTATTTTATATGACTCCAGCTTTATTTAGGGTTTCTCTCTTATTGTTAAACTCTTTCCACTTTCTATCAAAAGCCTAATCTCCCTCTTGCAATATCATAAAGACCGTATAGCAAGCAAGGCAATAAGGTATTGTCCCATGACCACTGACCCATGCTCAGACTACCTGGTCGGTCCCATCTATCACAGTCTTCATCATATATCACAGTCTTCATTTATCACGACTTTCATCTACCGCGAACTTCGTTCATCATAATTAGGTTTTTATTATTTTATTTTAATTGGCACTTCTACCAATAACTAAAATAACCTAACCACTCTAACACAAGTAAATGATCATATACTTAATGATCATCCGCTTGATGCTCATACGCTAAAGGTTCATTTGACTTGATCCTCATACATGAACAGTGTGACATATAAAACATTGTAAGTCTCTGAGAGATCCAGCAATCTCATCAGACTTATGATTATTAATCTAATAAGATCATCTAGATATCATTTGATGTCTCGGATGATACGATGATATACCACGGTTACCAATGTCAATATTAATAAGACTCTTTATGTCTATAATCTATTAAGTTTCACTGTTTACCTCCAGATACACAATACGCTTTGAGTCAAACATGCTAGAACTCATCAATATGTTAAGACTAACAGTCTTACTAGGTCAACAATTGACCAAATAATACATGTCTATAAAATAGACTTAATCATGTTTAAGACATCAATCATGTCACATGTGGGATATTAATTAGGGTTTTGGTCTGGAAACCTACAACGCGTGCGGTGTAGCAATACACCCACGATGAGAAAGTAAATAAGTTGTGTCAACAGTTGAAGAGATGAATTAAATAATGGCCGTACAACCGTCACGTACCACTAGCATGACAGAATTGGTTTTCACCACGATCACCATGTCTTTACTCTTCCACTTCTTTGCAACTGTCACCACTTACAAAATCAATGTGTTAACTTCCATTGCTATAAATAGGTTCTTAAACCTATTGACAAGAGGACAGTCATCTAACAAGACAATCATCTTAGAAGAGAGCAAATATATATGATCACAGAGCTATCATCTTACAACATCCTCAGAAAACTCAGATTTTCTGATTTTGATATTCAATCTCATTGATCTCAATACCTTTCTCTGCTTCCCTCCCTATAAATCAACCCTTCTCCTTCCTTTGTGATTGAAACAAGATTGGAACGATCATTCCTTGATTTAGGCCAATTTTGTACAGATTGATCTCTCGAATCTTAAAAGTACTTATAAAGTATAAATGTTTAGGTTTAGACGAATTGCTCTGACTATCATCTGCCTACTCCATCACTTTTTCCTTTTACACACAAATAATTAGGTTTGCGAACTCAAGAGAAAAAAAGGCATCGAAACATATTCTTTTATCTTAGGTTCGCGAACTCAAGTGATAAAAACTCATTTGGAGAATTCTTATTGTTTTAGGTTCACGAATTTAAGTTCTTAGGTTCAAACTCAAGTGAGCAAATGCCATCAGTAGAAACACTACTTGATAGGTTTGCGAACTCAAAATTTAAGTTTGTGAACCTAGAATACAAATCTTTTTCTCTTAATTCGGGTTTCAAATTTTTAACATACAAGAGTTTGAATACAAAACTTCACTAGACTTAGTAACTGGTCCATGACGAGTTCCTTCTTTGCATTTCATTTTATACTAAATTCTTCAACTTTCCTTAGAAAGATAGATAGATAGATAGAATGAAAAGAATTTCATAAAGAAAATCAGAGTTTATGTTACTAACTTTGACGAAGTTTTTCAAACGACGCTTTTGGTGGTCTTTAGTCTCCAGTCTTCAAGGGTAACTTGAGTGATTTCTTTGATTCTGCTATCCAATCTAAACTAGTCTGAATCGACTTTAGTAAACTAAATCAAGAAAGAGTTTAGGAAATTAAGATTTACAACATACTTTACATAGCAACACCTGTAGGTACAACCGAGTAATCCTCTAATATATGCTTCTTTTAATTCAGGAAGAAGATAACCTATTATGGGGGATGTGTAAGAAAAGAGATTTCACAGTTAAATATATACACAAGGAAAAATTCGACAACAAGTAGAGGAATGTATTCGGACAACTGAGTGGAGTAAAATGTGGAAGATGGAAACCTCCCCAGCTATTAAACCTTTCATCTCGAAATGTACTCACAGGATCTTGCCTAGTAATGCTAAAATTTTAAGTATTCTCTAATACATTGATCTCATTTACAACTCCTATTAATGTGGTGGATAAACTATATAAATCACCTTTTCACGGAGTGTCCTTTTGCTAAATTTGTTTGGTAATTTTTTTTTTTTTTTTTTTTTTTGGTTCTGACAGGAATGCCTTTGGGACTTCAACCTCCTTTCTTGATTGATCTATTACTAGTAAAGAGTTGGGATATCCATAATTCTTGAATATCTCTTACATAAGTAGAAAATGTGAGACCTTGCCAAGGGATTCTGTAGAGAAATCGTGTTTGGAAACAACACTATAAAGTTTAACTACTAGGATCTGATAAGTTCATAATTTACATATTTTAAGTATCATTTTCTTATACTTATTTGCTATATTTTGTGTGAATTACTGTGTGTTATTAGTACTTTTGTAGTTTATGTGTTTTATTAGGTTACATCTCTGAAAGAAGTGAAATTGAGCTCTAAAAGGAAGAATTGCTAAAGACCCAGTAGAAATCAGTCTATTCCAAGATTTCTATGAGATTCATCTTGTATAGAATTGAATTACGAAGCTAACGGCGAAAGAATAAGGTCATTTCGAGTTCGTATGAAGAAGTTATGAGCAAAACCGTGAAACCAACTTGGATTTAATATCTGTTGGGCCTTATTGGGCCTGTGCGGGAAGAGAAATAAGGGAAGCGTTTTGGACTCGCCTTTGACGTGAAAATTAGGGGGTTTGTTGGTTTTTGAGGAGGTTAAGTCTCCTAATTGGATAAGGATCAAAAGGAGGTGGAAGGGTTTAATGAGATTAGGTTTCCTAATTGGATAAGGATCAAGTGGAGGTTACCAAAGCCTATATAAAGGGGAGTAGATACAAATTTCACACAAAACTTTTTCACGCCTAAGTAGTGAAAACCTAGGTTTAGCTTTTGTTTTCTTTAATATTTTTAATGGCTTTTGAGAAAGTCATGTCTAGCTAAATATTTTTGTTAGGGTGAAAGGATGAACTTGTAGAGATAGTTTTTCTTGTGTTTCAAAACTAGGGTTTTCAACTATAAAAGCTTAATGTCAATGTTTTATCTCTTTTTCAATGTTTTATCTTTCTCGATGTTTTTTCATGTTCTATGCCATGTATAGTTCATTGTTTGATTAGTAGAAGAACTCGTTGATCTTTTTGCGATAATCGTTTTATGAATATTCTTTGACTATTTATGCCACATATACTTAGTGCTTCGAAATTCTATCTTAGGTTGGGAACAAACAATTCTTTTTGAAAATTCTTTTCTTCAATTCTTAAACGAAATATCTTTCGTGTATTAGTAGCTAGATTTGCTATTTTGCACGAGTAAAATCGACACCCTTTGTGATGAACGCAAATAAACCCTAATCTACAACGGATTCCCAAAACCTTAACACTTTTCTAATATTAATTTCAATCTTCGTTAAATAGTTTTAATTCATTCCTAGCTTAATTTTTTATATTAAAAATCTGAAAAATATTTTTATTAATTTTCTTTTGACCTGAAAGTTACTTGAATTAATTAGTATAAGTAATACACACTCCTCGTGGGAACGAACCGTATTTGCTTTTGTTTACATCTTTCGACATTGTGCGCTTGCGGTAAACAAAGTCGGTTTTTCGATGCATCATGATCAACTTATAAAATCAAAAAATATAAATCGTCTAACCAAATTATACTTAGAGTGCTCTATTTCTAGGACGTTTAGACGAATAGAATCTGGTACTCGAGTGCTTTCGTAACCAGTGACTAAAGGATTTTTGGGGATAGTCCTTCTCTAGATGGTATCCTGTGGTTGGTAATAATTTGTGATGAATGAAGAATAGATGAGTATATTAATCCATTGAACGTTTTGTAGCGAAGAAGGATTCCTCAATTAACTCTTTCTCTATTGCTTACAAATCAACTTTCTTCTAAACCTACCACAAAAGCCCCTTATGACACTTTAACAACTAAAACTTCTTTCTATGCGTGGGAACGAATCTTATTTACTGCTATATTATTTATTAATAACGTAGAAGATAAATGAATTAATTTGTGCATTTACGAGACGCACCAATTTTAATTCTATTTTGTTGGTGATATTTTATCAAGTGTTCTTAGGTGTTAGTTTATAATATGGAGTCATGGACACAAGTAAACCTTATAATACAATTTATGCATTCTTTTTGGAACATCTTTTTTTGAAACCATATGCTTTAAGAACAAGGACTGGTATAAACTGTTTTAGTAGTCTATCCCTTTTAAAATGGATTAAAGTATATTTAAAGGAGTGAAAAAACCACGTTAGGATAGAGTGTAAAAATCTATACGACATACAATCGACTGCTCAGAATAAATAAAAGCAACATATTGTGAGTCGTCCAATACTTTTCTTAGATAAAAAAAACACCAGATAGCATACAATTGGCCGTTCAAAACCAAAAAAAAGAAAAAAGAAAACCGAAAAAATGAAAGTCATTTTTTAAAGATTATATCTTTCTTACCAATTCAGATCGACGTTTTGATCGTTAACTCTCAAAACGGACAAAACCCATTATCAATCTAACGCTAACTGTGATTCCAATAAATAAACCACAAAAGAAAGACATGTTTTTACTATGATGAAAACAAAGATTTTTTAGGGTCTATCTTCTGCAAGTGAAAAGTAAAAGACAGTTGTGTATAGTTGAAGCAGTTATGTTTTAAAGAACCCAACGAAAAATCAAAAACGAAAACAATATCTTTTATGATTCATCATATCATACCCATCAGAGAAAGTGGATGAGAGTGGGAGGGATAACGAATGAGTAAGATTTTTTTTTTCTGCTTTAATTCAGCTGTCATTGTTTTCTCTTTCTAATCATTTGGTTATTAGTTTTTAACATCTAGACTCATAGATATTTATATGACAAACCAGAAGCCGTTTAAGGAAAAAAACAATTTAAATGACAAACTGATTGTCTATGTTTTCATTTCAATTTTATATAATAAATAGTTTATCGTTCTATTTTTTTATTTCACACGGTAAATTATCAGTCGTGTGGTGAAGACTTTTATTCCTTCTATCATCTGAATAGAACCTCTGATCGAGTTTTAGGTGAAATGAAACTTCCCTCTATATATGATATGACTAAATTTGATCAAGTTATTTATTCTTGATGAAACTCTCAAACTCCTGACTTCTTGCTCTAAGAACAAAATGGAAAAGGAGCGATCGGAGTAGGACTAGGTTTTGGCTTTTACACGTGAACCTTGGCTTTAACTTTATCTGCACTCGGACAAGTCAGTCGATTATTTGTCAAAACAAGAAAAAGAAAAGCATATTTTCTTCTTTTTTTTTTCCTTTTTTGATTCTAAAGAGACAAACCGACTAGAAGAAAAAATAAAATGTAAAAAAGACAGATCTTACGTAGTTACATTGGTTAAGTACCTCATCCTTATATCTGGCACATTTAAATGGGAACAAACAAATATGTTCTAAACCAAAGACAGATTCATCTGAAGCCAGATAAAGATACCGAGCCCATTTAGAGAGGAGAGATGAATCAAATAACGATGAGTAAATATGTCAGTGTTATGAAATGCAGAGATTGCAAAGAAAAGTTGTAATTGTCACGGGTGGAGGGAGGGGTATCAGTGAGATAACGGCAAGGCTGTTTACACATCACGGCCCTTGCATGATAGTTAGTGCTGACTTCCTAGGCCAGAAAGGCCAAGAATTAGCCAATTTCAGTGGCTCACAAATTGGCTGATGCATTCATTGTGATGCCACCACACAGTGTTGGGTATGAAAATGATTCCGTTTTTTTTATCACTCATATTTTGCATTGGATGACACAATTTGATTGTGCTAAAGACATGTGTTTAGTTTTAAGTTATTGTTTTCTACTGAACAACAACAATTTATTTCTAATTGGGTAATTTTATAAGCAGATTTTAATAAAATGCGGAAAATGTCATTAACAAAAATTCCACCGTTTTTTAAACTTTAATAAAATGCGATTTTTTCCGTCCTGTTTTATTAAAAATACGACTTCCAACCGTCATGGTCTAAGTGGCAGTTACTTATAGCAAAAAGACTTTGAGACCCTTAGGTGTGTTTTTCCCCAATTTTACCACACCAAAATTAAAAGCAGAAGAAATGCTAATGTAACAAAAATTAGAAGACATAGTTCAAACAAATAACTCATCGAATTCAAAGCTTAAGACAAAGAATTGAAAAAATGATTTAATTTTCCAAGGGTCAGCTTCAAATTCTTGCCAACTCACTCTAGATAAAAAGTCAACAACAAATAAATAAAAATCACACATTCCAGATCCAAAACCAAATCATGAACTCTTATATTGTATTCACCTAAACTTGGAATTTTAACAAAATTCATTTGATATATAATCGGACGATAAAATCGAGACTACTGTGAGGATATCAAATTCCAAACTACACGTGTTCGAATACTATGAGAGGAGTATCATATTATAATAAAACGAGAAACACTAAAGTAAAACTCTATAAGAAGTACTGAAACAGACATATGAAACAGACAGCATCATTGCATGATCGACATATAAGCTGCGGGAAAGTATGGCACACTGCTCGAAATACATAACTTCATTGCATGACTGACACACAAGTTGCGGGAAAGCCTGACATAATAAAGGATACTGACAAACATCGATGCATGAGAGACACGTCTCAGCTGTACAAGTTGCGGAAAAAAAGAAACCAAAGCATGACAAATCACTTTCAATGGCCACATGTCAGACATGCCATAATTCTTATAAGACCGCAACATTCATACAAATCCAAAAACGACAACTTGAGCGTAAATCCGCAGAGGAAGTGCGGGATACTAAGCGAGAAACTAAGGGAAATACAAAGAGCAAAAAAAAAAGTCTTGTGGGAAATACAAATAAGTCTTGCGGGATACATCTCGTTCCAAAGACTGGATAAGAACTAATAGGTGGAAAGTTAGATTGGAGGGACCCATGAAATTTGCTATAAATACCAAACTCTCAAACAGGAATAGGAACTGGAAAATTTTGGGGAAATTGGACATAAGGAATAGGATCAGAGCAAAGAGTTTAGGTATGAGACTTGTGTCAATTTGATAGTTCAATTGTTCCTTGATTAGTATGACTTTAATTATGTACTTGATTCTTTTCTGTAACATATTAACATGAATAAAAATGATCTAAATCTTTATCACCCGTGGATGTAGACAATATGATTGTCGAACCACGTTAAATCATTGTGTTGATTCCTGAATTAATTCCTTGTTCGAATTGTTTCCATGTATCGATTTCATTTTAAGAGATTTGACTTAACTATGTTTCTGACTTTGATGGTTGTGATCCAAATATTAGATTTTTTAGTAATCACAGTTTGGCGCTAGAAACAGGGATAGGTAAAGGAATTTATTCTACCTGTCCAAATCTTCATTTTTAATACCTTGAATTTTATTACCTATGAAGCCCCTTATTTTAAAATTAGAAGTAGGTTTGTTTTTAAGTGATGTTCAAAATTTTACATATAGTTTTTCTTCAAAACTTCTCAACTGATGTTTATATGGAATTAACTGATATGATCAAATACGATACTTCTTTGACAAATACCTACCCTTTATATTAACATTATTTGATTACCTTATATGTTCTCTTAATCATGGGTTTGAAAACTTTGTTCATAAACTTCTACCAAAATATTATGTCTTATAATGATTTTACAAAAGAATTAAGCGTGAAAACCATTAAATTTATGTGTCTCTGATTCAATTGATTGAATGAATTAAAATTGTACTAAAATTATCTAGTTTTGATTCATGTTAAAACAATAAAATAAGCCTTGAATTGAATTTCTGAACTTACTTCTGATATGTTCACAAAAAATGATTTAATGAACTTATAAAATCTGAGTTAAATTGGGAAGTTGTCTAGTTTTTACATGATATACCAAATTTCAGCTAGATGATTCCTATCTGTCAAATTGTTTATATATACGTATTGCGGAGATATTAAAGTGTTGTGAAATACACGTCTCATTATCTGAACTCTTGTTAGAACATTGAGAAAGAAACTTCTACGACAGCACAAGAGTGAACACAGAAGATATCATAATATTCCTAAAGAAATTACATAAATGAAAACAGTTGCAAATAGAACCGTTCAAGAACAGGATGTTGACATAAGAAATTTGGGAAATCAGACAATAGAGACTCTGCCAGAAAAAGAAATAGTAGAAGAATCCCAAGGACCACAACCTTTGGATGCTCAAGCAAACATTCCAGAAAATCAATCAATTAACCAACCACATGAAGAAGCATCTCAAAACAGGGTTGACCCCATTCATCAACTGTTAGAAGAATGAATGAAATGCACAAGGTTCAAAAGACTTGTGCAGAAAAAATTGCCCTCTTAACTCAAGAGAACCAAATACTCATACAAAAGGCTCAACAGAATGCAGAAGCATCTGTAACAAGAATACATGGGCAAGAAGTGAGCTCAAACAGATCCGTAAAAAGTAAAGAAAGAATCAATCAAAGGGTGATGCTAGTGGAACCCGCACATGATACATTTTTTAATTCAAGACAAAACAAGATAAATCAGCGGTATGAACTTGATGGACTAGACTTTGACGATTATGAGCCACAAAACAATAAATGGCAAAAAAAAATTTAAGACTTAGAACAAATGAGAGAAGAAATCAAAACCTTAAAAAATAAACAGGAGGGTGGAAGACTTGAAGAAATGCTAAAAGAGGCCAGCAAAACACCATTGGATTCATGCGTCTATCCTGCATAAGTGCAATCTTCCCATCTTTGAATGTTATGATGTGACGAAGGATCCAGCGGCTCACTTGAAATACTACAACCGCAATATGACCCGTTGAGAACAGGATGATACCATCATGTGTCGAATTTTCCTTCAAGCTTGAAAGGGTCAGCATTTACATGGTATGATAATTTGCCGGAAGGGTCAATACATTCGTACGCACAATTGAACCGAAAGTTTTTGGAAACATACATGTACAATAAACCAGCAGATGCTGGAATGGACAAGTTATTTGCACTTGCATGTTGGGCAGAGGAAACTATTCGAGACTACACAGATCGATGGAAGGCAATCTGTCAAGCAATAGGGAATGTAAATCCAGAAATTTCTATTAACTGCTACAAACCGAATGAGCCCACTCTTTGTAGATATTCATGGAAAAAATCCTAAAACCGAAGGGGATCTTAAAAAAATTATTGAAAAATATGCAAGGTTACAGGATATTCAAAAAAAAACATCCAAGAATAAGTTCCCAACATCAGAGGGTCGCCAACAGGGAAAATTTTGTGGAACCCTCAACAAGTTCCGGAAAAATAGTTACGGGAGAAAATCCTGATATTGAATACAAACGAAGTAATACAGATGATGAAAGAAGGTTCAACCGCCAATTTGAGGATCGAGTTTTCACTAAACTCAATACCCCTTACTCACAAATTCTAAATGCAATTAAGAACATGTAAGATTTTCAATGGCATGGGCAAAAGGAAAGCAGTCATCACACACACAGAATTCAAAAGATTATTGTGAATATCATTGTTTTCAAGGCCATCGCACAAGCAGATGTACGAATTTAAAGTTGCAAGTTCAAAAATTGATCGATATGGGAGAGATGAAAGAATTTCTTTATTTACCCAATCCTCCACCAAGGCTCAACATGGGAAAAACTTTAAATATTCCACAAAATAACCGAACTATTAATATGATTTCCTATACCGAGTCGAGTCAATCATCTATGAACGCAGCTATTGACAAGAAGCTGTGTAAAAGGGTTCACGGGCATGAAATCTTCAAAATTACGGGCAGAGTCACAGAAACATGGGAAGAATGGATGGCTTCCCCGTTAACTTTTTTAGCAGACGAGGTTGACCAGGAAATTGAAACACGTAATGATCCGTTGGTGCTCACTATACCAGTATCGGGGTGCAATGTCAAAAAGATCCTCATGGATGGGGGAAGCTCCCTTAATGTGTTATTTTATGGCACGTTCCAAAAAATGGGATTAAAGGATGATCAACTTACACCTTCTTACTACACTATCTATGGGTTTAATGGGATAGCCTCAAAACCAAAAGGGGAAATTTTACTTGATGTTATGGCAGGACTAATAAGCATTTTGACTAAATTCAGTGTAGTGGAGGCACCGTCTCCATATAATACCATCATTGGTAGACATTGGTTCCACCAATTGAAAGGAGTGACCTTAACATATCACCAATACATGTGGTTCCCAACACCGCAAGGGGAGATGGAGATAAAAGGGGATCAGAATGTTGCAAAATCGTGTACCCTAGCAGAAATTCGCATGAATGAGGAACGAGTTCAGCAACAACAAAATAAAAAGAAAGAACGAAAGATAAAAGCCAGAGAAAAATCCATAAGTCAATATTTAATTGGGACCGCGGCTAAAGAATCGGTGAATGAGACAAATGAAAACACTTCATCATAAGCGGGCATATCAAAAACTAAAGAAAGGTGCAATATCCTAGAATTGCAATTAAAGGGAGCTCCTACACTATTAGGAGCTCCCAAATCCACTTTCTCTGCAGTCGAAGAAACCAAGAATGTAAATATAGGAACAGAAGACTTCCCGAGAATAATTAAGATTGGAACATTAATGCAAACAGAAAGGGAACATGATTTGGTTATTCTACTTGGAGATTATGTGGATATTTTCGCATGGAAAATGGAGGATATGCCAGGCATTGATCCAAATATTGTCCGTCATGATTTGCATATACATCCGGGTATTACACCTCTTCGGCAGCACATACACAAAGTGGCACCCGAATATCATTTTCCAGTTGAAAAGGAACTAAAGAAGCTCATGGATGCAGGATTTATTCGAGAGGTGCGATACCCAACTTGGAAATCTAACATGGTGATTGTACCAAAAAAGAATGGGGGAGTAAGAATTTGTATAGACTTCACCAACTTAAACAAGGCATGCCCAAAGATAGTTATCCGCTTCCCAGCATTGATCAGTTGGTGGACGCGGTTGAAGGACATGAGGCTTTATCCTTCATGGATGGGCATTCAGGGTATAATCAGATTGCTCTTGCTGAAGATGATCAAGAACATACTGCAGTTTTCACTCCACACGGTTTGTATTGCTATACCAGAAAGCCATTTGGGCTAAGGAATACGGGAGCAACTTATCAGCGATTCGTAGACACAATTTTTAAACCATGGATAGGCCTCACCATGGGCTATGTAGATGATATGTTGATAAAAATTAAACTTTCAAAGGATCATCTAAAATACTTGAGAGAAATATTTGAGGCCTTACGAAAATACAAAATGAAAGTCAATCCAGACAAATGCATTTTTGGAGTTACGTCTGGAAAGTTTTTGGGGCATTTGGTCACCAAAAAAGGGATTGAAGTTGATCCGACAAAAATACAAGCAATTATCAACATGCCATCACCAAGACATGTAAAAAAAGTCCATAAATTAAATGGTTGTTTGGCCGCACGTAGCAGATTCATTGCCAGTTCATTAGACAGATGTAAGCCCTTTTTTGACACTTGAAAAAGAAAAGTAAATTTGTATGGAACAAAAATTGTGAGCAAGCTTTCCAAAACATCAAAGCCTATCTCGCTACATTACCCACATTATAAAAACCAGAGCCTTAAGAGGTACTGGCCTTATACATAGTATCAACATAAGATGCAGTAAGTACGGTATTGGTATGAACAAACGAGAAAGTAGAGAAACCAGTGTACTACATCAGTAAAACTCTCAACCTTGCAAAAAGGAATTACACCAAAATTGAACAATTGATATTAGCGCTGGTTTTTGCCACACAAAAGTTGCGTACATATTTTCTAACACACTATGTGCGGTTACCAAGTAAAGCTCCGTTAGAATCTGTACTAAAGAATATGGGAAAAGTAGGGAGAATAGAAAAATGGAATGCACAATTGAAACAATTCCACATCATATTTGAAATACAAACTGCACAAAAATCACAAGTCTTGGCAGATTTCCTTGCGGATTTACCACTTGATGATGATTTTGAAATCCAAGGTTTGCCCGGAATAGAAGATGATAATTCCTAATATATTCTGAGTTCTGTAAACTCACGCAGATGGGAAGTATTTGTTGATGGGGCACGGAATAAAGAAGGAGCGGGAATCGGAATTGTGATTACAACTCCTACGGGAGACCGGATGGTACATGTATTTCGTCTTGAGTTTGGTGAACACACAAATAATATAGTGGAATATGAGGCTGTGGTGCATGCTCTTGGGCTCATCATCGAATTGGGAATAAGCGATGTGCGACTCACAAGTGATTCACAATTGATAATTCGGCAGGTTGAATTGAAATATCAAGCGCTTGATGAAGACCTGATAGAATACAAGAATCTTGTGCAAAAATTGGCGTCTCAAATTCCAAATATAATTTTTCGACATTTATCCAGAGATAAGAATCGCCATGCTGATGCATTAACATTTATTTCCTCAACGATAAAAGATCGGAATACATCAGCAATCAAAATTGGGCGCATCTATGAGCCGTCAATTAAGTTGTGGGCAGTTGAAAACATGGAAAAAAGAAGTTGGTGAAGATATTGAAGATGCAACCGTTACAGATGATGCAAAATTTCCACAGAAATCAGAAGACGAATTATCTGGAGAAGATTGGAGGATCTCAATACATCAATACTTACAAAATAGAATATTGCCCGCAGACACTAAAGAGGCAAGGAAAGTGCAATCAAAATCTGCAAATTATCAATTACGGGATAAAATTCTGTACCGCAGGTCTTTTTTGGGACCGTTACTTCGATGTTTATCACAAAAATAAGGGCAACGTATTCTCATTGATATTCATTATGGAGATGCGGGAAATCATAGCGGAAGACGATCACTCGCACTAAAAGCAAAAACACAAGGCTATTACTGGCCATTTATGCATAAAGATGCGGAGAATCTGGTAAAACTATGCGAAGAATGTCAACGCTTTGCGAAAAGAATCAAAGCTCCCGCAACGGAACTCAATTCTGTACTCATCCCTTGGCCATTTGCAAAATGGGGAGTAGACATTGTTGGGCCATTAGTGGAAGGCACTCAAAAAAGAAAATATTTGATTGTAGCCACATATTATTTCACTAAATGGGTTGAGGTCAAAGCTCTTGCTCATATCAGAGATACGGATGTTTTTAAGTTTTTATTCGAAAATATAATTTTCATATTTGGAATTCCGGTAGCCATAGTTTCGGATAATGGACAGAATTACAAGGGAAAAATATCGATATGCTTTTTAAAGCATTTAATATTCAAAAGAACAAGTCCACTCCACTTTATCCTCAAAGTAACGGACAAGCCGAAGCAACAAATAAGACAATTGCCATGAATCTGAAAAAGACTCTAGATGGTCATCATAAATGATGGTGTGGACAACTTCATAATACTTTATGGGCATATCGCACAACAAGAAGAGAGACCACTGGAGAGTCACCATTTCTTCTTACTTATGGAGCGGAAGCAGTTATTCCAACAAAAATCATTTTACCCACAACAAGAACATAAGCGTGGGAAAAGAATTTGAACTCAGACCGAATGCTTGAAAAGTTGGATGACTTAGAAGAGAGAAAAGAGGTTACGCTTCAAAAAATAGAAAATTATCAAAGAAGATTGGCAAGAAAAATAAATAAAAAAATGAAGTTGCGGAACTTTGTGGAAGGACAATATATACTGCGACAAATTCCAAAATATCAAAAAGATAAGAAAGCGACGAAATTTGCACCTACATGGGGAGGACCATATGTTATACAAGATATTACGGGTCAGGGGTCATACCATTTGCGGAATATGAATGGAGAAATCTTATGATATCCTTGGAACGCACAATATCTCAAGCCATATTACCCATAACCAATAATGCAATTATACAATAATTTGACTTCATACTAGGTAAAGCAGAACAAATGCAATCTCTCTAGAGAGTCCATGTAAATGTCTATGGGTGTATGACTATTGGATCTTTCGCTACAGGGATGCCGAATATGACATTAATTATTATATCAGGTACTCTCCACTTTAGGAGGTGCACTAGGGACCACATCTTAATTTCCTTCTGGCCAAACAGAAGTTAGACATGCGCTACAACCCTCAAAGTAACTCAAGGTATAAAATTGCCTTGCGGTTAATCAATACACACATTCAATCAATGAACTAATCATTTATATATATTTGAAAATTGTATTGTAGGTAAAAAAATACAAGACAAAATGAAAGTGCTAGTACAATGTGAAAGAAGGAAAAAACTAAGCAACAGGAAAACAAAGGAAAAAACTAAAGAGCGGGAGGCTTTGCATTAAAAGGAGGATTTTGGGGGATTTTCTTGCGGATATAGACTTTGGTAAATCCATCGGCCTTAACTTTATCAAGAGTGTTGTTGACCACTTTTGCAATTCCAACTCGAGCTTCGATCCTCAACCAAGAAATATAAGATTTTATGGCTTCAAGCTCCTTCTTGCACTGATCTACCTCGGCTGCGGATTTTTGGACATTCCCCTTCCAAAAAACTATTTTCTCTCGTTCTGAAGCTAAGTCACGAGCCAAACTTTCGTACTTCAAAGTTTCCTGTCGCTATTTATCCTCTCCTTCTTTGGTTTGAGAGGATAAAAGTTCCAGATGACTTTGTGCCTCATTAGCCAGTAGCAAGCTCCAGCTGCCCCATGACTTCTTCCATTTTAGCATTGGCAGCACCAAGATCTCCTTCAGCCTTAGCAGCTTTTGCGGCCGCATCCTTGTATTTTCTTTCAAAATCTGAAGCAAAAACAACAGGTTAATCAATGCGGAAATAGTATTCAATTTCAAGTATGCAGGAAAAATAAGATACCTCTTTCGGGGGATTCAAACTCTTTTAGTTCGTGGGCCATTGCGTCTCTCGAAACATTAAGAAAATCATATTCTCCAGAAATCTTATGATAATTTGCAGTAAGTTGCTGAAGATCTTGACGACACTGGTTTAACTTCCCTTGTTTCAGTAAATCTGTCCTGCAACTAGTCAGACTCCTTTGTACGTTTTTCAATCTCTCTATGTAAGCGAAAAATATCGCTCTGACGATGGAGTACGGAATCAGATAAGCTACATATTTTGGCTTGAGCATCCGCAAGTGCGTTCCTTTTGGCATGAGCATCTGCAAGTGCGCTCTATCTCTATCTTTAATTAATTGCGCCATATAAAGAGAAAGCTGGGAGTTGTGATGAGAACCGGAACGAGAAAGTCCCGTAAGGATGTCCTGGCGCTCCACACAGAGTTTGCGATTCTCTTCTTCCAATCTCTCATATCGTGCCCGCGCTTCAAGAACGCAATCTTTAGTCCACAATAAAGTAGCATTAAACTCCTCCTTCTTGCGGATATACTCTCCATATAAAAGCCGGTGCTTCACTTTTGATTCATTATACTTCAGTCTGGCTAGATAATTTCTATCAAGGAGATCATTAAATCTTGTTTTGGTTCACACATTTTCATTATTGACCTTTAAAACATGATCTTTCAAGCATTTAACTCTATGTCGCAGCCTAGTCACAAGGTCTGAATCCCCGTTGATCCCATAAAGTAATTCAGTAAACATGTAAATAAGGTAAGAAAAATGACGAGAAGAAATTAAACCTTGATTTTGAAGATCAAGTAACTACTGACGAAGCGCATCATTTTTCCGATTCAAACCCGCAGCTTCTTCTTCCACAGTTCTAAACTGGGTCTCCATCTTCATGGATCGCCCCTTAAAAAACTTATAAGTCGTATAGGTGGCATTTTGACCCCGGACAAGCCATAATTTTTAGGATTAAAGTTATAAATAAAGATAAAAATAAAATGAAATCTAAGGTTATTAAAACAATAAAAATACCTGCAAGAGAGCTTGTTGCGGGAAAGAATATGCTTCACCATCTGCAAGCGCAATTGTCTCCGCAAGAGAAGAAGGTTGATTTATGTAGAAGGAGGGGTCGACGGGTTGTCCTTGACCTCTTAGCCAGGCATCCTTCACTGTGTCATACGGTGCAGACCGCATGTACTCCCGCAAGTTAGCGACCGCAGGACTATCTGATTCCACTGGCAAAGAATCGTACGGAACAGATAGTAGCTCCTTAGACATAAACCAATGAAAGGCATCTTCCTCCTTATCCAAAAGATTTGAATCTCTCGCAACTCCTTTTCCTTTATTCTTCTGCGATATTTCTTCATTTGATTGCACTACATCAGCGACAGCCACGCTTGTGATATTAACTATAGTAGGAGCAGTTTCTACCATAGTGTTTGTTGGTTCACCTTCTACTGCTCTAGTATTTGTCGGCTCATCTGCCACCGCAGTGTTTTCCTGCTCGCCCTCTTGGGCTGTAACACTTCCTGGTTCACCTTGAATGAGGAGATTCTCCTTATTAGATGAATCATCTTCGCTTGTAGAAGGTTCGAGAAGGTCATCTCCAAACAAGGGAGAAAGTTGAGAAAGGAAGGAAGGCTCGGGATCAGCATCTTGGTACGAAAAACTGACCGTAACATCCGTAGCTTCCACCAAGGCACCAACTAATTCCGCAGATTCAAAATTTGTCAACTGAAGCGGGACATTTTATTCTTCATTTCACTCCGGAACAGAGCAATCCTCATCTCTCAAAATTGGTTGATGAGGGGAAGAGTTACGAATTTCTCCTTCTTCCCTGTCAGTGGAAGCACGGGGTGTACCCTTAGATTTTTTCCGACCCTGTCAATATACCGCAAGAATTCATCAAATAAAATTCATAAGGATAATTAGAACTCATTTGGATAAATCAATACCTTTTCTGAGGGAGTTGCGGCTTTGCGCTTAACCCCTGAATCACCTTTTGCGCCCCCTACAGTTTGCGTCTATAAAAAATAAAAAAATTAAACGATGTTTAAAGTATGATATAAGAAGATAGAGAGAATTTACGTACCATATTGACAAGCGAAAAAACGAAGCCTTCAAATTTCAACCGCCAAGGGAAGTAAGCATCAAAACAAGTTAGAAGGTTGTAAACCACGCTTTCTTGGATGAACCCGAAGACCCATGGACCTTCGATGATCAGAGGAGTGCGGTACCACTTAAAATCATGATCATCGCGGATTTTTTCCTTTGAAGGATCCCGCGTCCCAGGAATGAATTTCAGCTTGGAATTATCAATCTCCCATAGCAAACTGAATCCTTCACCACCTCTGCGGCCCGGACCGACACTCCATCTCTTATAATTCTTCATAGTTTTGTTGTCCGCATATGTAGCATGGAAGTTATCTACCGTGTAGTGTTTACGTTCCGTAGGGTCGGGAACATAACATGTGAAATTGGTTTTTCCCTTGCTACGCACACTATATTCATCCAACACGCGCCACCAATTCCCGTTATATTGAGTAAACGATCGGGCTAAACCGTGCTGAGACTTGTTACGGCTTGCGCGAACCTCAAATTGAAAAGAATTCCTGCTCTGATACAGAGGAAGCTGCAAGGCCGCATCCAATGCTCCCGCGGGTATTAACAGCTTGTTGTTGTTGTACTTAAACTTCTCCATCATCTCCAATGTAATTTCATCTCCCTCAGAAGGATCGTAGAAGGAAACTTTAAATTGATGTAGATTGTGTTTCTTTTTAAATTCCGCAAGGTTCATCGATTTAAAACTCATGTTTTCGTTTGACCGCTTACTCTTAGAAGCTGGCTTGCTGGCCGCAACAGATACATCTGAAGAATTTATAAAGTTGGAAGGTTGAACTATTGAACTACCAGATTCATCTACCCCCTTCTCCCTCATCACATCATAGCGGGATGACTTCCTATCTAAAGGATGATCATCCCGATGAGAAGCACCACCAGCAACTTTGTTATCATTCTTTCCAGTCATGATAAATCTTTATCTGCATATGAAAATAAGAGAAGATAAGTACACCATGATCAAAAGAAATAACAAAACAGAAATGTTACAAAGAAGAAGAACAACAAGATGTTCATTAAATCAAAATACAGACTAGCAAACAATTTTCTGATCAAGATCATGATAAAACAACCAGACATCAAAACAAAAATAACATCATCATCATTATCACCATTCACTCCAGCAAATAATAAACAGATAAACAAGAATATCATCAACATCATTACTGATTACTATAAAAGATTTAGTTAAAGAAATTGATAAATAAGCAAATACATTAAGAAAAAAGTTAAGAGGATTACCTGTAACGAAGTAAAAGACAGAAGGAAAATCTGATGATTGAATGAAAAGGAAGCTTGATCCCAATGCAAAAATCCTTAATCACAAAAGTTCAGGAGAATGAAAAGGCACAGAGGAATCTTTGAAAAGTTCATAAGAATGAAAAACACAAAACTTTAAGAAGAAGAAGAAGACAAAGGATATAAAGAATGAGATAAAGGATGTGACTAACATTAAATAAGAGAAAACTGAAACTGACGAACCGTCGAAAAGTGAAAGAGAGAGAAACTTTATCAGAGATATGATTTGCTCGAAACCGCCAACTGACAGAAACGTAGGGAGAAAATTTATTGCTAGCGTGAAAATCGGGAAAGCTAAACGTGGGAAGAGAACTAGCGTGAAAATCGAAAGGGTAATAATTATTTTTCCTTTTTCAAATTTTTACCATATGTCAAAATTCAAAAGAAAAAAGGGGCAAACTGTGAGGGTATTAAATCCAAAACTACACGTGTTCGAATACTATGGGAGGAGTATCAGATTATAATAAAACGAGAACATCAAAACTCTATAAGAAGTACTGAAACAGACAGCATCATTGCATGATCGACACATAAGCTGTAGGAAAGTATGGCACACTGCTTGAAACAGATAACTTCATTGCATGACTGACACACAAGTTGCGGGAAAGCCTGACATAATAAAGGATACTGACAAACATCGATGCATGAGAGACACGTCTCAGCTGTACAAGTTGCGGAACAAAAGAAACCAAAGCATGACAAGTCACTTTCAATGGCCACATGTCAGACATGCCATAATTCTTATAAGACCGCAACGTTCATCCAAATCCAAAAATAACAACTTGAGTGTAAATCCACAGAGGAAATGAGGGATATTAAGCAAGAAACTAATGGAAATACAAAGAGCACAAATCAAGTCTTGCGGGAAATTCAAATAAGTTTTGCGGAATACATCTCGTTCCAAAGACAGAATAAGAACTAATAAGTGGAAAGTTAGATTGGAGGGACCCATGAAATTTGCTATAAATACCAAACTCTCAAACAGGAATAACGACTGGAAAATTTGGGAAAATTGGACATAAGGATAGGATCAGAGCAAAGAGTTTAGGTATGAGACTTGTGTCAATTTGATAGTTCAATTGTTCTTTGATTAGTATGACTTTAATTATGTACTTGATTCCTTTCTGTAACATATTAACATGAATAAAAATGATCTAAATCTTTATCACCCGTGGATGTAGACAATATGATTGTCGAACCACGTTAAATCATTGTGTTGATTCCTGAATTAATTCCTTGTTCGAATTGTTTCCATGTATCGATTTCATTTTAAGAGATTTGACTTAACTATGTTTCTGACTTTGATGGTTGTGATCCAAAAATTAGATTTTTTTGGTAATCACAACTACAATGACAAGAAATAACATGGGGTAATGTCAATCAACATTTAGACCGCATTTCAAACCCTAATTGATAATGTTATATTCATATATACAACGAAACCTATTGTAAATACCTAATATGACAATATAAAAAAAATCCTTGCTGCATAAGATTTTTTTTTTTTATCCTCAACAAATGATAACAATAATTTACAAAGATCATTCACCAGCAACATCATTTTTCTGGAATCTTCTTTCCAATTTGTTGTTTTTCACAGATAAAGGTGATTTCAGTTTTTCAGAGGAAATAAAAAGAAACAGAAAGAATAGTAAGGGTGAGCTAGCAGCGGCCAAGGAAGAGAAGATATGAGTCGAGAAATTTAGGGTTGAGATTGAATTTTCATAATAGGTTTTGCACTTTATAAAGGTAATTATATAAACTGTGTTACATTTTCTCGTATTTTCTCCCAAAAAATTTACCAAATAAACGACACATGACATTTCATGTGGGGACTGACGGAATTATTAATATGATGAGTATTTTAATAAAGTTCAAAAAAATATAAATATTTTATTAAGTCAGTTTTTAATACTCAAACATTTTGTTAAACTACCCGTTTTACAAGGTATTCCTATTTAAATCAGTAATCATTTTTGTTTTTTTGAACATTTATAAAGTACCCTTAATTTAGCTAACGACAAGTTAAGTACTAGGTACAGTTGTCTCATATGAGAAAAATGCTAAAAACCTTTGAATTGGTTGAATAAAACTGATTTGCCCACATCTCCTTGGTAGGGAGGATAAACAAATTAACAATCCTAAAAACGACGTTAAGATCCTGAATCGGAATCGACGAACCTAAAATGTGTTGTAGAAGGTCGTGATTCTCTATCAACCAAAAACTCCAAGACACTTAAAAATAATAGACCTTTTTAGGGAATGCTAAAACGAATATGTAAATAGTGCAACGATTCTAAACAGAGATTGACGAACTGAAAAATGATATGGAAGACCAACGTAGAAACTAGTAAAGGATAAATAAGTAAATTTTCACTGATTTAACTAAAATAGATGGAAAATCTGACGGTGGGAGTACTTTATGGATTATCAAAATAAAGGAATTATAAAAATATTTTATGGATTAGTAATTGAATTGTGAGTATTTTGAACAAATTCCCTTTCTAATTTAGTTATAAACAGTCATGCCGGTAAGTTCTAACTTCTAAAGCTTACAAGCTGCAGCCCGCAGGTGGCCCACAATGTCAGTCAACTCAACTCTAGTATGATTGATGCCCCATGTGGAAGATTAATCATAAATACATTGCTTTATTGGATTTGCATCCAACACCATTTCATTGCTTTTGGTTCGGACTTCAGAGGGGAAAATGGCAGAAGTTATGGGTGTTCAAAATGAGAACAAGTTGGAAGGAAAAGTGGTTATAATCACCGGTGGAGCCAGCGGTATTGGAGAGGCAACGGCGAGGCTATTCTCCCATCATAACCCAAGGATGATTGTCATTGCAGACATCCAAGATCAATTAGGCCAGGATGTAGTCACATCCGTTGGTTCCCAAATTTGTTCCTACATCCACTGCGATGTCACTGATGAACTACAAGTCAAATCGATGGTTGATTCCACAGTGAAGCACTACGGCCGACTCGATATCATGTTTAGTAATGCTGGTATCGTTAACTTCAATCAGCAAACAATCCTTGATTTAGACTTGTCTGCTTATGATCGTCTCATGGCTATCAATACTCGAGGGATTGGCTTGCGTGAAGCACGCTGCGAGGGCCATGGTTGATGGTGGGTCAAAAGGTAGCATAGTGTGCACAGCTAGCATTGCAGCAAGCTTACCGCTAGGCGGATACGTGGATTACGGGATGTCTAAGCATGCAGTACTGGGGTTGATGAGATCAGCTAGCGTACAGCTCGGCAAGTACGGTGTCAGATTAAATTGCGTATCACCATCAGCTCTCGGAACTCCGATGACGTGCGAAGCTTATGGTACTGATGTAGAGGGCGTCGAGAAGAGGTTTCTGAGTTCATGTGTCTTAGGAGGAAACGGGTTAGCTTTGAAAGCAAAACATGTTGCTAATCCTGTGTTGTTCTTGGCTTCAGATGACTCTGCCTTCATTACTGGCCATGATCTGGTTGTTGATGGTGGCTATATACCATCTTCGTTAATCCACTAGTCTAATTATAATCTCTGCTGCAATCAGCTCGGTATGACCCGATTCTGTACTATCAAAATACTCATCTTATCCTATTAATAATTGAGCTTTGAATAGCATGTACACTGATGTAGATGTTTGTGGTTATGCTTGTCTCTTTGTTTCCTTCCTATTTTGGTAAAATCATCAGCTAAGAATTACAGTCAGTTGCGATACAGTTCTAAACACGAAGTGCGCAGCAAGCACCCCACGTATATAAGCTCTTAACCATACAGCGTCCATAAAAACCGCTGTCAGAAAGCAATTTTAGAAAATTCATGAGCCTTTATGAGTAAGGAGGTGATGCATGTGATGGAGTTCATTTATGTCCTATTCCAACTCCAACAATTATGAATCAACATCATGCATCTACAGTTCTAGATATTATTATTGTTCAGGAAAAAAAATAGAAAAAGGATTCCTACTACTTTTTTAGGCACTTAAAATGCAAACTTAAATATTCCAATCAAATCTCAACAACAATTTTACGATGAGATAGGAGTGGGTAAATAGCAAACATTCATCCACAACTACCTTGACTTGACTTACACAACCACTAGTACACCCCACTTGTCAATGAAATATTAAAGATGGTCATGAGAAAATGGAACTTCATAAAAAATAACAATACAATTTTTATGCTTAAATATAATTTTAAAATATCTCAAATAAATAACATCAAACAAGATAATACATGTAAATGAAAACAAAGTAGAACTTAAAATACAAACCAGTTATTAGGTTTTTACTCACAATATTGGGAGGGAAAATGGGGGTGGAAAATGATTTCAAGGATGGGAAGTGTAAGGTGGAATTGGAGGCCATTTACCATACTTTGGGTGGTGGAAGAATTTCTTTGGGATTTTGGGCATGTGCAAGAATTTTTTTGGGATTTTGGGATGTAAGAACTTTGGTGGGATTGGGGGTAACTTGTGGATAGGATGGAGGTACTTTGGAGGAATCTTTGGGAAAGGAGGTAGTTTAGGGAAAGGAGGACATGGTGGCTTGTTAAAGATTGGATGAGGAGCAGGAAAGTATGGTACAACAGGATTTGGAGTAGGAGTAGGAGTGTCCACTGGTGGAGGTTTAACCGTAGGTGTGGGGTTGACAGGGACAGGTACTGGCACAGGCACAGGGGGAGGCTGAGGCTTTGGTGTATATACTGGGACTGGTGTAGGCTTTGGTGATGGAGTCTTAACCTTTGGTGATGGAGTCTTAACCTTTGGTGTAGGCTTTGGTGTTGGAGTCTTAACCTTTGGTTCAGACTTTGGAGGGCAAGGCTTTTTCTTAGGCTTGTGCTCTGGTTCAGGTACAGGTGGAGGCTTGTATACGGGGACAACCGGTGCTGGTACAGATGGAGTTTTTGGTTCAGACTTTGGAGGGCAAGGCTTTTTCTTAGGCTTGTGTACTGGGACAACTGGTGTTGGTGCTGGTACAGGTGGTTTGTATACTGGGACTACTGGTGTTGGTGTTGGTGCTGGTACAGGTGGTTTATATACTGGGACTACTGGTGTTGGTGCTGGTACTGGTGGTTTGTATACTGGGACTACTGGTGTTGGTGCTGGTACTGGTGGTTTGTATACTGGGACTACTGGTGTTGGTACTGGCACTGGTGGAGGCTTTTCATAGACTGGAGGATGAAGAGGAGGAATTTCCTTTGGTGGGTGTGGAGGGAAGTAACTGGTCAATGGAGGAAAGTGAGGTAATTTGTACTTTGGCAACAAGGGTTTCTTCTTGAACCATGGATGATCCTTCTTGAACCATGGGTGAGGAGGAAGTGTTGGTAGTGGTGGGTATTTGTAATGAGGCCAGAAAAAAGCTGATGCGCATGTAATAGGTGAGATAGCTATTTTCCCAGTAGTACTAAATGTGTGTGTTCCTATTTGAACATCTTTCGATTTTAGGGTAAGTTTTGCAGCTTCTATGCCATGCTGTGTAGAGCAAAGTGCATTTGATGCACTATGAAGTTGTGCAAAGCATTCTTCCTTCAACTCCGACGAACCTTCTTTCAAGATCTCACTTGGAAGTATCACCTTGAATTTGCCTTGCTCATCAAGCTTACCTTCTCCTCTTGTTTGTAACTCTCCTTTTTTTAAAAGCTTGCAGTCAATTGTTACTCTTAGTCCTGCAGAAGCATTCGCAATGTCATCAGGTTAAACAAATTTTACGTAAGCATTCAGTATTAATTGCAGCTAGGCCTCGTAAAAAACGTAATGCAACATTTTTGTACTATACAAGTAAATTTGGTTAGTACCTGATAGTGCATGAGTACTTAAGAGATTAGACTGGGTGCAGTCAGAACATGTTGCAATACCGACAACCTGAACAGATTTACGAACAACATCGTCACAGTAACAGGATGATATGACTAGTAATGTCACACAAAACCCAAAAAGGGATCTACTCGTCCAAATGGGAAGAGCTCCCATTTCGAGAAACGACAATCACAGAGAAGAGATAAACAGATTTAAAGAATAAGGGAGAATGATAATGAACTAAAACATGAGAATTATGATAGGCAGTCGAGAATCTCGACCTTTCTCAAACTATAGCTAAGCTATTTTTGATGAAGAAGGAGTGAATTGTTAATCTTCTCTTCACCCAATGCATTGTTATATATAAATATGATCATATGCTGCAATTTACTCGCCGACCAAACCTATAAAGATCATCACATGTCATGAGGTCCCATTGAGATCACTCCCTGTGTATGTGTTGGGATGAGAGTGAGAGAGCATTGCTTCTACTGCTCAACTGCTTTTCATTGAATGAGTCCCAACTACTACCTATCCCCCCCTTTTTTTCTTTTTGTTTTCATACTTCTTTTGGTTATTTACCAGCTAATATTTCTCATAAACATAAATGACGGGCTGCATAATTCAACAGCTAGGTGTCAATTCATTTACAAACAGCCCCTGTGTATTAGTTAAGGCTTAACCAGTCGGTTATGATCATTAGACAAATTAGCTAGTATTATTTAAGAAAGTCGACAATTGGCATAGCTCTACATTTTGCATATCATTATATTCTACCAATGTACTAAACTATGCAGAGAGGAAATAGAAGATTCCATTTGAGGTTGAATGAACTGATCAGTAAAAGACAGTGAAAGTGAACTGACTGTTCGGTAAGTGCAGGCAGAATGCTGCACATGCATGAACCTTGCACAGAAGATATGATTGAGTACAAATATCATTGCTTGATAAAGAGATTGCTGCCTGCAGCAATTGCACTATGTCCTTACTACTTATTACATCCTCCCATCACATAAATTCATTGGGGTGAATTTCTATGTCTTATAAGGGTAAGCAGGGAGGAGTTAGGTTAAAAGGGTTTGCTAAGAAATCCAAAAATCTCAAACCAAATATAGAAAAAGGAAATATGAAATCACAGATGAGATGAAAGAGAAGATCTATCCATTTCTCTACCCCAACATTTAGGGCTTTCACAGTTACCGACAGACTGTCAGCATTCAATTCTTCTACTTCTACTCAACAAATTAGAGTAGTTCCCTCCCTGGCATTAGAAAAGCCAGTTTTAACTGTGTTGTTGAGGAATGAATGGATTTCTGAGTAGGTGCATGGCTGCTAGTGTTTTCATTTTGTGTTATTTGTCACCATTAGCAGCATCTATTGCCATAAAACAGAGAAAACAATGTCTAACAATGTCAGATAAGTATGTCTGTGCAGCACCAGGTGCCAAAGTGGAATACATCTACATCAAAATATTCCTGCTTTTAATTTAGCTACTCTTTGACTTGTAAGAGCTCTGGCTCTATGTTTAATTGGCGTTGCCAGAATCTTAGCATTTTGTTCAGTAGCTTACAACAATGACCTAATATTGTGAGCTCTGATGACCAGATCGGTACCAGACTGGGCTTTTTGCCTTATTTTCTTAGAAAGGTTTTGAGATGGATGCACATTAAGTAAAGATGAAAAACTACTCAATCTAATTAAACAAGCCGTAAACATCCCCCCTCCTGATTCAAATGTGGTTTGTTAAGTCATACATGCCAAAGTAGTGTAGTGGTATAGATCTCGGCAAGAAATATGTAACTGGGATAACAGTTGAACATTAACAAATACATACTATTGTTATTTGCTTACGACGGGTGGTCCATGTTTTGGGGTATAACCTATGGTTTATGTACACGCCTTAGCAATTACCATCAGAAAAGAAAAAGAAAGAAAAATTGGAGATATTTATATATGGCCTAAAAAACGATTCAAAAAAAAAATCTAGCCTAAAAAGCCATCGGAACAGGATTGATGTCCTATGGCTTATGAAGTCTTTGTTATTAATTTTTACGAGTGGGTATAGTCGGGATTAGACTGGTTTTATCCTCGTCCGCATCCAATCTAATATATGACAGATTTAAAATTTAATATCCGTATCCAACGGGTTTATATTTGATGGATGTACAGATGAGATACAAATGATTCAATGAATTTTGTTTGTAATTAATATTCTAAATATAGAGGATAAAACTAATAAAAATGATTTTGAATTCGTATAAAATTTATACATCAACAACGTGTATATAAAAACAATTCCTTAGAACAAATACCGTACATAAAAGTTTTGATGTGCTAAAACCTACGTAACAACGACATATGTTTAAATGGATTTTATGTAGATTTTGTATTAACAAACCCCATATTTTATGAAAAATCAATAAATACTCTTAACGTGACGGAAGTGGATATCTAATAGAGTTTTAAGACAATATCCGCACCCATTTTGAAATCCGTTGGATCCCACTAATTACATCTGTATCAAATCCATTAATGTACTGGTGGACCGGAACGGATCCACGGGATTCTATTCTAAATGCCCACCTTATTAATTTCCATCCAAACTTTTTTTATAAATTAGGAAATTTGCTGGTTGGTCCAAAATATCCGGATCCGTGTAATTTATGGTTCATCCAAAAAAAACATTTAATCGGAGGTCTAAAACTATTTAATTCATGGAAAATGTCCCAATTGTCCTTGGTTATAGTATGTGTGACATAAACCAAAAAATGCTTCTCTCTCCTGCCAAAAACATAACAAACATTATTATTTTTTCTCTCTATACTTTTTCTTTCTTCTCATTGTTCTCAAAGTTACAAGCGGCCATGGAAACTTCGTCGAGATTCATGATTAAAAGTCACTGAATATGCAACAAAAATTTAATGGGTAACCTCAAATATCACTACATCAATTGTGTTTTTCGTCAATCCTTGTACATAGTAGAGATCTCGATAAATGCTTGCTTTTTCTAAAACTATGTAGATCTGCGTTTGGGTGAATGATGGCGAGAACAAGATTGTATAGAGAATACACACAAGAAAGGTAAAACTTTTAATTTCACTTTTGTTTCTAATGATGCTTGAAAATTTAGTAAATTCTTCATTTTTGGTTCACTTTTAGGGGTTTGTGGTTTGAATTACTCGATTTGTTAGGTTTTGATATATTTGTATGGATGATTTTGATTTATTTGGAATGTCAGTAACACGTTCTTTGTTTGAGTAAAATTGTTGTCATGTTATTATGTGTTGTTATTATGAAACAGTACATATTGACATGTACCATGTGAAAAAACATCTCTTATGCTTAAATAAGAATCAGTACATGTTGATATGAACTATTGGTACTTTATCTTATATAGATATTAGGTACATATGAATATGTACTAACATGCAAATGGGAAAAAAATGTAAAAAACAATATGTTTTGACTGTAACATATCAGTATGTACTAATGCTTGAATGAACATCATTTCCACCAGTACATATCAACATGTACAAATGGATAGGTCTCTCATACTTCTTATATATATATCAATATGAACTTTAGGTTTCTGATGCTTATTGATACGTAATCATTGTTGTGTATGAATTAATAGTGCATATTGATATGTACTCATTCTTGTGTCCATCAATACATGTTCTTAAGAGATACGTTTTGTATGAATTTTTCCAATTAAGACTAAAAATATGTGAATTCTGGTTTCATTTTAAGTATTATTAGTTGGATTGTAGTTGTTGCTTGAAACTGAACATGCGTTTAGGAAAATGGCCTTTCGGTAGTTCTTTTTCGATGTGGGATTGTACTAATAGTATATTACTTCACATTTATTTATTTATTTCTTCAGTTTATAAACTTCAAAGGTGTATATTATTGTAGGACAAGGATCAGGGTCAAGTCATGATGTACCAAGTTCCTCAAGAGCTCATCAAACACTAACGATGCTCGTTATGGTTGGGACATTTCTTTCATGGTTCTAAAGAAAGCAGAAGAAGAGAAAGATAACTAAAGCTTATAACAAGAGAAAAGAGAATGTACTAAAGAGAAATTCTTTTCATTGGTACAAAAAGAGAGAATTATTGTTGTTATTTTAGGTGTAATATCTCAATCTTTCGAATTCATTTTTGCATCTTGTAGAAGAAAAAAACTGAATTTTGTTTTTGATCAATTGACTAATGAGATATTGACATTAACATTTCTCACTCAACTAGTGTGATTCTCAGGTTTAAAAAACTGAATGTGTTTCAATGCTTCTTATAGTACTGTAACATACTAGTCATATGAACTTAGCATAAAAGACTAAAAAAAAGTATGAGTCCTAAAATACTTGCAGTACATATATGTTTGTATTGTAAAACTTGGTAGTACATATCGATATCACACAATTACAAACATAACTCATCCAACTTTAGTACATATAGATATGTACAGAGTAAAACCACAAAACATATTGATATGTACTGGCATTATAACATACACTTGATTCGTTTAATTATTCATTCATTGACTTGTTGATTCACGGTTCACTTGTTTTCCAATTCCAAGTTATTATATAACACAGTTGTATAATTAATAAAAACAAAATGGGGAAGAAAAAAGTAACATAGTAACCTGGTTGATTCATTATGAATTGGACCCAATTGCAGTAGTATAACATATATATTAACAAAAATAGGAGAGGTCGGTCTTTGTCCTATCAAGCATGAAAAACCATACACGCGCTATCTTTGGCAAGTACATGTTTGCATTTGCATTTGTAAAATCAACCATACAAGACCTGCACACAGAAAAAAGACACATTTACAGTAAATAATGCATCAATATGAATAAAAATATCAATTCTACATCTACTGAAACACATATTAACAAAAAAGAACTCATGATAAAATGAAAAAATGAGATATGAATGGTAACGAGGGGGCGCTGCCCCCTCGACCCCGTAAACCATAAATGATAAATCATAGAATCAAAAAATCAACATGATATATATACAATATTTGACATTATTTAAAAGAGATCACAATATTATTGATGCAGATACAATAAGAGAAGAAACAGCGCTGATTATAGCAAAGATAAGATGTTAGCAAACAAGGAATTTTTACCTCCGAAGTAATGCATTCAGAGAAATATGGAGCCAATAGAGTGTCCACAAGCACCAATTTATAAAGCTCACGCATGTTCTGAGCAACCGCGAGGGTAGTAATGCTGAAAAATAAATCATAGAGGATAAATTCACACGAATATTGCAAGTGTTAGATAGAAACTAAACATCCTGATAGTAACATTACCTGTCAAATATTCCCAATGGATGGCATTTCTCGAATAATTCCTGAACATCTCTCTCATGCAAGGTGCCAGTCACAATAAGAACAAGAAACCAAAATCATCAAACAAGTCTGAAAAAAATCGTGTTATTGATCCAGAAGAAGAAGAAGATCATATAGTACATAAGGAAAAAATGTATGACCCCACAATACATATTGATTCAAACAGTACATATTGATATGTATGAAGGAAAATATGTACTGATGGAAAAAGTGTATGATCCCACAGTACATATTGATCCAAAAGTACATATTGATATGTACTAAAAAAAATATGTATTGAAGGAAAAAATGTATGATCCCACATTACATATTTGTATGTACTAAAAGAAAAAATGCATTGAAAGAAAAAAATGTTTGATCCTACATTACATATCAATTGATATGTACTAAAGGAAAATATGTACTGAAGGAAATATAGTAGATGATCCAACAATACATATTGATATGTTATGTAGGAACATGCAACATTTCTAAAAGAACAAAAAAAATATGATTTTAAAGAAAAAATAAAGTAAACCAAATCAAAACCATGATGAAACAAAATTTGAATAAAAGAATAAGATGATCTAATCAACCTAATAGCACGATTACAAAAAAAGATTCAAAAAATAGAAGAAACCCTAAAGCACGAACAAGAGTCAAAAATAATTATACAATGTTGATCATAGAAAAATTAAGAGGAAAATTATAAATCGAGAAAGCAAAGAATTAAAAAAACAAAAAATTCATGAAATAGAGAGTAACATCACGATTGAGTTGAAAAAAATAAAAACAGAGATGAAATCATATAGAGATTGTGAATATAGAACAAACCTGGAACCAAAATCAATCTTCAAAGACGAAAACCTAAATTGTTAGAGCAACAACAAAATCGATCTTCAAAGACGAAAACCTAAATTGTTAGAGCAACAACAAAATCGATCTTCAAAGACAAAAACCTAAATTGTTAGAGCAACAACAAAAGTGAGAAAAAAAAAACAGATCTGTACGAAGATAACAAAATAAATTTGATTTGTGTTTCTAATCTTATATAATGAACAATAGGGTAGTTTTGAAATTTATAAAAATCGTAGAACACCTCTTACACGTGTTGTGGACCTGGAGATAATTTTTTTGGTCCAAAGCGGTTAATCCATGTCTATGGATGGACTACACACTAAACGGGTCCTCTAGAATTGATTAACCAGTAATTTCTAGTTATAAGTTTAGTTGGAAATAGATGAAAGGTCTGTTAGTTAAATTGTCTGGGTTCTCACTTCGCATGCAGGTGGTTGGGCTTGAATCACTTTTTTGTGGAAGAACTTTAATACTTGCCTACTTGGAAAGGATGAGGAAAATAGGAATCGGGATCAATTTAAGAAATGCTTTGAAGATGAATAAACAAGCATACAATTCAAAGTTGGGCCGTTAATTCACAGAAATTGAAAGTTAGGAATGGCACCAGCAATATTGTTTACATGTTTCTAAGAAGACATTCCTTCTCATAATGCATGAAATCGTTTCTGAAAGACTCAAATCTCATAGAGTATTTTATCAAAATGGAACAACTCTACATGTTGGAGAAAATGAACTTGTTATGTTTTTAGTCTTGGTGGGAATGGATCTTAGAACCAAGAGGTCACTAAGGAAACTAGCTCATTTTTCACTTTTGTGAATGAACCTTTAGTCCCACATTGGAGAAACTAAAGATGATTCCTCTCCTTATTACCTAAAAAGTTACATCTAAGGGAGGGCCCTTAGGGGTTTAGACACTTTTGTGTTAGGGGAGGACTAAGGATATGGGCTAGTTGGAGCAAACATATTTTTTACACATGCGGTGCTTCGCACCGAAGCACGCACGCTCAGGCTCGGGTGCGGTTGCGGCTTGCGGACTTGCGGGCTTACGGTTGTGGCTGTGGATGTGGCGGTGGGTGCGGGTATGACTGTGGCTACGACTGCGGGCATGAGTGTGTTTTACGGGTGCGGGCGTGGCTGCGGTTGTGGGCCAACCAAGACTTACCTTTTTTGTACAAAATATATTTTGTTAAAAGAATTAATGACTAAATTAAATTTTGTTTTAAATGTGGGGGGCGTCTGACCCGACGAGATTTTAGCTAAATTAAAGAGAGAATTATTCTTGATCTTTTAAACATTATGTCCGTGCTTCATGCACAGAATTGATTTTCAATCAATAGCCATTCAAGCTACTCTCTTCTTCTACCTATAAAAGAAAACGAATTTCTTCATTTCAAAACACTCCAGAAGCAGCTATTATCCTGTCTTCTTTTCCCCTCTTCTTGCTTTGTTTTGCGCACTGCTTGTTTATTTCCCTTCCATCTAAATTGTTGTAGAGTTCGTTGAGGGTGACTAGTATTGTGCTTATACTAGTCATAACGGGCAGTTATATCCTGGACACATCTCCGTTTTTTGGGTATAGCATCTCTCATTCTTGAGGAGTACCCGCGAACTATTGTGTTAAGGACAATTTGCTGAGCAGGTGGCTCTGTCCATTGTGTGTGTATCAATCAGAGATTTTATTAACCTTAAAAACTTCTTCTGTTTAGTGCTTTCTATTGTTGCAGAACCAACAATCTTAACACAATATTCCTACTTCTTCTGTAACAATGGGTAAAAGTGATGTTGACAGACCAGAAAATTCAGTGGCAAAGATTTCAAAAGCTGGCAATCCAAGATGTTGTTCTTTCTGAGTTTCCATATGCTAGATGAATTAGTTCTGAAATCCTTTGATGAGACTTTGAATGATGCTGGAAATGAAAAGGAGTTGGAGAGTTGGGATAGACAGCATTACATGGCCAAAAATCATATTTTGAACTGTTTAGAAGATGCATTGTATGATATCTATAATGCAAAAGATAACTTTTCTGTGTTTGATTTATGGGATGCCTTAAAAGCAAAATACCAAGCTGAAACTACTGGAAGTAAGAAATTTTTGGTAGCTAGGTTCCTGGAATACAAAATATCAAATGAAAAATATGTGGTTGATCAATTCCTTGAACTTCAGCATATTATCAATGAAATTCTTGCTGAAGGTATGGTGATAGATGAAACGTTTCAAGTGTATGTTGTGATTGGGAAATTACCGTCTTCCTGGTCTGAATACAAACGAAGATTGAGACATGAAACTGGTGAAGTCAGTATGGTTGAATTGGGTAAGAAGATTCAAGTGGAAGAATTACTTTGCTCCAAAGATAAGAACGTATCTTCTGCAAGGGAGAAGTCCAACAAGGCTCATGTAAATGAACACAAGTCTTCCAATACTGAAAATGGTGACAGCAACAAACGCAACCCAAAGCCTGGTCATCACAAGAAAGGTACGTTTCAGAAACCCAAATATGACATTGGTAAAATTAAAGGTGCCTGTTATGTTTGCGGAATTCATGGCCATATGGCAATGCACAGTAGAAAACGTAATGACTTTAATAAGAAAAACAATGCTAATTTGGTTGAAAACAACAAGAACGATTTTTCTGGCACGGTGTCTGAAGTCAATTTGGTAACCAATGTGAGAGACTGGTGGGTAGATTCTGGTGATACCAAGCATGTCTGTGGAAACAGAGATATATTCACCTCCTATCAGAAGGTAGGGGAAGGGGAGAAACTCTACATGGATAACTCGTCCACATGACAGGTTACGGGAAAAGGAAAAGTTGGGCTAAAGCTCACTTCTGACAAAACTCTCACATTGAATGAAGTTCTTCATGTTACAGATATCTGCAAAAATCTTGTATCTTGTGGTGTTTTAGATTATAAGGGTTTTCAACTTGTTTTTGAATCTGGGAAAGTTATTGTCACTAAGGATAAAGATTATGTAAGAAAGGGTTATAAGACTGAGGGTCTCTACAAACTTAATGTAACCTCTATTGAAATGAATAAATTTGATTCTTCTGCTTATGTTTGTGTGCCGTTGAATGTTTGGCATGGTAGAATTGGACATGTAAATTATAATTCAATGAATAAACTGGCAAGCATAGGCTGCATACCCAAATTTAGTTTGGATAATGAACATAAATGTGAAATATGCGTAGAATCAAAATATGCTAAAAAATCTTATAGGAAAAATATTCATAGAAATTCTAAACCCTTAGAATTAATTCATTCATACCTAGTTGACATGAAATCAGTTCAAACTAGAGGTGGTAAGAAATAGTTTGTCACTTTTATAGATGATTGTACGAGGTACTGTCACATATATTTACTTAAAGGTAAGGATGATGCCTTAGAAGCCTTTAAGATGTATAAACTAGAAGTTGAAAACCAAATGAGTGCTACCGTTAAAACTGTTAGGTCTGACCGTGGTGGTGAGTATGTAATTCCTATAGGAGATTTTTGTATAGAACATGGCATTATACATGAAGTAACCCCTACTTATTCACCACAATCTAATGGTGTGGCTGAACGGAAGAACCGAACCCTTAAGGAGATGATGAATGTCATGTTAATTAGTTCAGGACTACCTGCAAACTTGTGGGGGGAGGTCGTCCTCTCAGCTTGTTATGTCTTGAACAGAGTACCCTTTAAATGATCAGAAAAAAACTCCATATGAGTTATGGAAAGGTAGACAACCTTCTTATGCATACTTTAAAGTGTTGACTTTGTCTTCATAGGCATATAGATTTATGGTTGTAAGTTCTGAAATATCTAAAATTGGTGTGAATACAATTATGGAATCTAGGGATGTTGTGTTCTTTGAAAATGTTTTTCAATCTGAATCTCGCATAATATGTGTTGATCCCCTAGATGTCCCTTCCACTAGTTGATAAGTGCATAATTTATATATTTTAATTATCATTTCCTTATACTTATTTGCTAGATTTTGTGTGAATTACCGTGTGTTAGTATTACTTTTGTAGTTTATGTGTTTTATTAGGTTACATCTTTGAAACAAGTGAAATGGATCTTTACAAGAGAATAATTGCCAAAGACCCAGTAGAACTCAGTCTATTCCAGAAAGAAGTTCAGTTGTTAGAAACCAATCCTCTGGTCGATGTGGTTTACCTGGGCGATAATACCAAGATTGACTTTGTTTTCCCACCAAAATATTTTCTTCCATATGTGGGAACGTATGAATTTCAAATGTGTCAGTTATTAAATTTTGAGACTAAGCATGATTACTTTAGGAGACTAGAATCGACACATTTGCTTAAGAATGACCATTTTCATAGTAATCAACTGTGTGAGTCAAATCAGATTGACTTTAAGGATCCACAATTATTCAGATTATTATTATGTTCTTCTAAGTTCTTAGTTGAGTTTCTCCAGACTCTACAACCTGACCATGTTGATCTTACCTATGGGGAAATCCATCACACGAAAATATTTTATCTAGACTCTTTTATAGAGCCTGAACCTGAACCACATCTAGAAGTAGTTGTCTTGAACAGAAAACTAGATAAGGGTGTGCTCGGTTTGTTCTTTTTCTTGGCTTGTTGCAATTTTCTTTTACTGGTGATAGCACTATTTGATCCAGATGACCCACAGTTGTTCCGGCTATTGATATATGATATTATGAGGGAAACAAGTATCATTTGCTTCATGGGAGTCAACCCATCAGATTTGTTCCCTTCACCTTATCTTTTTAGTTTTTGGTTGCTTGTTTTATGCCATTTTAGGATTTCCTATCTTGATTTTACATTGGATGAGTTAGTTTACATTGAGGACAATGTAAAGTTTAAGTGTAAGGGAGTGTTAAGGCTTCTTAAGTATTAAATATTAAACCTCCAACTTTTAGATATTTTAGAGTCACTTAGTATACTTCTAGCTACGTTTACATATGGAGTTCTCACCGAAATAACTGAATTTAGAAGTACTAGAGAACTATATTCGGGGTGCTTAGTTGTTGAGAGGGTAGAGCTGAAAAAAATGGACTTAAACTGTCGGTAGAGAATACAATATTAGAGTTGTTGATCATTCAATACCCATGAGTGAGGCACCAAACCTTTAATTTTCCGTTTAGAGTGTTTCATCTGCGCAAATTCCGGGTAGAATGATGAGCTACCTAACCTCGCACCAATTTCAGCACTACTCTTTGATCTCTTGAGTGCTAATTCTATCAATCACGAGGGTGACATCAGAATTGCGAAAAAACCTTACCTTGTAGTCTGATTTGCAGTTGGCACCACTTTATTTTTCTCGACAACAACAGGTCCAAAGAAACATATCATCATTAACAAGCGTATGATTACAAATTTTAAGAAAGTTGAAGATGTTTCAGGTTTATAAGCAACACTATAAGGAGCAAAATTCTATATCCTAGTTGAAAAGTAAGTACAAAAGCGAAAAAATCAAAAGAAGTGGATTTTTATGAAGTTTATGATACCGAGACAATATATGTTGTGAGGATTCAAGTGGTAAAGTCCTTTTTCCACGGCTATATTAGTTTCATTGTTATTCTTTTAGTTTGTACTTCATTATGTCTCCAAAAAAAAAAAAAAATCAAAAAAAATATATTGTTTTTTTACTTTAGAGTACATTTGTTTTGGTATTTATTCACTAAGGCCGTGGGGAAGAAGAAATATATAAATAGTTTGAAAAGCAACAAGAATTTGAGCACAAAAGAGTTATAAATTGTCAGAGTTCTACGAAGTTCAAGAGTTCATCATCTACAGTTGAAGCCAAAGACGTTTCTATGGGACGCTGTGAGAGTGGTGTTGATTGTAGATTGGGTGAGAAGGTGAGTGAGCATTCCCATCCTCGCATAGTAATTGATTTCCTTTCGTAGAGATCATCAGAAAATAAGGTATTTTTGTTCCCACATTTCTAAGGGATACTCGGATATAGTTCAGAAGGATTTTCCTTCCTACCCTTCAACGTGTGCAGGATTTCTATCTTCATTCCTGCATGCACACATGAGAACCATAAAGTGCGTCCTTTGAGGGTCAAATTCATAAAACCTTATTGGTGAGGCATAAACGTTCGGTTGCTCTCGATTCTAAATTCTTTCATATGGTGGTTTTCTCCTAACTCAAGAGTTAAGCATGAGAATAATGTTCTTTGATACATCTGACTTCTTTTTATTAGTTTGCAGAAACTTTATGTCTTCGTAGCTCTTTGGATGCAGGTGTTTTGGAATATTTAGAAGTTGGAGTAGGTTTTGTGGGTATATCTCTAGTAAACTCTCACGAGAAAAAACTCGTCCACTAGGGACACCTAGGGGTTTAAAGGCTTGTTACACATGCTAAGTGTAACCGTTTCCTCAACGAAAAGGAGTTGTATTTTAGTTTAGTTTAGATTTGTAGTATGCTCGAGGACTAGCAAAAGGCAAGTGTGGGGAAATTTGATAAGTGCATAATTTATACATTTTAAGTATCATTTCCTTATACTTATTTGTTATATTTTATGTGAATTACCGTGTGTTAATATTACTTTTGTAGTTTATGTGTTTTATTAGGTTACATCTTTGAAACAAGTGAAATGGAGCTTTACAAGAGAAGAATTGCCAAAGACTCAATAGAACTCAGTCTATTCCAGGATTTATACCCTCCATCTTGTAGAAAATTTCATAAAGAAGTCAACGGCGAAAGAACGAGGTCATTCCGACTTCGTATGAAGAAGTTATGAGAAAAATGAGAATAAAGGGCAAAACGGTCTTTTCAATGAAAATTGCTTAAGGCACCTGTGCTTCTGGATAAGGGCTACCCATATTTTAATAAAGCTATCAGCACCGGTCAACTTGATAAGGGGCACCACCTTCTTCTTTCCCCCTCTTCGAACAGCAAGAACTAGGTCAAGCTGTTGCCGACTGTTTTTGGTAATAATTAATGGCTTTGATTTAATGGTTTCAAAGGACAACTCGAGATATCCTGGGAAGAAAAGAATGAACTAGATTATAGGACATTTGAGAAGAACTTGTCAACAGCGAGAGTTGTGGAGAATGGTTGTCGCTGTGATTGATCGTGATGATCAAGATTTAGAGTTGAACCTGATTTAAGTTCGAATGGTGGAGTGAAGTATTGAATGGATTTTCTGGCATGGGTAGGATTCGAGCAGAGAAATTGTGAAGGTATGTGGTTGTTCTAGTGGAATCTCTATCGACGTGATGATGATGGTTTGATCATGGAAGTTCTATCGAGACTGTGATAATGGAGTTCGAGTTCTTAACAGATGGTGTTGCTCAAGTCTGTGTGAATGAGCTGCTGATGACTCGAGCCTGCAGTGGAAGGTATGGATGATTCTCGAGGATTGAAGATGAGTTCATGATGATCACGATCAGATGGTGGAGCTCTTGATGATTATGGTTGACGAGAATAATAATGATGGCGTGATTCTGTGTTGATATGAACTGGTTCGGGAGTTGATGTGATGGTAATCATGATATGGTTACTCGGTGATTAATGGCCTGTGATGATGACTCGAGCTAGGTGATGTAGCTGTCAGGAACAAGATGGAGCTGAATTTCCGGCCGAGAATAAAGGAGTACTGCCACCGATTGTTGATGCCGTGAGTATATGGTTTTATCGTGACCGTGAATAGATGGATGGTTGAGATATAGAAGGCGTTGTTTAAGTAAAATTAGGAAACTTTAGTTTGTGTGCGATTGAAGTTCGGAACAAGAAGCTATAACTAGAGAAAAAAGACCTGGACGGACACAACTTCACGTCCAGAGAAGAAAAGATACAGACGCGGACAGAAATAAAGACGCAGACAGGAAAAATTGGAGAAGCCGGGAACAGGGAGAAATCAAGGGTTAGTTTGTGTTTCTTCTTATTAATTAATTTTTATGGCTTTTGAGAAAGCCATGTTGGGCTAATTCTCTTGTTAGGGCGAAAGGATGAAATTGTAGAGATGGTTTTTCTTGTGTTTCAAAACTAGGGTTTTCAACTGAACGAACTTAATATCAATGTTTTGTCTCTCTATCAACGTTTTATCTTTCTCAATAATTTTTCATGTTCTATGCCACGTATAGTGCATCGTTTGGTTAGTAGAAGAACTCGTTGAAACCCTACTTTAAACCGTTTTACGAATATTCTTTGACTTTTTATGCCACTATAATTAGTACTTCGAAATTCTACCTTAGGTTGAGAACAAACAATTCTTTTTGAAAATTCTTTCTTCGGTTCTTAAACAAAAAATCTTTCGTGTATTAGTAGCTAGATTTTCTATTTTACATGAGTAAAATCGAGACTCTTTGTGACAAACGCAATTAAACCCTAATCTACAACGGATTCCCGAAACCTTAGGGATTTTAATATAGTGGTAAAAAGGGTTTGATTCTCAGACTTGTGAAGATTCGATTTCTAGACCTAATTTTAATGACTAAAAATGAATAAGATTAAAGCAAACTTGATTTTAAATTGATGGGAGGAACTAGGGTTAGGGATTCCACTATTAACCAATATTTCATGTGATACAATCTTAGAATTCTTGTATTCAACTTATTCTAAATATTGCCAAAGTTAGGTTTTAAAAAGAATAATTGTAAATCGAAAGTATGAGATATCAAAAGTTTAAAACTAAGCATGACCCATCAAAAGAAAACACAATTATTTGAGAAAAACCATTTTTTTTAATTTAATTCAAAGCAATTAATAATAAAAGAATTGTAAAAAGATAGATAAAATATAAGTTACCATTTTATTATTGGAGAAATAGCTTCCTCCATCGCCCCGGTGATGGTGATTAGCTCATTATATTGGAAACACCCTCAAAAATATATTTCATAGCTCAAAAAATGCTTACAATGGTGAAATAATAGTAACACAGGAGAACAGAAACGCTTATAAGCGTTACAAAGAGGTGTTCTCTGCGTTACAGAAGAAAGAAGAAAACCGGAAAAAAGCATGGACTTCAGGTGTTGTTGAAGTAAGACTGCTTCAGTGTCTGCGTTAGCGACAGCTTCTGCCTTATATTCTTCCTCTTCTCTTTCACCGGCATAAAACTATTTTTTTCCTGTGAACTTTTTCTTCGACGCGACTCTCTCCCCCTCTTCCTACATCACCTGCCATCTCTCTACCCAACGTGAGGTACACGTCCGACCAACCTTTCACTTTCTTTTTCGTTTGGGATTTACCAGCAGAACCCAAGGACCAAACTCCGTCTTCTCTCGAGTTCTTGCACGGTCCCTTACTGTGCGTATGATCAAAAATGTTGGCTTCGCATTTTTATGTAATTTTGTCCTTTTAGCCGTATTTAAGCGGTAGCTAGTATTTTCGGTGTATTACCTATAAAAATAGAAAAACACTAAAATTAATATAAAAATAGGCACTAACAAATATATAGATTAAGCGGTAAAAATGTATGAATTTAGTGCTAATCAAATACCCTCAAACCTATATTTTGCTAGTCCTCGAGCAAAACTAATCTAAAAAAGTTAAAATAAAATCCTAACTCACTTTCGCAGGAATCGCGACTACATTTAGCATATGTAATAAGCCTTTAAACCCCTAAGTGGCCTTAGCGGACGAGTTTTGTCACATGAGGGTTTACAAAAGATATACCCACAAAACCTTTACTCCAAATTCTAGCTACTTGAGAACGAATGAGGATAAACACTAAACAAGCTATTTAGTTGGCATACTAAATTCTTCGACTATAAGAATCATTACCCAGTATGAATCCAATTGATGTACACGATTTTCACTTAGCGTACTAAAATTCATATAAAAATGCAATGCTACTCAAATAATCATTGAACATCCAAAACCGTATAAAAATTCACATTGATCGGAATCAATCAAATTGAAACACAATGATAGATTAGAAAATGAAAATAGAAGTAATGAATGGTGCATATGTTGACTAAGGTGAACGATGTTTCCCAAAATATTAGTATAAAGTCCAGCTCGGATGCTCCTATTTTTATTATTATTATTATTTATATACATAATATGTTGTTTTTTTTTTCTTTTTTTTTATTTTTATTAGAAAAACACTAAAATTAATATAAAAATAGGCACTAACAAATATAGATTAAACGGTAAAAATGTATGAATTTAGTGTTAATCATGGTCTATATGAAGGAGTGAGATTTGCACCTAAACGGGTGATGATCTCCCGTTTGAGAAAAGAAATTCACTTGAACTGGTGATCATTACCCGTTCAGGTAAATATTTAGTTATTTTAATAATAACTAACCTAGATGGGACCCGTATTTTAGGAGTGTAATATTATAAAATATACCCATACGGGGAAACATAACCCATTTGGCTTAGATGTCTGAACATCACCCGTCCAGGATAGACTACCGCCCACTCATTCAATCGAAGAAGTGTTTGAAGGATTTGAGGGGAAAGTGGCTCTTTCCCCTACCCATCAAATTTGGTGAATTCCTTCATTTTGAAGGAGAACACTCTACAAATAGCCCTTGCTCTTATAAGAATTAATTTTGATCGGTGATAAAGATGCATGTATGAAAAAAGCATGAGCACCAATATGGGCTATTATTATTCGTTACTCCAAAAGAATTTAAGGGGTCATGGTCCCAGATAATTTGACCCAACCAAAAAAACACTGGGGTCACAGGCTGTAAGGACACGCAAATTCGTAGAATTCGATTTGACTGGTCAAGAGACTAGTTAGTCGCTAATGACTTAAGTCAATAAATATGAACATTAATTAATGGTAATTAATTAAATTATAATTTGGCCAAACATATAGTACCATTAGATATATCTCGAAAAGTTATGCGAAATGCACTATTTGAACGCGTCATTCGGATACCGAATGAAGAAGAACTCATCTAAATTGTATTCAAAGGGTAAAATAATTAATTTTAGGATTTATTATTTAGGGTAGCTTTAGAAGAGTTTAGAAGTTTATTTTAAGAGTTTTAATAAGTTAGGAAAGTTACCTAAAGGTAGTAGATACCATGGGAAACAAGTTTATAGGTTTTTGATAAGTTTAAAGTTTGTTTAGTAGGAGTTATCTATATAAGGAGCTCCAAAAACGAAAATTATGGGAGTTTTTGATTAATTAAAATTCTTTTATTTTCATTAAACTTGTTGAGTTTATTGATTTTGATTTTTATTCATAGTTTGGTTTACCCCGAAGTTCGAATATTAATCTCATATCTATAGTCGTTATTCGTAGTGAATTAACGAAGTCTAGATAACCCCGTAGATTTTAGAATATCTCTTTGAAGATCAACTAATTTCTATCGATTTCTACTCATTCTACCGGTTACTTTTCAATAATTCTATTCCGCTGCGATTATTATCATCTTTACACGCTTCCGATCTGCATCAGTTGATAACATTTATATTTTTGTACAACTCTATATTATTTGATATGATTTAATTCAAAAATCCGTGTTTTACCGGTTTTCAATAAAACCTGCATTCTTTCAAATCATGCTAGTGAGTACATGTAAGTTAGTTATTATTTATGTTGGGCACCCCTCTGGGATGATGTGCTCACTTTATTGTCACTTTCAGTTTTAGAATCAAATAAAGTAGTGTTCGTGGTGATAATCTTTCAAGAGATAAAGCTTCAAGGAGTTGAGTTCATAAGTTGGTTAGCTTCCACTGTATTATTTTATGTATATATTTGATTTGCAAATCAACTCATTATTATATATGTATCATTTGAGAGGTATTCTTATATGTGTATTCTCAAAGTGGGTTTAGATTTGGATTAATCTTATTTAGAACTTGTAATTAAATGCTTAAGAATATGTTTTAGATCCATTGTGCCTCAGAATATAGCTTAATTTCTTAGATTATTAAGTAGGTGAATTTTGAGGCGTTATAAAGGCCCCTGACTATCTTATAGGCTCAACCTCCTAGATTTCAAACTAATCACGGTTAATTATAATTTGGGACTATGTTTGACCCAAGATTTTTTAGTCCACGACTAATTTGACCTAACTAACAAAACACCAAGGCCAAGGGAAAACCTGGTCTTTAGCCCGGGTAACCCCCTGGTCCTTCTTCCTATTTTTTATTTTTAGGCCTTGTCATTAATATCAGCCCAGGTCCAAAACAAAATTGTGGCTTACTTGGGTCCGTCTCTGACAGGGGGCAACATGCCCCATCTAATATATAGGCTCAACTTTTTGGCCGTTATATCTAATATTATCTTATTCTAGAGGAAATCACTTGTGTTCATATTTTACTTGTTTTTCTAACTATTTGATCTTGATGGTAATTTCCTGAATCATAGTTTGTATGGGCGCTTAATGTGGATGGAGTTTACTAGAGAAGTTGTGGTTGTTCTAACTTCTTTTCTCCATTGAGTAGGCGAGGTTATGATAACACTTAGCTTCTTAATGCATGAATTGTAGAATACTTTAATTTATTCAAGGGAATGACCCGTTTTGAAACGGCACGTTACAAAAGGTAACCAACTGAGGTTTTTATCGGATGTACTTTATTTTAATTGTGTTGTTGTGTACATTTATCGATTCCAAATCCACTTCCAATATATTTTGTGACAGACCGGAATTTTTTTTTGCTTTCAATGGATCGAGTTTCGGTCCATTAGGCCAGCTCCAACTTTCCGATACGCTACTTGAAAACCGGGTTTTCAAATCCTTGGGACCAATTCTATTTTTCCAACAAATGTTCATCGATTTAATCCAAATTGTTTTATAAGCATGCAACCATAACTTTTATATTTCAAGGGTCATCGAATCCTACATATGATTTCCACTGTTTCATTATGAAGATATAATATCTCCTGCCCGAGTGGTCAGGTACCAGCCACCGTTACAGCTAATGGTCTTCCGGATTGCCACTCGTAAGTGGGAGCTAACAGGCTTGACAACACACACCGTTCCAGCGACGGGTGGGGATGATCAGTCCCGTTGTCTACCACCGTTCCAGCGACGGTCTTCCGGATAGCCACCTGTATGTGAGAGCCCCAGTGGGCCTAGCAATTCACATTACTAGGTCAAGCTCAACCGACTATCTTTTTCAAATGATATGAACTACTCAAAAGAGTTAGTAATCATTTCTAGATGGATGGTATGAACTGCCACTATAGGCAATAACCATCCATTCTCAGATGATATGAATTACCTGGAATGGTAATAATCATCTCTGTCACATGTATCAGACAGATGATATGAATTACCTAGTATGGTAATAATCATCTCCTATCGCACGTTTTATACATTTATCAGATGATATGAATTACCTTGGATGGTAATAATCATCTCTCACTAAGTAGTATGAACAGCCAGTAATTGGACTGCAACTACCTCGAGAAGATCGCAATCATCTCCAAATAAATGGTATGAACTGCCGCACATCAACCAACACTTTTAGATGATATGAACAATCTTGTGATGAACCATAAAGCGGCTGCCTACGTACCCTCTCCGTAGCTCGAAGGGATCAAGCACGACCGTAATTCGCCTTCTTTATTTAGATAGTATGCGCTACCCATAGTGGTAGCAACTATCTCTTCTCAGATATCAAGTAAACTCATTAAGGAATAGGTATAAAGATACATACATAAGCAGCATAACTTCAAACCAAGGTCTGTAAACTATCTTAATTTCCTGGCACATACAAGCATAACAAGCTAGATGACCCAATCAAATATGTGTTTACCTCACAGTCACATTAAGTACATGTATAAAATTTATATAAAAAGGTCAAAGTCCAAGTTAACCATGATTACTAAAACTACAACTGCATTTCTCATTTGTGTCAAATTTACTACTTAACTGTATGCCTGCTATACTGTCAATAAAGTTCAGACTTCAGAAAACTAAGCTAGAAGTAGTCATAAATTAAGTCATAATAAAATTCATAGTATTAACTTGATTTTGTAATTCTGAGAGGGATTCTAATTTTGACGATCTAACAAGCTACACATCAAATTGAACAACGTTACAGAGGAGCTATACAGGGATTCCCATCAAACTAAAATGAACTAGGACTAAGGATGCAATATAAACAGAATAACAATCACTCCATTTCCTAACACCCACGCAGGCCTATTAAGATATTAGGATGCCATACAAATAAAGTAAAAATTCATAAAATGACCCTAATCCATAATTTAATTAACACTTTCTTTACTGAAATATATCTCATCATATCTAGTCCAGCACATCAAATGAATTTCTATTTGTCTTAAGTTAGTTCCCTTTACTGCATAATATCTACTCAAGCATCTTTAATAACACCAAACGAAAGGAGTCAACAGTTGGTTTTCATTTCAAATTCACATCAAAAGCCAATAACAAGAAGTACAGAGGACTAATTCATGGAAGACATATAACGTAGTACTAAAATTTAACAATGAATTGATTACACTGTTCTTAAATGTGAGATGTATTAACACAATACTAAAATGCTAACAAGCACCAAGTCCCAAAATATACTTTGAAAATGAAAAAGGGTCACACAGACGATTCCTCTAAACAAAACTCATTACAGATAACATCAATTAGCTTCCGCTACGATTACTGCCAACCACATTTTCGAACCCCAACTAAAAACATTCTCTTTATAACATTAATACGACCATACTGCTGAGAGGTACTATCAAGTATGGAAAAATCATCATGTCAGATATTTCAAAGACATAAGCAAATAATGTAAATACAAGAGGTCCAATCGTATGTTATTCAAACATGTTGTTGAACAAAGTATACTATTGAATTGTCAAACCACGACTTTATTGCGTAAACCAAAAGAAGTTCATTTTCTTATATTACAAAGCAATAACGCAAACAAGCATCCTATGCTTACAGGGCTATTACTGCTATGGTAAAGATTTGTACTAGTTATATAGTACCATTATGAAATCTATCATTCAGAGCACCACAAAATCCAGTCACAACTATCACACGTTTTCAACTACCAACATAATTTGTTTCTCCTGGAATTTATACCATACCTTAACAACACTACATCTTATAACATGTGAAAGATTTAGCTTAAAACAATGCCCACATCATGAGATAAAGTAGAATGAACGGGATTGTAGAGGATTCCCGTTTTATATAACACAGTCACAGTTCATCTAAGATTTTCAGTAGCCAACGTCACCCGATCGGCTTGATATTTTTACAGTAGCCTAAGTATACAGGGTACAACAACATATGAAAAAATCATATCAAACTAACGGTTAAATAAAGATATATAAACATCTGAAGCTGACTACTTACACTACCAACCTGCGAAAGTCAGTCGTGATTGACTCACGATTTGGGGTACTTAAATTAAATTGATCGTATATTTTTTGAAATTTATACAGTGAGTATACCATATTGTAATAAACAACATATCCAAATTTCAACTACATACGATAACCCTATAATGAGAATCATGATAATAAATGAAGCTGCCAAGGTTTTCAGTCCCCAGAATGCAGTCACGTTTAGCTCACACTTAGGGTACCTAAAGAGATCAGATGTTCTTGAAATTTTTACTGTAACTTTATCACATAATTAAGTAAAACATACCAAAATATTATCACATTTCATCGGTTAGATCTTAAGATATAGTCAGAACACGAAACATATAAATTTTGGGTTTACATGACTTATCTTCGTATAACACCCATTACCAGTCAAATTAGTCCTACCACAACAACACCATCACTGACTCATATACCATTATTTAAGTAGAAATCAAGTTTACGTAATGACTTGGGTTCAATCACAACATTCAAAACTCAACTTCATGGACAAATCAAACTTATTTCAACGGAACCGTTTAAACTTGGTTCATGAGATGTTATATGCTCAATTTACTAGCACCTTCAAGTCATGATAAAGAGTTAGCGAAATCCACAAACAACATATATTGATATAACGATCAATTCGATTAATACTCTTCATGAAACATTTGGTATCATTCGATTTTGAAGCATACAACCAATACAAAATCTATTACCAAAATTAAGTTAAATCAAACTAGATTTCAAGCCAATGATACACTCAATGAATACTACCACAGAACCAAGTTTTTGAGTGAACCTGAGCAAACCCATTCATTCATTAGTCATGAATTTAACATTAGAAAAAGACCGAGGGAAAAAACCGATAGCTTTAACACTTAGAGCCCTAGTTCTACAATTAGAAAACCTAACTTATCAATATGCCCAGTTAAAATATACTGTATGATCATGAAATTAGCATAAAGAGAAACTATCCATGCTTTTCATCTGAGCGAGAAAGTAATTAATAAAATTGAAGTGAATCAACTAATTCTTAAATCAATTGACGTAAAGATCAATTCCAAGCTACAAACAGGGAAAAGAATTTCTCCAACCTCTATTACACTGACCTCAAAAAATCCAACTATCAATAGCAGCAAACCTCATTAAAATTTTAAGCTCAAACACTCATATATTTCCTCAAGGAGTCCATGGCAGGAAGGAAGAAGGAGGTGAAAAGAAGAGAAGTTTTTTATGTTCTTCTCCAGATTCATTTTCTCGTTTTTATCCCTAGTAAAGAAAAAGACTAACATGCCCCATAGTTGCTCATATTTAACGTGTCAAGCATACTAAAAGTATTTTATGATTCCATATTTTTACTAATCAAGAATATTAATTCTATTAAGGGATAACCCATTTAGGACACACATCAGATTTAGTTAAATCCGAAAAAATTACGGATATGAGATATTTTTTCTATTTTTTTCCTTTTATTATGTGTAAAACGTCTTCCCTCTTTTAGATGCAGGATTATTTTTTTGTTTTATTTCCATTGCTTTATGTAAGTTCAATTTTCTGATCAATATCGGAGTTTTCATTTATTTGATTATATATAAAAAGAAAAATTAAAGCAGGAAAATAGATAGTTACAAACAAATTTCATATCATGGATTTACATAAATAGAATGGACCAATGTAAATGGTATATGCGTCGTTTCAACATACTCGGATAAGAAAATTTATAGTGAAGGCCATATACCTAGTGATAAGCATATCCACTTTGGTTTCACATTTAATACACCAAAGGTCATCATCCTCACTAAGAATTTTCTTTTAGTAGAACTCCCACATATCTTCCTTGATAACAAAGTTCATTGAAACTTTATCAATTAGAGAGAAACAAAACAAAAACGAGGGGCACTACGGATAACCTCAAGAGAAAAGAAGGGAGTAAATAAAGAAAAACATATTATAAATTTATCTAAATGAATCTCTAAACATGAAGATATTCGGTAAATTAATTTATTCGTTAATCAATTGATTGTGTTGTTCTGAGTGGATCATCTTATGGTTGTGTTATTTGTGGTCCTTTGCACTGTGTTTCTTTGTCTGAATTTTTATCTACAAACAATTCTCGTGTCAGCTAAGTATGCAACACGGTTAATGAAATCTAAAGTACTAGAAGAACAATATCAACAAATGGGAACATTCACTGAATCCACTAAAGGGGTAGCGACTATAAAAATATAAAGTAAAGAAAGAACAACATCAACGAATTTAGATATTAATGAAATGAAACGTTTCAATATTCTGGAACTAATAAGATATGTGATGCAGTACGCATAAATTTTCGTTCAAATAAGCTGACAAGGAGCAAGGGGAGTATATTATTCAGGAAGCTGATCAAAATTAAATTAAATGTAAAGTTAAGTTATCATACACAAAAGTGAGGCCAATATAGCGTAAAACTGGAGAAGGAATAACACACACATGTGGAAGGATATTTCGGAGTTTTATGTTACCAAATGCCTTGATTAATCTAAAAAACACGACATTATATTTGTAACATACCAAATTTCACCAAATACACCTTTCTTTACCATATACATATCGAATTGTCTTCCATCGAATTGACTTCTTTTTCATCCTCTATAACAACTAGGAGTACCAAGTGTCTAGAAAAGAAGAATTTAACTCAAAATAATCACACAAACATTAAGGAACAAAATTCAGTCATTCAGATAGTTAAGGCAAATCAATATTTAGAAATATTATAAAACAATTAACCAAACAAAACAATATTTACTACACAAAAATAAATAAAATTATTGGGGAAAGATGGAGAATATCGTGGTTCCATTAATAAAACTTAGTGTAGTTTGTTAACTCTTATGTGATTCATTATCTTGAACTAATTTTTCGATTATAAAAAATGGTTAATGCAATGATGTTAGAGTTCACATAGATGGTTGTCGTACAACTACTCAGATATACGTCACTTCCATGAATAAATAATAAAAGGCTTTTGTTTTCTTATGATAATTGATGTATAGTTTTCGAATTGTAATGCTTACTTTACAAATAGTTTAACAAAACTCAAATTATTAATTCGGTAGTTTTATATACATATATATGTATATAATGAGTTATTCTTGTGACACGTTTATATCACAAATATAAAAAACTAAAGTTTTTTGAATTCAGAAGAATTAGTTGTTACTAAATTTGTGAAGGTTTGAAATCTAGAAATCATAAGAATTAGTATGGGCAAGATAGCACAGACGGTGAAATGTTATATTCATGCCAATAAGCAAACTTACTCAAAATTCTAGCCCAATCAAACAATCACTACTTTGGCATTAGATTGTATAGTTTAAAAAATTGTCAACATTGATATATCATTTTCCATCATGCATCAAAAATACATTGGAGATAAAGCGATGATCTAAAAAATGTCAAAAAACTTTCATCTTTCATAAAATAAAGCAATGATTTTCTGCATACCTCTGACATAATCCATGGCACCTGCTTTAGATATATCTCGAGTTTTTCATCCAATAACCCACCCTAATTCTTCATGATCAAGTGAATTATGCTTAAACAGAAACCCACAACTTGATTTCTACCAACAACAACAATTTTAAAACCATTACTATTAAATAGAGTCCGGACGGATGCATTGAACTGTAACAAATCTACATGTATATGACAAAATAATACTAAAAATAAAAGATCAGTAGTTTACCTGGTCATTAAAAAGCAAGAAAAACTTATAAGAACCCGTCAATATATTTTTAAAGTTCAAAGGATTATTCATGTCTCGCTTACTTGCATCCCTTCCTTTATGTCTACGTTTAGATGAACAATCATAAAATAACATCATTAAACTTCAATAACATTATTGCTTCAAACATTAAGTAAAATATATAAATATCTTGTAAATCATAAGCTAGAAAAACCATAATAACAAACATAACCAAGTTTCTTCCAACAACCATATAACGAAATTTGAAGCCAGTTCAATTTTAAACCAAACCAAGCCAAGCCCAGAGTATATATTAGCTAGAACTGCCAAATATTCTTTTTCATATTTAAAATCTCCACCAAGTTTTTAGTGATAAAAAATTACAAAAAAGGAAATCAACACAAATTTGATAACTCTATTCAGAATTTGGAATAAAAAAAAAAGTGCAGAGAAGCAAAAAAAAAATTCAATACCTGGAAGACATTTGTTCTTTCACAGAGAAGAAAACCAATCACCTAATCTTGAAAAACATGCATAAATAAAAAATCCATAGTTATGGTTTATTGAATAATTTAAAACGAATCATAAAATCTTTAAAAATCAAGATGTTCGGTTATATATTGTAAACTGAAAAACCTAGAATGTGTCACTGCTAAGAAACCTGAAATAATGAGTTACTAGAGATTTTGTAAAGATAAATACATTCCTGAACAATCTTTCCAATTGAAGTAATATTTTCAAACCAATTATCTCTCAAAAACATAATTAGCAAAATAACAATAAGGAATTCGATCGAACACTTGTGTGCAATTGAGATAATAAGTATTATTAACTCCAAAAGCAAAGGAGATTGTTTAGTTTATAAAATTTTTGATTGAAATATAACATATCAGATAACCTCCTAAAATTTTCAACAACAAAAAAAGGATTGGTTAGTGAAGGTAAAAACAAACCCATATGGAAAATAAAAAATATAGTTTACATGTTCCAGCGATTGTGATAATGCGTAATATTGATGAAAAGTCTTTTTTAGTTATTTTCTTTTCTTTACTTTTTTATTATCTCATTTGATGGAGATCAATAAAAATTTAATGGTGAATTTTTTTCTTTTGTGCAAGGTAATTAATGATGTATAAATTAGAAATTTTACTTATTTATTTTAATAAGAAGAAAATTATTACGTGTGAGTGAGGAAAAAGAAAGGATGGACCATTGGATTTATGAGGCTTAGATGATTCTAGAAAGGGAAGAAGATCCTAGCCACTACTAAGAGAATAAGAATGTATCTCAGCCGTTGCGTAACACATCAAACACTACTGTTTTGTAAGTATAGATTGTCTCTTTAAATTATTGTTCTTTTGAATTGTGAAGCATTTTAATGATTATTTGAAAGTTGCATGTTTCCACTGAGCATCCTTTTTGGGATGATGTGCTCACTCTTTTCCATTTAAGTTTCAGCTATCAAAAAGTTGGTGCATATGAAGATATTTGTTTTCGTAGCTTAACGCTTTATCGAACTAGAAATGTTGTGTATCTTTTTACGTTTGTATATTCTGATTATATATATTGTAAAAACTAATATATTGTTTTATTTATATCACTTGAGAGATTTCCAACAATATCTATTCATTGAACATGAGATTGTTTTGAGGTATCTTCAGTAATGACCTAGATTTTGAGGTTTTCCAGTATAAATTGTTATCTTAATTATTTAAGCAGGTCATTTAATCAGGTCGTCACACTACCGTAGTTCCTTACAGTTATGTCTGCTGGTAGGACTGTATATGGTACAGTTTGGTACGGTTTTGGATGAAACCAAAACCATGAGTAATGGTTTTTAAGTTTTTGACACCTTGCCATACCATTTCATAAACGGTTTGGTACAAAACCGAACCGAAACGTTTTGGTGTAAAACCATTAGTTTTTTTAAAATAAAAATAATATTAGTATTTAGTATATATGAGTCACAGTAACCGTCTATAATCCATGTCTCTTACACCAGTAGAAAAATCTATCGTATTATACATTTCTTAATGAGTATATACAGGACATTTCATTATGCCATCACTTGTAAACAAACAATTAAGAATGAAATTGTTTTTGTTTATATAACGTTGAGTTGATTTTGATTGACTAAATTCAATACTATCTTGTTCGAGATTAGACATTCACTGTACACCTAACTATAATTGAAAATATTAAAAGAAAGAGTGAAGAGAAGTAAGTGGAATTAATTAGGTTATGCCATATTCCAATGATCATAAATGAAATAATCTAATAACTAATATTAACTGTTTTACCAACGGTTTTTCATTTCGGTTTTGTGCTAAACCAGAACCATACCAAGATCAACAGGTTTTACAAAATTAAAACCATACCAAACCATTGAATAGATGGTACGGTTCGGTTTAAGCTTAAACGGTATGGTACGGTGCAAATTTACGATTTATATCATACCATATATAACCCTATCCGTTGGTTCCCTCAAATAAATTGATTGTCTACTTTCTATTTTGTTTTTCTTATTTTCTTTAGAAGAAAAACCTTTATCTTCAATTATAAGCATTAATAATGCTTTAAAAAATAAAAAAAATAATAGAGAAATAACAATTGTTTGTGAAAATAATCTGGGTTCAAATTAAAGCGAGTAAGATATCTACAACTGATCCCCGATCCAGGCCTAGATCAAGTTAAAGAGTCAAACACCAGCATGTCATGATTTTCTTTTTTTGAAGAAGAGCATGAGATGATTGACCCAGTCAGAAACAGAAGCATGAGTGAGTTATCACTCTGTCAAACACCCCATAGTCAATTACTTTCCAGCTTCAGAAAATTACCAAATTTGTATCCATGAGCATATAAAAAATGTAATTACCGATTCAATTCTCCCATTAAAACCTATTTCATTCATCTCCTCAATAACTGCCTTTTTTTACACTTATTACAGAGATCCAGTAAGATAAAACCCTAAAAAGAAAACCAAAACTGAGAACAGCCTCAAAACATCTCTCATCTCATCCTGACTAAAAATAATTGTGAAAAAATTTAGAGAAAGAGATAGAGAGCTACAGTCTAATCCGTAAAGATGGCTTAGCAGACTTCTTTACTTTAGTTACCTCAATCCTTCTCCTTCTCGCTGCACTACTTGCTGCACTTGTTAGTACTCTCTTCCTTAAATCATCATCAAACGGCTGATATATACCCCCCATTATATTGCTATTATACCTAATACCATCGCCCATTATCTCATGTTCATCATGATTTGCAACAACAAAATTTAAATCAGGTATACCCGATGGCCCCATACGTTGTTGACCCATTGTAATTTGGGGTTGTAGATATGTTGAACTATGAATAAACTGAAATGGTGTTTCTTGTTGTTGATAGACAAATCTTGGTTCTGCCCCCACTCCCAGTACTTCTTGTTGATGTTGTGCTGGTGCTGTGATTGGTTCTTCAACAAAAAGATCCAGTTCTTGTAAACCATTACTCTTCCGGCTTAAGATTGATTTTAGTCTCAAGTTTTGAGCTTTAAGTGTATTGAAATGTTCCATCACGGTTTGAACTTCCTGATGACAAAATATTCCCCAAAAAAATTAATCCAATGAAGAGAGAAAGAGAGAAACAAATCCTTAAAAAAACATATTTTAAGTTTATATTCCAGAAACTTACCTTCTTAAATATATGATTGCGGTCTTTAACTTCCGTTAAAATGTCTTTCCATTCTTCAATCGTCTACATTAAAACAACAAAAATGAAGGAAAAAAACGCTTAATTAATGAAAAACAGGGGGATATCAAATAACACTACACGATTTCAGATTAAGACATACACAAAATTAATTAAAAATATTTGGGAAGAAGAAGAAAAAAAGGAGTTACCTTTTTTTTGGGAAGTTTTCTTTTAAGGTATTTATTAGGTTTTGAATCTGAATCACTTTGAGGAAGGAATGAAAGAGGGGTATTAGGGCTACTGATAGCATCCACCTTACAACTTGGTGGTGGCGGCAATGAGTGGTTATGATTATAGAGGTGACTAAGATGAGTTGAGGGAGACGTAGGTGAAATAGCAGAGGAAGATGGTGTTCCAAAGATTGCAGTTCTTCTTCTCTTAGCACCCCACGACAACTGTATAAGATAATTCAATTCTGAGTTTCGGATAAGTTGAGGAAGTTGAATCAAGATGTCTGCAATTTCATATTCCTTCTCTGAAAAATCTGAATAGCCGCCATTGTTGTTATTACTTGATGTTCTCTGTTTCATTCTCGCCAACATCGAGTTAGAGATTTTGAGAAGAAGATGAAAGAAAGATCAGAGCAGCAGCAGCGTGGCTGTGGGTGTGTCAAGCAATTGGGTTAAACTGTGTTTGTGTTTTCCTTTAAGGGAGAAGGAAATCTAAAATCTATGGCGGGTTCGTGGACTACAGCCACGTGTCACCTAGATAGAGATAGGAAAGCCTGTTTTAGGGTTATGGCATTTTCTTTCCTTCGGAGGAGTTGGAGGCAGGAAGGACCGAGTGGTAAAAGCGAAACTTGTAAAAACTTTGGAGGCGGATTATAGAACGAGGCCATATGGGAAAAGAGGTAGCATGATGATAATTTGTTTTTTTTATATATATACACACGAAAGTTGGATCCAGATCTCTACCCGAATCCAACCAGGTAATTTGGTCCCACTATTAAACCAAGGACCGAATCCAACCAAGTAATTTGGTCTCACTATTAAACCCATCCTTGGATCCACATGAAGACAATTTGGTGTGAGATGTTAAAACAGCTGCGGTTGGGAGTCTTACTTAAGTCTTATTTCAGTCAACCCTAAAACTTAGAAATAGTGGGCCTACTTAACGGCTACAAAGCAGGAAATGAATTTATATTTGCACCCAACTTTGTATCGGTAGTGTCAAAACTTTAAACCTTTCTTTCGTTTTTCGTGGTAGGAATAACCGATTAATCTTTTCGTTGAAGAAGTTACCATCAAATACTAACTAAGGGTGCATACAATTGTTCGGATTGCATATGATATTGTTCGGCTTGGTTTTTAATTGAACTAAAAATGGAAGCGATATCGAAGAACCCGGTTTTATTGATATCAAAATCGAAGTTACCGTTTACCAATTATAATAAACTAACTATATGTACCAACATTTAACTTCTATTTTTTATAATAAATTATTTTTTATTTTTTATTTTTAATAAACATAAATTATAAGAAGATCAGAAAAGTATATCAATATTAGAAAATATCGTTGAGAAAAATAAGGTAAATTAATACTAGGATTGATGATAAAGGAAAATTATATTTCTAATCAATAAATAGGATTAATCATATTTGTTCCCTTTACTAATCGGCTTAAACCGATGATTTTGGTTCAGTTTTAGGGGTACACCATAACCGAGCCATGATCTATTAGTTTTTTATGATCTAAAACCGTCATTAGCGTTTTATTAATCAGTTCAACTTCAGGATTTAAACGATTCGATTCCGTTTTTCGGAATCACGTGACATGAAACAAGGCAAATAAAGGCTCAATCCGTTAATTGTATACTCTAGGTGTTGATGGACTCGAAATTAGTAAGGCTTTAATGTATCGAAAACAAGAATTACTGTAAGCAGCCACGTCTGCTGCTACATGCAACCATTTAACTGCAATTGAATATTACTGGGCAGGCATTACACTTTCTTAGGGGGACCTCTTTCTTATTCATATCTACAACCTAGGTCGACTACTTCCTCATCAGTTCAAGCCTTGGTCATATGCCACAATCCCTCAACATTGCAGTATGAGTTTACGCCGGCTAGCCATGGAGTTCGTTAGTCTGGGGGTTTTTATCGAAGGATTAGGACATGTTTTGAAGCTAAGAAGAACACGAAGGAATGGATAAGAGTTTTATTTGGAATTGGATATAGATTGGCAGGAAAAACATGGTTAGAAGTTGTTTTTGTAGCCATTGATTTTGATGGTGAATGGAGGATATTCGAGCAAAAATTTTGAAGTTGAGACAAAGAAGAATACATGGCACGTGATGATTCAAGTTTACAAGGAACTAATGGTACTAATCTGAGGTTTGGAAAAAGTTTAAGACTGAGAAATCAGTTGAGGAAGTCTGATGTTGATACGCGTCGTTTACACAATAAATTAATTATGTATGTTCCACAAAATTAACTGGTAATATAATGGTAATAAGTTATTTCCCACAAACATCAAAGAGTTTTTAGTTGTTAAAAATATCAAATGGGGGATTTTGGGGTTGTAAGATAAAATAATTAATAAAAATTGATTTTAAACAATGAGAAATAAACGACTAAAGAAGTCTTCGACGTTTCTGAAAAGAAACTAAATTAAAATACTCGTTTATTTTTTGTTAAATTTATATTGTCACCAACCGTGGAAGAGCAATAAGCTCTGTTATCCCCAGAAATCATGTTCTCATTGCATATGGAAGTGCTTGAGTACCATATTCTATCCAACTAATCCACCAAGAATAAGCTCTCAAGGTGTAAATAAATTAATCGTACACTTTACGCCTTGTGAATTAGGTTGATCCTAGCATCAGACGCATAGACTCGGTCTGCTTACTAGTGTCATCTTATACACAATCAGTTAATAGAATCCCTCTGTCAGATTTTGCAATGTACTATTCACGTAAAGAATTCGGGTGACAATTATACGTATCACAAAACCCTATACTAGGTTGATTTAAATGACCAATAAAATAACCTAAAAATAATTCTGAAACAATAAAAGCAATAGAGATAATCCAAAATTAAAAATAAACTTGTAAACATAATTGAAAAATTGGTAATATGTCCCAATATTCAATAGGTGGTCGAGAATATGCCCCGCTTTTAGAGAGTTCGATAATATGCCCTAACCGTGAGTTTTTCCATCCAACTCAGTTAAGTGGTCAAATTCTCATTTTTGAACGGTCAATATTCGGCTAGTGAGATATCGTGGCATAATAAAAATGACAGTCATATCCTTACCCAAGTTTGAATTTTAAATTTCAACCACATGTTGCTATCCTCACCACACATGATGTAATACCCATTATTTTTATTTACTGTTTCGGATCGGGTTATACCCGACTTAGCTAATCTTGTTGTTTAGGTTGTTGTTTCCTTTCCCTTAGTCTAGGTGGGTAGCTTGAACTAGAAAAGCTACAAGTTGTGGGTGAAAATATAGTCACATAATTAATTTTAATAAATAAATAAAATTAAGATAAAACGAAAAGATAATTAATATAAATTAAATAAATATGTATATTAATTGTTTTTATTAATATTAATACTAATATAGGTTTTTAATAAAAACAGGCGAGAAGAAATTTAAGGATTAGAAAACAAAAAGGTTAAAGAAGAGGAGAAGGAGAGGAAGCTAGGGTGTTTAGAGAAGAAAGCTATGGAGAATCAAGAGAAGTTTGTAGCTAATAAAAAAAGTAGAATGCTAGATCATTTTCTCTTTAAGTGATTTGCTTGTTTTCGTTTTGATTTTATATGATTTTAATTATTATAATTCTGTAATTTATTTGTATGAATCTATGTCTCTGATCAATGATCAGTCTTTTTCTATTGACTAGAATGTTCCGCACGTGCAGAAGATTTTTTTTTAAAAAAAAACTGGGTCTATCGTAGAAAAGTTAATTTATAATGATATTAAATTATCGTTATACCCTGATATTTATTTATATGACATTTTAACGGAGGTATATATTAGGGGTAAAATGGTCCAAAATTTTTACATGTTCACTTTGCTACAGTAAGGGTAGATGGCTTTATATATAGAATAGATAGATAACATGCTTAGGTATCTTTGGTTAAAATTTGAGGATAATTCACCACATATTCACCGTTGAATGTATGTTTGAACTAGGATGTTGATTTTTGGAATTCTGGACAGTCTCGCTTTGCTATGGTTTTGATGTATTTAGATAATCTTAATGATATTACAATAATTTGTAATCTTAACTAAAGTTGTAGCTATAAATGATATCTTTCATTGTGATTTGGATTTGCTCAATTTCATGTTATTATAAATTTACCATGAATTATTTTGTAATAATATATAATTTGCTCAGTTTTTAGGATGTCATTATAGATTCAGTATCTTTTGTTTGAACCCTTGGTATGTTGTGAATTTTGGGTATGTTGTTGTTGATTTATTCACATAGATTCTTTTAAAATTTCAAAACGACCAGATAAATTATCACTCAGAAACATATAATGTAATATTCTGCAGTTAGTTAGTTTGATTAAAAGATTAAAGAAAATCCATGTTGTTTGTTCATATGTTGTTAAGCCATGGTTGCTTGTATTTTTTGTAAAAATGATTTGCAAATTGAAAATGAGTTCATGTTTTACAGTAGATGGAACATGGTTTCGTGCTAATGGAGGGTAATGATCCCCGAGAATTAAATGGGTAATGATCCCCATGTAGGAACTTATGTTCCTGGCCATCGATGACGGCTTTCGGTGCCGAATAAACGATAGGTGGAGTACGAACCAACGACATTCGTACCATGAACTCATGTGTTGAAACCTAATTTGATAAATTATTTGAAATATTATTAATATTGTAAAACCTTGTTTTGAAATTTTAATTTGATGATTTGTTAGAAACAATATTGGTATTGTGAATTCATGATTGAACAAATGAATTATTTTTTTTTAAAAAATAAACTCGTGTGATAATCTTGTTGGTTGAATATGTATATATCATTGATTGATAGAAATCATGTTATATGTTATTTGAGTCATTGATATTGTTATGCATGTTTTGAGATTAAAAATGCGTTCTACTGAACTGTCGTCTCACCCCAATTGACATCCTTACAGATTTCTCATAAGCTGAAAATTAAAAATATGTAGTTTAATGATTGCATTGTTTGAAATATAATTTGAATTAATATATTTGGTTGAAAATATTGTGAACATCGACAAATGGATTCATATGCTTAAGTTCATCTTATTTAGAAGTTCAATTATACTAAATTAGTTCAAATATTTATACGTTTATCTCGTTTCCGATCCGTAACGCCGTCAGAACTCCATATGGGTTTGACCCTGGTCCAGAACTCGGGTGTTACAAACACATAAAGATTTGGCATAGAAAAATTCACATACATTGAAGAAGTAAAAAATTCAGAGAAGGAAGTTAAGTAGTTAGATTAAGCAGTATCTATGATTTACAAATGGAAATAATTTTGTAACAGCTTCAAGAATACCCTTGTCTCTGTCAGAGACAAAGGTCAATCCAGCCCTGTCTTGTATCTTAGGTTTTAAATCTTTTAGAAACAAATACCAGTTTGCCTCAGTCTCACTTCTACAAACCATCATTGCTACGGGGAATAAAACATTATGAGCATCCAAGGAAGTGGCAGCCATCATCACTCCACCAAACTTAACCTTTAGGTGCATTGCATCCAGCCCAATAACTGGCCTACATCCATATTTGAAGCCTTGGATTTGAGCATTGAATGACATAGTCAAACTTTCAAATCTATCTTCTTCACCATCATTTGAGTAAGTGAAGCTAGCAATGCTCCAAGGTTTCAAAGATGTAACCGCACTACACAAACTTGGAACTTTGATGTAGGACTCTTCATAACTTCCATGGTAGTGTTTTAGGATTAGTGCCTGCACACAACACATAATAAGTTAGAATTTAAGAGAAATGACAATATTAAATTGATACAAGTGTTCTAGGAGTATAACCCTTGCTTCACATGTAATCCAATATGGTATGTCAACTCTGAACTCTGGCCGAATATAGTCATCTGCAATTATATATGTCTTTGGAATATCAGAAGTATCTGTCAATTTCTTCAACATGTAATCTTGAATTACAACAAGGATTCTTGTCTTCATCATTACCCACATAATGAGGTTGCAATGTCTGATTGTGACTGTGTGCTGATTTTCCCCTGGCAATTTCCTTGCACCCAGTGACCACTCACATTTTTCAGTTTCTCTATTCTTGCACACAACACTAACTCTAGTAGGATCTGTCTTCTTCAATCTATACACAGTTTGCTTCATCACTGCATATTCTCTTAGATGTTATTGGAAAGCATCCATATCTTCAAAAGCCATCTTCACACATAGTTCATACCAGGTTCACCATCAGGAATTTCTTCACCCACCATTGATATATCTTCTGGGTCCACTGCATGCTCACCAAAATTCTTATTCCATGGTTCTTGTTCATCTGCATTCAATTCTATTGGAATACCAGGCCCTTTACAAGCAACTCCATCTTCATTGACATGCCCATTGGTACATTACAATCTCCATAACCAGGATCATTCTCATTACCATCATCTTTCCTTCTTTCACCATCGTTTTCCCTTCTTTCATCTTCATCTTCAACTGAATTACCATCATCTTCACTTGATTCATATTGAAATTTTCAGGATTGTCATCTGGATGACAATCATTTTCAGCTTCATTTGGAAGATTGACTTGGTCTTCATCTTTACCAGCACAAGCATCTTCAACTCTACTAGCTTGTGTACATACTTCATTCACACTAGCTTGTGTCCCCAAACCTTCACTAACAATTCCAGCATCATCTTCAAAAACTAGTCTTACATGTATTCTAAAACCCTCTTTAACCTTTGCATTTGTTTTTTCAAGTAGTCTTGGACTCTTCCTAACATCTGGTGTCTTTGGTTTACTTACTAATTTCTTCTGAACCTGTGGGAATCCTCTAGGAGAATTTGAAACACCACTGGTACCACTACTACCTTCCACTCCTAGTGGTACAACCCTAATTACAACAACTTCAAGTCTAACATACCCACCATCATCTTTTACAGCATTTTCCCACATATCAAAGAAGTTAAATTATGTTTCAAGTACATCTAAATCTAGAATATTGACACATCTTCAACAAGCAAACCAATACGCCTCAACCTATCCTTAACCAATTATTTAAACTTTAACAAGCTAATAAATTCACCACCAACATCAAGACAGTAGATAGTTCTATCCTTTTAAGTGTCATTCATAACAGTAAAACAAAAATTCCTTTTAAGAACCTTCCTGCAATATATAATATAAACTGAAAATAACCCAAAATCCAGTAAAACCTTACTTATCCAACCCTAAAACACATCAAATCATTCATTAATAATAATACTAAATTCAGATCCTAATTCAATCTTAATTAAACCTTAATTTTACAACAATGCCCAATTCAAACCTTAACTTCACAAAAGTTCCAATAAAATTCACAATTAAAACCTTAATTTCAAAATACTACATCAAACAAAAACCATTACAAACACAAAATTCAAACTCAACCCAACAATTGAACCCTAACTTTGGAATAACAACCAATTCATGTATAGTGCACATATAATTCAAATTAGAAAATTAACCAAATTACACAATTAAAGCCTAAATTCAGAAAAATTATACAATTCAATTGAAACCCTAATTTCATAAAAATAACACAATTGAAATAAATAAACCCTGATTTCATGTTACTATATTAATGTAACCCATTAAATGTTGATAAAATTCGAACCCCAATTCAAACCCCAAATTCAGATGAACCCTAACATTCGAATTTCATTACATGTTTTGATAAACAAATCAAAATGAAAATATGAATTAAACCAAGCAATATAGGAGTGGGTTTATGTTACTTACTCTTTTTGCAGAACCATAGCTTCGATCTTCTCTTCGATCTGTTTATTTTGTTCGTCCCTTTATCGTATCTTCAAAGCTTCCACCTTCTTTACTACCATGGAAACTCTTTGATGAGATCAAATAGATTACTCTATTTTTATCACGAACTACTGAAGGATTTACAAACCCCTATTTGATCTCTCGAACTTTCCCTCTCTTATTTCTCTCGCTGTCTCTGTTCTTACCTAATTGATAATGAGAAAAACGATGACTAAACCCTACCTAATACCACACACGTGGTTTGGTTCTTATAATCGTGGAAAAATTGGAATCGTCAATTTTTTTTTATTTCATGTGTGACATCCCGAGTTCCGGACCACGGTCAACTCATATTGAGATCCGAACTCAAGATGTTATAGGTCGGAAACAAAACAAACACATATATATATATTTGAATTAATTTAGTATAATTGAACTTTTAAATAAGATGAATTTAAGCATATGAATCAATTAATCATCGTTCACAACCAAATATATTAACTCAAATTACATTTCAAGCAATACAATCATTAAGCTACATATTTCTAACTTCCACTTCCAGCTTCTGAGAAATCTGCAAGAATGTCAATTTGGATGAGATGACAGCTCAGTAGAATGCATTCTCAATCTCAAAACATACATAACAATATCAATGAGTCAAATAACATATAGCATGAGTATACGACATGATTTCTAGCAATCAATAATATGTACATATTCAACCAACAAGATTGTCACACAAGTATTATTTTCAACAAAACATTTAATTCATTTGTTCAATCATGAATTCACAATACCAATATTGTTTCTAACAAATCATCTAATTAAGATTTCAAACAAGACTTCACAATATTAATAATATTTCAAATAATTTATCCAATTAAGTTTCAACACATGAGTTCATGGTATGAATGTCATTGGTTCGTACTCCACCTATCTTTTATCCGGCACGGAAAGCCGTCAACGATGTCCAGGAACATAAGTCCTTACATGGGGATCATTACCCATTTAATTCTCGAGGATCATTATCCGTTTTACTCTCGGGGATCATTACCCGCCATTAGCACGGAATCATGTTCCATCTAACGTTAAAACATAAACTCATTTCCAATTTGTAAATCATTTTTACAAACAATACAAGTAACCATGGCTTAACAACATATGAACAAACAACATGAATTTCCTTTAATCTTTTAATCAAACAAACTAACTGCGGACATATTATATTATTGTTTTATAGTGATAAGTTTATCTGATCGTCTTCAAACTTTAAGGGAATCTATGTGAATGGATCAACAACAACATATCTAAAATTCACATCAAACCAATGGTTCAAATAAAATATATTGAATTTACAGTGACATCCTAAAAATTTGACAAATTATATATTATTACTAAATAATTCATGGTAAATTTACAATAACCTGATATTGAGCATATACAAATCACAATGAAAGGTATCATTTATAGCTACAACTTTTGTTAATATTACAAATCATTGTAACATCATTAAGATTACCTAAACACATCAAAATCATAGCAAAGCGAAACTGTCCAGAATTCTAGAAATCAACATCCTAGTTCAAACATACATTCAACGGGGAATATGTGGTAGATTATCCTCAAATTCTAACCATAGATACCTAAGCATGTTATCTATAAATATAAAAGTCATTGATCGGAGACATAGATTCATACAAATAAATTATAGAATCATAACAACATAAAATCATACAAAATCAAAATGAAAACAAGCAAATCACCCAAAGAGAAAAGGATATATCATTCTACCTTTTTTATTAGCTATAAACTTCTCTTGATTCTCCAAAGCTTTCTTCTCTAAATACCCTAGCTTCCTCTCCTTCTCCTCCTCTCTAACCTTTTTGTTTTCTAATCCTTAAATTTCTTTCCCCCAATTTTTATTAAAAAACCTATATTAATAAATATTAATAAAACAATTACTATACATTTTTTTTTAATTATCTTTTCATTTTATCTTTAATTTTATTTATTGATTAAAATTAATTATGTGATTATATTTCTACCCAAAATTTGTAGCTTTCCTAGTTCAAGCAACCCACCTAGACTAAGGCAAAGGAAACAACAACCTAAACAACAAGATTAACTAAGTCGGGTATAACTCGACCTGAAACGGTAAATAAAAATACCGGCTATTACTGTGTTTTACTTATTATTGACATACATTATACAAAAACTCTCAAACCAAAGGTTTTAGGGGTCATATAAGCTTACAAATCTTGTATAAAAATGCTTCCACGGCTTACAAGCCTTCTCACTGGCAGGTTGACTAATAAGTTGATATGTTCCTTTTTCAATTATTCAACATCTCTGATTTATTTTGTTAACTAATATGTTATTTTTCTTTTTACTTAATTAGCAGCAACACATGACAGCATTGCAAAAGGCAGATAAAGCAGTATACAATTACTTAACAAAGATAGATCCTAGATGTTGGGTAAGATCTACATTTCCATATGATGCTGCCTATGAGCATGTTACTAATAATTTTTAGGATCCTTCAATGCCATGTGTCGTAAAATTAGAGACAAACATGTGTGCATGGTAGTCATCATGTACACTCAATTGGTCATGGGTTTGTATGCAAGGAGACAAGCACTTGCTGCAACCTAGAAGGATGGTGATCTTATTCATGTTGCATCGTAGCTTATTGAGAAGATCAAGTCGGCTACATGCCATTATCACACTACTCCTGCTGATAGGTTGAGTGTGTACGAGGTAACCAACAAAGAGACCAAGAAAGTGTTTACAATTCATATAGTTGATAAGACTTGCACTTGCAAACACTGGTAGCTAAGGGAATTTCCGTGTCAACATGTTGTTTGTGTCTTAGTCAGCATAAGACCCAATTGGTCTCTGTAGGTAATTTCCCTTTCCTTCTAAATTTCTAATTCACAAAATCTAGTTATGTCTGAGTGGTTGAAATGCATTTAATGAATGTTAATGATTGAAACAAGTAGTGTGTGTGTGGTTGGATACTATGTGCAGGTATTGTATTAAATACTACACAATGGGGTACTATAGAACCACCTATTCATGGTCAATAAATCCATTGGGTGATATGGAAGACTGGCCAGTGATGGATGGACATCTCATTCCTCTTTGCTTTAAAATCTTTTCATTTAATAATATTATCTTTATTTATCCTTTTATTATTATAATAACATTTGGTTTAGATCTATCTATATCTGGATGCAGTAGCAACCCTAGTCTTCATCTTTTCATGTTTATATGCTGCATCCATTGGTGAAACTTATCCATCCAGATTTTTCAAGAGCAAAAGGGTAGACCTTGTGTCAATAGGAAGAAGTCTTGGATGGAGAAAGGTACTCATAGAAAGCCTAGATATTGTTCCACATGTGGTGGGACAGATCACAACAAGTCAACTTATAAAGGTGGTGAAGTTGGATCCAACCCTAAGAAGAAAAGACTTAGAACAAAGTGTCATGTTGATGATGAATCTTTTGTTGAGAGAAGTGTAACTACAAAGAATATGAGGAAGAACAAGGTTATTAGACTCATACGATTCACGAGTCGACTCGTACAAGTCGTGTCAACAATTTCAAAATCGGTTTGACTCTTGAACATGAATCGAGTCTTCCAAGAATCGATACGATTCCTATAATTATTCCAATTCTTGACTTTCTTTTGACCTTTGACCAGTAAAATAAACCTTATCTTTAAATTTTCAGGAAAAAGAAACTAAGAAGATTCGAACCCCTATCCTATTGCTTATATATAGGACCATAAACCACTGTGTTGTGGCACTTTTTTTTGATGATATAGAGACTCGTATTATACTTACACCAATATTTCATCATATAAGTTTAAAATTTTAGCTTTTCTCAACAGATTTCATCAAAAATTGCATATAAATATACATATATCAATATCATTTATACATATATAATTCATATTTTTAGTCTCTAATGTAATATAAAAACGACAGTGAATCTATGATTTACGATTTAATATGCGATTCAGTACTTTAAAAATGAAAACGAGTCATGTCGAGATTCATATTTTCACAACCTCGAGGAAGAGTAAGAGCAACAAAAAAAAAAACACAATAATTGCAACTACAACTGCATCTTCAAAGCAATCTGCACCATCTACTTCTTCTACAACTGTTGGATCTAAAATAAAAGCAAAGTTTGGTGGTCAACAGGTCAATTTGAATTTCAATGGTTCAAAAAATACTATCAAAATCAACAAGTCATTCAACAACAATGAACCATCTTCGAAGAGACAGAGAAAGCCTAATTCTAAGTATGATGTATAATTTTATTCTCTGAATTTCTTATTCCTTTCTAGTACAGTTTGTTAACTTTATACTGCTTACTTTTGGTGATGTTTTTATTTTTCTTTAAATGTTAAAAAATGATGGTTTTTTTATTTAACTCTTATGGATACTCCTTTATTGTTGAACAATGAATACTATTATGTAATGTTGTTATGTTTAGAGTGTTGTTTTTTCCGACTACAATCCTTTCATTTCATCGGAATATAAATTACAAAATGTTTTTTTTTTCTAACTTTAAATCTTGTCATTTCATTTCATTTTATAACTGCATTTTTGTTTCATTTCATCAATTACCGTCCATTCATGAGATTTACACGTGTCATCATCTTGAACCACCAAACATACTTGCCATTGGATGCTGAAAACACTACGTGGAGAAATCTCAAAGTACCAGGACATGTCAGGCATTTGATAAAAAAAATTGGTAAATTTGGAAAAGTAAATTTCTAGCCGTTGGATTTATCTGCCATGTTTCAGTCATCCGATCAAACAATACCATATTCTTCGTGCATGTGGGCTACACATGTGAAAAATGACATATTTGTCTTATTCACGTACGTGTAATCTAGCATGTGTGGAGAGTTTGACCACTTAACTGAGTTGGATGGAAAAACTCACGATTTGGGCATATTACCGAACTCTGGAAAAGTGGGCATATTCCAGACCACCTGTTGAATATTGGGGTAAATTACCAATTTTTTCAAAAATAATTTAGATTTTATTATTCAGGACTTTGAAATCATCTCTAATTAAAGAAGAAGATTAACTACTCATGACACAAAGAAAAAAAAAAGAAAATAATAAATCACAACGGTTTTCCCTTGTGAGGAGAAAACCCTAACATCTTGTTCTAGTCTCTCCTCTTACCTCCTTATGTTGTAGAGAAAATTATGTTTGAAAGTTGTACATAGACTTCCCTTCATATACGCTTTTGTAACCTCCTTTTGATGTATATCCAACTCGGAAACCTGATAACCATCAAATATTTTTACATCCTTTTGATCCTTATCTAAAGACTTAAATGCCTAAACAAATAAAGCTTCCACGTTGAACGGTGAGGAAACCCTCGCTTCCTATTGGTCGAAATAAGGTTTTTGTGGCTTTTGTGAAACATGAGTTTTGGTAAGGACATTTGGCAACTTATGATTGATTTTAAAAAATTAGGGAAAAATAAAATAAAAAGGAAAACCATGTCTTACGGTATTTTAAACTCTCACATGAATATACATTAAAATCAAATTCTACTTAAAGCCGTGTACGTATCATATTCAGAAGTCGTGACTACGTTAGGAAACCAAAAAAAGAAGAAAAAAGTGTAAACCTAACTGAAAACGGAATTATGATAATCTATATAAAGGATTTATATTCTAAAGTGTTATCAGAATCTTATACGTAGGTATATATTTTTTATTATTCCAAAGTGTTATATTCTTCAAGAAGTCAAATAATTATTTTTAAGATCTCTCCAATAAAATAGGTTGGATTACAATTGTAAATTCTGTCAGAGATGACATCATGGAGTCTGCAATCAAGATTTAATGCATCATGATTCAACAGGGTGGGGTGAAGTCCCACCACACCAAATCAAAAATTGAATAATGTGATGAAAAGTTAAATATACCCAGTGCGTAGCACGGGCACAAATCTAGTCCAAGTAGTAAACTTAACCTCCTCAAATACTAACACCTCCTCTTAATCCCTATCCAATTAGGACATTTAACCTCCTCAAAATCCAACAAAAATCCTTATTTTCAAGTCAAGGCAAGCCTAAAACGCATCCCTTCTTCTCTTCCAGCGCAGACCCAACAAAAACCAAATCCAAGTTGGTTTCACCGTTTTGCTCATAACTTCTTCATACGAACTCGGAATGATCACATTCTTTTTGTGTTGACTTCGTCTTTCAATTTTATACATGATGGTGAGAAGAATTCCTGGATTTATGTTCAATTATTTACTTGGTAGTCATTCTTATGTTTTTCGACGTTCTTTCTCCTTTTCGTCGTATTTCTCCGACTTCTCTTGGCTCTAGACACTTAGATAGTTGGATTACTTCACCTCATAGCTCTTTTATATCCATTTTCACTTTTATTGGTATGATTCACCTAATGAAAATAAATAAAAAAACAAAATTAATAACAAGTAATATGCAAGTATTATAACAAATATTAGTATGGATTTGACATTAAAATCATGTAAATTATGCACTTATCAGCTGTTGATGTTTGTTTCCTAGATAAATGGTGATGATTATCAGTTGTTGTTAGAATTTGAATGCGGTGTGAATTGTTGGGTTTTATTAGGATTTGAATGTTATGCAGGGACGCATATATAATGAATTTAAGAATCAACAACAAGTTGATATTTGTATCACCAGTTGTTAGACCCACAAAGTGTTCGACACAAAGTCTAAACCACTATCAAGCTTAGTTTCCCCTGGATATCCATGGTTTTGAAGTTTTTGTACCAAGTATTACAAGAATATTTGGAAGCCAGTAGGGATTCAAAGTGCAGTCATGGGTCTACAACAGTTCAATCAATTAGAAGAGATATGGAAAAAGTTTGAATCCGGGTAGTCAGTAAAAAAGATCAGAGTCTTACCAATATTAGATGAAGTTTATGCCATACGAGTTAGTAATGTACAAAGGAGATGAATACATATTTTTAGAATCTATATGGGTTAGGAAACCTGGTTGTTTATGGAAAGTGAAACTTGCAGGAATTTGGAAGCAAGGGTGTGAGCTATAAAAGGAGCTACAAGGTAGCTGCAAAATCATACCCCCATACCGGCTTGACTCTCCAAAAGAAAGGAGTTGTTGCTTCTCTCCAAACCACCTTCACAGACACCACCTAACATTCACGGCAACCACTTCATCCACCAGCAGTTCACCTTCCATTCATGATATCCTCCATCAGTGTTTCAGCACTTACCATACAGTACCATGTCTTCTACAGCAGCACCAGTACACTATACCAAGTATGCACCATCATCTCTGCAAGACTGCAACATACATTCCATTACCACCATGTCACATATCAACAACGATACAAGGCCAGAATCCTCACGCATAAAGCATTAGTAAGGCCTCATTTCATATCAGCGACATACGTGTTTTGTTTGTTGAATTGGTTTGAACTTTGATTTGTTAATTTGCTTGATGTCCTTAATTCTTTACTGAACCCCATTATGTTTAGATACTTTCTTGTTTGGTTAGGGATGTAGTTGATTTTGCAATACATGTTTCTTGCTTAATAATTTAGTTTTATCTCATAATTATCGTTCATAATTTAGCCAAAATATCGTCATGTAGGATTGAATGTTTGTTTAGTTAAGTGGTCAATTAATTGAACTTATATCCATATCTAGGGCTAAATTAGGGTTTTTAATACGCAAATATTGACAAATCTTAACTTTAATTAGCCCATCACGATCTCAGAGCAGGAACGTGGGGATTGCCTAGGTAGCTCAATAATGACTTAGGAACTCTAGAGACTAAGCCGAAGCACGGATGAGTAGAATCAGTAGAATCATCAAACTACGCTATGGGTTGTAGTGATAAATTCTTGTTTCCGCATGTAAATTGTGAATGTTGTTAAATTGACTACTCAGGTATGTCAATTGGATTAATTAGCATATTTCATCAATCTAAAGCTCTTAGAGGGTTAAACCTAATTGTGCTTTTATGTATTGGGTTATTTTCTAAGTAAAATTCGTATTTATATCGTTATGTGAGTGTGATGACTTTAGGAAATTAACGGAATATTCTTGCGATCAAGGTATTGTAGGGCTTTTGATAATGAGATATTGAATTTCAATTCTAATTATTGATACAAGAACATGTTTGTGGATGAAAAAAAATCCTTAACCAATATTATCATCTCTTGATAACTTTTTACTTATTCTTAGCTTTCAATCTAGTTTATTTTATTTTCAATTATTCTTAAAAAAAAACCTTTTTACATAAGTCATTGAATTCAAATAACAACCAATATCTCTTTGTGGAACGAACTTGTTCTTACCCTTGTACTTCATCTATACTTTTAACAAATGAGAACGTGAAGTAAATTTGACGGATATGACATCGATCACTCTTGTACCGCCTCAAGACTTTGTGCGGGCTTTCTAGAAATTGTTACTATTCTTTTCATAAGTGATAAAAGACAGTGATATGTGTTCAAGTTTGATATGCACTCTTGATGATGTGATGAGTTTGGATGATTTCCTTTACGTCATCTAATGTTGTGCTTGGATATGTTCTCGCACACCATTGGGGGTTGAAGTTTTCGATGCTTTGTGATGCACTAAGATATTGCTATGGAGTTTTATTTTGGCGTTATTGCTTGTGGAAATCCTAATTCATATAATCAAGCTTAATTTTCTGCTAAAATGTGAGTTTATTATCACTATTATTGTTCAATTTGATACCCTTGTCTACTTGCTAGATGTACTTTTTGTATTTTCTATGAATTATAATACCCATGTTTACTTACTAGCTGTATTTTTTGTCATGTATTTTTTATAAACTATATATTTAAAAACTTATATCCTTCCTTGACTCGGAGACCAGGTGAACTTGCTCGGAGTTTAACTCTTGTTGATTTTTTTTTAAGCGTTCATAGTGATCGGGAATGAGCTTGTTTGAATCCAGTTTTCAAGTGGATATTTAGAAGATATCTAGCTGAGGGTGGATATCCACACTTCTCCAGTTTGATTTAGATTTATTTGTTTCAGTTGAAATTGAAATTCTCCTAAAAGAATAAATTGTTCCCAAATCTTATTTTTGTCATCAAGAACATCATATTATTTATTGACATCTATTTATAATAAATATTTTGAATTTCTTTCTTCTTACAAATATTTTTTATGAGTCCCTAGGTTTGTAGAAGTTGTGTACCATTTAAAAGAATTTAACAATATATTTTCTAAATAACTTATCGGCTAGGATTATGCAGATAGTAGGGTCGTTACATAAAGATTCCAGAAACTGGAAATTTTATGCATGTTGGCTAAAAGATTCTACTTGTGGAAACCAAATTTTAACAACTTGTTATATATAATTCTATATGCAGCTTTTAAGTTAAAGCACAAGTTATGTGTAACTAGCAAATGCCTTGCAGAGTGAAACAAGTTTTCTTCTGGCAATATCCAACAAAAAATCAAAGATCTGTACTTCAAGTTGGATTCATTGCATAAGTAAAATAATTTTTCTTATACTTCTTCTATTGTCAAGTAGAAGCTAATATTAAAAAATCGGAAGATACTCAACATGAGTTCTTGAAACAAAATTCTAAGGACTGCATATTCAAAGATGCTGACATGAATACTAAATTAGTAGAAGAATGGTAATTAGTGCGATTATTTGAAAGTTAAATATTTTTTTACTAGATCTTCCCTTCACATTGAGTTCAAGAAACAATCTACCTGGAGTTGGAAAAGCGTGAACAATGAGTTTAAATTCATAAATGGTAAAGACATCTTCATCTGGAAGGACAAGAAGGTGCACAGTCTAGAGAATTCACCAATACCAAGCACTACTACAGTTAATCCTTATAGTCCTACAGTGGTTTCTGATCAAATTGATTCTTCAACTCATAGATGGAAGGCTAATTAATTACTAATCTTTTTGTTTATGAAGCTGCTCAAACCTTTCTTACAATGATAATTCCAAGAAATAACTTTGTTAAGTTGGTTTGGACAAGAAGCAAAAATGAGTTTTTCTTATAAAAACTGCCTATCAAACTCTTTACAATTTTGAAGAACCACAGAGATGGAGACTTTCGTTATCATGCAGTAAACATTCGGAAGAAAATCTGGAACCTTAACATTATTCCAAGAGTTAAATTGTTTTTATGGAAATGTGTTAAAGACATCATCCCTTTAAAAGAGAGAATTGCTAGGAATGTGTATTTTGAGAATAAGGCATAAAGAGGATACAATTATCCTTTGAAATCTTCTAAGCATATGATTCTTGATTTTCCTTTTTCAAGATTGGTAAGGTTCAGAGTTGTTGGCATAAGAGTTACATATGGTACCTGGGATACAATTGAAAACTGGGTCTCAGATTGGATTGAAGATGATGACTCAAGTGAGGAAACAAAAGTAAACTAGCTACTATAGCTTGGTTTCTGTGGAAGGAAAGGTGTATTCCAGTATTTGATAATAAAGTTTTTGAACCATATAACGTTTTCAAGAAAAATCAAACTTTCATACACAATGCTCACACCACTGAAACTATCCATAAAATGACTAAATTTGTAACTAGACAAGGCAGATAGATTAAGACTGCACAATGGATCAGGCGGGTTTGGTTTGACTTATTTCGCCGTACCCGCAAAATACATGTATGAGAACTTCTTAATCCTAGTCGACCCTCCTTAACAACGGGTTGGTTTCTACCCGGGCCATCATTTATTCGGGTCTGGTCGGGCGGATGTGGGTCGACCGGTTTTTTTCTTGTTTTTGTTTCGGACGGGTGTGGGTCGACCGGTTTTTTACTTTGTTTCCTACTAAAAGTACCCAATTGTTGAGATTTTTCAAATGGATGATTGGACTAGTTTCTCGCTCTTCCAAAGTCGAGTTGGACCTAGCACTGTAATGGTCAGCAACTTTTCGTGCTAAATTCCTAGTATTTTCATCATCTTCTTGATACTGTGAAACACCCGGGAATCAAAAAGATAAAATAAAAAGTTTAACCTAAATGAAGTAGAAATTGACCTAGTAATAAGTATCCATAATAAAAATTTAATTTGTAGTATTTCACCGAAAAGGATTACCATTGGGATCTCTTGTTTGCCTCTATTGAGGTGGAGCAATCGAGGTTGAAGCAGATTCATATCCTCTCTTCATTATTCGGGGGTTTTATGGGATCAGAAGTTAGGGTTTTTAAGTGGAATTTAATAAATTAGTTTGAGAACTAACTAAAGAAAAGTCTGTAAAGAAAGCAATTCCCAAGCAAGATTTTGAACAGATCAAGATGCGTCTGCCAACAAACTGCTAGTGTGTGCATGTATGCAACTCTATGTTACATAAGGAAAATCAGTGTATGAAATTCGAAAGAGAAAAGATTACAGGAGAAAGTGATGAACAATGCAGCGGGTTTGGGAGTGGCGTCGGGTAATTTATTTTTCAACCCACCACCCGACCCAACCATGACGGATAATTGAAAGAGCTACCCATAATCTACCTGTAAATTGGCAGGTGTGGACGGGTCTGTACAGCTCTAAGAGGGTGTTTGTTTTTTGCACTTTAAAGTGATTTTCACTTCAAATATCTTTAAAATGGTGGGACCCATAAAAAATGGGGTGTTTGTTTTTTAACTATATAGTGATTATCACTTCAAATTGTGATGATTTGAAGTGCAAAATATGAAGTAGCAAAAAGCTACTTCAATTTTACCACTTCAAATAATTATCACTTACTACCTATTTAACCCTTTAACAAATATCATTATTCTAAACTCTATCCCCACAAACCTAAAAATAAACTATCTAAACTCCCACCGTACTCTCATCGTTCTCTAAACTCCTACCGTACTCTCATCATTCTCTAAACTCCCACCGTGGAATTCACAATTTCGAACTGCAACAAATTTGGGGTATGTATAATCTTCTTCTTTCTTCTCTTCATTTCTGTTTATCTGTTTATTGGTATAGTTGATTTTAGATCTTCATTCTTCCCACTTCCAAATTCCCTCTGTAACAACAACAAAAACAGTTCCAGCACTACTAATACTTTGGATTCACCAATTAGGGTATACATCTATGAATTACCAATTAGGGTATACATCTATGAATTACCAATTAGGGTATACATCTATGATCCAGATAGTGTTACTGTACCCTTCTTTTCATCATTGGGTTTTAACAGTCATGGGCATAATATAACTGTAGACATTATCTTGTACAATTTTTTATAGAGATTATAATGCAATTGTTATGATTCATGAACTCTTGATTGTGTCTATTCATTCTAGGTTATAGTTTATTTGACCAAAATTGAATCAGTTTAACATTTATGAAAAATGCTCAATCATTGTTTGATGAAATGCCTGAAAGAAATTCTTTGAAATTAATTATAGTTTTAGGATTTTAAAGAGGTTTTGATAGGTGGGTTTTGTTTATATAATGTTTTGGAGTAATGGGTTCTCATAATAATTGCTCTATTTAGAAATTTAGATATTAATTGTATTTCTTGTTTTTGTACTGCATAGTATACACCAACAGAACTTTTAGAAACCCCATTGGCATACCCCTAGATTGTTGATGCAGCTTTGACATTGCAAGTAGTTAAACAATTGGTTGGGTAGATGGGTCCACTCCAAGAAGAAGTATTTCCACTTGCTTTTTTTTTTCAGTGTTGAGATTGATATTATGTGAACCTATGCTTGTCGTTCTTAAGAGTCTCCTGAATTCAGATAAGCTTACTTTCCCATCTTTGTCTATGTCTGCCTCCTCTAGAAGTGGGTCAATGGATCCCTTTAGTTCAGTGTGCTGCATCAAAAAGCAAAATGTTACTATATGATACTTCTTTTTTTATATAGTTTATCTTTATGTTTTTTTCTTTTTTTTTCTTTTTGGTAGTAAATTTAGTTGCCTTGAGTCTCTTGACTCTTGTGTGGTGTGGTGACTTAACTTGTCTCTTTGTTTGGTTTTGATCTTCCAGTCTCATTGAGAAAGGTTATAGGAGTACTGGAATTAAAATGGCTAAGGCTTTATTGAGAAAGGTTACATATGTAGGCTTATAGGAGTACTCGAATTTCAATGGCACTACTTACCAAATTAAAATTTTCCAGGAGAAAGGCTTATGCAGTCAATCTCAGTCACTTCTTTATCATCTAGGCTTATTTATTGATCCAGAGGTTAGACTTGGTTTAGGGTTGGGTTCACTTTCTGCTGCTTCCTTAGGCTTAAGTCTTATGGAGGAGGGAACTCCCACTTGAATAGTGATGACACGTTAGCTTGATGGAATGCCTAATCTCAGTCATTGTGTTATGTTTTTTTATTCTACTTGCTATTATATTTATGATTTTATATATAATTTCTCATAATAATATTGAGTGTGCTTAGAGAGATAGTTTTGTTTTGTGTTGTGTGCTTAATTATGCGCTTGATTTGATGTGATAAGTTGCCATAAATTCAGAAAGTTAACATAAATCCTAGAGGTTAAAAATGAGAATACTGTGTATATATGGAAACGATATTGAGGAAGAAATGATAAGTTATTTTCATCTTGTAATAGGAATGATGAAATATTAATGTAGTATAATTGCATATACTCTGGTTACCGCTTCCTGAATAGCAGAGTTTTAATTTTGGCATTTTGTTTCTATTATCATTTAGATACATTCAATAGATTGATTTGTACCCATATTGTTTAAGTTAACATAGTATCAAAGTGGTGTTTGTTAGCAGTGGCGTATGCACATTTCATGACCATGATCTAGTTGAGTCATGTCATCCAAATGAACAACACATATTTTCTCTTTAGACAGACTATCTTTTTAGAAAAGTTGATCTAGTAAAGTGTGCACATATGTAGTGAACAAGAATGTTTTAGAGAATAAGAATGTTTTAGAGAAAGCTCTAAACCCTTCAAAATTCTAAGGTCATGGTTAGAACAGGAATGTTTTAGAGAACTAATCCAGGATAACTGGATTTTGTAGTCGATTTCAACATCCAGTTTTGAGCCGAGCTGATTTCAAGAGTGGAAATAGTTCATTGATTCCCAGAATCTGTGGCCTTACTTGGCATCCTTTCAGCGATGATCAAGGCTCAGCATCATTGAGCAATGTAAGTAGAATGTCAGCAGTGTTTCTGTTGTAATCCATCTTGAGGCTGCTGATAATTTAGTGAATAAGAAGCTTTTACATTGCTGACATTCTACTTATTTATTTTGTGTCAGTGAATAGTGCATGATTATCAGGTAGTATGCTTATATCTTTTCTATTTGTTTGTTTGTGATAATCATGAATGAGCGCAGTGAAACAGTTTAGTTGTCTCCTTTAGTGAATCTTCTGTTTATTTATATGTCTTAAATATATGTGTAGGATTTGAAACAAGATGGATAAGAATGAGAAAAGAAGTCCTCATGTATGGAAAGAGAAGCCTGAAATGGAGAAGGAGTTTATCCGCTTATGCTTGGAGGCGGTTAATCAACACGGATACTCAGGAACTTCTCTAAAGTCATGGACTAACATCTATACTACACTAAACACCAAGTTCCAACAAAAATTTGATCAAAAGGCTGTGAAAAATAAGTGGAACAATTTGAAAAGGAGTTACATGGTGTGGAGAACATTGACCCACAAAACCGGCCATGGTTATAATGCTGAAACTGGAACATTTGATTGGCCAGATGAAGTTTGGGCAGCAGAAATCAAGGCAAGTAGTCATTCATTTTATAGTTGTAAAAATTTGTCATTTGATTAACTATATAGTCTAACTAGTAGTATTCTAATTTATTATCACATAACCAGAGAGATGGGAGGGTCAGCAAATTTAGGAAGAACCCTTTACCTAACTGGAAGGAATTGGAGGAGTTATTCGAGGGCACTTTTGCAACTGGTTCCGGGGCATGCAGTAGCATGGATGCTGAATATGATGAGATTGAGGTTAATGTACCTACTGATGTGGAGTTTGATGCATGAGTACATTTGGATGATGATCTTATAACTTCTGCAGGTGATGCGAGTGAGATGAATGTACCCATTAATGTCACAAATGAGGAGAGTTCTGCAACTAAGAATCCCAAACATAAGTGCCAATTATTATGAGAAAAGAAAAAGAAAAAGTGGGGAATATAGTGAGCTTTTTGGAATGTTGAAGGAGAATTTGGAGCACAACAAGGAAGGTTTAGATTACTTTAGGAAGAAAGTTGAAGAGGAGGAAACAGGAGCTTACTCTGGAGTTGAATGTCTTCAATTGTTAGAAGCAATGCTTGATATGCCAGAAATTGGCATAGATAGAACTATTATCGGTCGAGCATGGAGCAAGATGGTATCTAGTGGTGATTATCTTAAGGGTTTTGTAATGCTAAAAGACATCGAGATGAAAACAACATATGTTCGTAGCCTTGCAGATGCTTGATATTGATATAGTATTATGCTTGCACATTTTTTTTTGTTAAATCTTTTTGACACTATATTTTGAAGTCAAGACTGATAAACAAAATTTAATTTTGGTTAGATTATGTTGGTACTTTGTTTAATTTGGATTAAAACTTGTGTAATGCTTGTTTTGGATGAATGGTGATAACTCTTTTTTACATGAGTTTGAATTATGTTTCATGTTTAGTTCTTGTTTATGATGAATGATGATTATCCTCTTTTATGTGTGTTTGATATATGCTCGTTTTATATATCTCTAAGTAGAATTTGTTATGTTATAATGTTTTATTTCTATAATGTAGATGGTGAACTCAATCATGGAACTATTCATATACTTGTGCAAGGAACAAAGAAAAGTTTATGATTATGGCAATGTCATCTCTTTTATGGCTTAAAGAATCTGAAGGAAGTAATGGTACTCGAAAAAAGATATGTGTCTCGTCTCTTAGTGGTAAATCTTACATGGAGGAGTTGCTGAAAGGAGCACCTATTGTAATGTATGATCTACTTAGAATGGACACTCATGCCTTTACTCAATTATGCTCATATTTCAGAGAGAATGGATTGCTTACTGATAGCAAGCATTTAGATGTTGAAGAGAAGGTTGCAATGTTTTTGATGACAATTGGTCATGTTGAATCAAACCGAATGATTAAAAATCGGTTTCAACATTCCGGACAAACTATTAGTAAGTATTTTCACGAAGTGTTGAAAGCAATGTTGAAATTCTATAAAGAAATGATAGTCCCGCCAGCATTTGACAAACCTATGCCACCAATTCGAACGCATCAACGCCTTCGGGAAGGACCATTTAAAGGAGCAATTGGAGCATTAGATGGTACCCTAATACATGCAATCGTTCCACCAGAAAAGAGAATTTCATACCGAGGAAGAGGTGGGAAAGAATGTTTTCAAAATGTCATGGCTATATGTGATTTCGATATGAAATTCTTATATGTAGTAGCTGGGTGGGAAGGTGTAGCTCACGATTCCAGAGTGCTATGTGAAAGTATTCGTAACCCGGCATTTAAGTTTCCACTTCCTCCTCTAGGTAATTTATATTAATTTTATTTAAAATTTCTTATTCTTATCTAATTAATGAATAATTATAACTAGTGTATTGGTCATGATTTATTTGTCTGGCTTCTTTGTTGTAGATAAATATTATTTATGTGATCTTGCTTACTCCCACACGAGGGGTTTTATGGCTCCTTATCGGGGTCAAAGATATTGGTTGTCAAGTTGGAGATCCGGTCCTGCGGTTAGTAAAGAGGAAGCATTCAATCGTGCTCATGCTCGATTACGGAACGTGATCGAAAGGAATTTTGGTGTATTGAAGAATAGATTTAAAATATTAGAAAGAATGGCATCTTATAGCTTGCGTACTCAGACACATATGGTAATTGCATGTATGACGGTTCATAACTATCTTCGTCGGTATTCTCTTAATGATGAGTTGTTTTCGCAATATAAGATGATGATTTTGTGGTTAACGACAACGAAGATCCGATGCTTCCTTCCGAAACATTTAGGCCTCAAGATCAATTTGCAATGGTCCAGCTTCGTGAGGAAATTGCCAACAAACTAGTTACTCTTAACAACAATTAAGGTTCTTGTGTTTATGTTTGTCGTGAATTTAAACTTTTGTTTGGTAGTTTTGGATTTGTTAACATTATTATGTTTTTATCATGAGGAATGATGATGAATTTTATCATTAAAATGAAAGAAACATATCTAAGGGTAAAATAGACAGTTGTAACATAAAAAGCACTTTAAAGTGAAAAAACAAACACATAGCACTTCAAAATAGCATTTTAAAGTGCCTAGAAAACAAACACACATCACTTCAAAATAACATTTGAAAGTGCAAGCACTTTAAAGTGATAATCACTATATAGTGAAAAAAAAAAACACCCTCTAAGCCTCTAAGGCTAGCTCTTAGAGCATCTCCAATATTGGGTGTTAAAAATCATATGTAGAAGTCTTATATAGACTTTTATTTACGGGGGTTTATATCTGTTGCAAAAATAAGATCTTTTTTCTCATGAACCGTCTCCGGTTGTGTATGTCTTATTTTAGAGTTTCATATGTTGATAAGGAAGAAAAATTATTTCCTTTTTTTCTATTGGTTTAGTATATTTTCTTAAAATAAAAGTTAAAAATAATTGTTAAAAAAGTGACATGGAGGTCTAATCGAAGTCTAGTTAAGACTTTCTCTAAGACTTCTAAATTGACATGTCATAACTCCTAATATGTAGGATCTAACCATTGGAAATAAAAAAATTTCAAATATGAGGTCTAAAATCCTAGGTGACATAAAAAAATCTACACTTTTGAATATTGTTGGAGATGCTTTTATGAATGTTCACATCCATTACCTATATTTGCTCCACCTAGGAAATTTTTTTACTAGGTCCTGTGGATAGGGCTTCACATGGTATGGTTTGGTTTTTGACCCAACCATAACCGATAGTCTCAGTTTTTCAGTTTTGAAAACCGATGATTACCATTAAAAAATTCGATTCGGTTTTGAACCGAGCATGCTCAGTCCGGTTTAACCAGCCGGTATTGGTAAACCGACAAATCATTTTTTTTTCTATCTTCAAAGACTTAAAGAGTTCTGGATATGTTTAACCATGAAATCAAACTGCAAATCATTATGTACAAGAAAACCTATAAGAACAACAATTACTGCAACAATAATTGCTCAACCATCTTAGCTTCTAACCCCTGGTTATTTCTTCCGATAAGATTCATCAGAACAAGGCTTGTCTGATAGCAAACGGGTATCAGGTGAACTTGAAATTATGAAGAAATGGCCATTCATGCCTTTAATCGAATAGCTTATGAGTGTTTGAACTGGTGGTGATCAAGAGAAGAATTGAAGTTGTATATGATTGCTTGTATAGCTCATTCCCTGCAGATAACTCAACATTTTGACAAGTACCCAACACCCCTAATCAGTAATCATACACAAATTAAGTTGAAACAGATCTGACTTGAAATTTCAGACAGGAAGAGAAGGTTAAAAAACAAACCTGATGATGTTTGATGGTGTTATCAGTACTTATACGCATCCATTTACTTTCATCGCTTTCATGGATGACTTAAGAAAAGGCTGCAAAACGTTAAACCAAATCAAAATCAAGTTATTGAATCGCCAAATGAGAACCAAAAGCCAATAAAGATATATAGAGAGAGTATTGCAAAGCCAAATCAAAAGAAAAAATAGATAGTAGAGAGATTGAAGAGTTTACATGTGTTGAAGCGAAGATCTAAAGAGGAAGAAGTGGGCTTGACAAGGATCGAATGCAAATCAGGATCAGGAAGAGCAGGAAAAGAAATGAAGAAGTGCAGAGATAAGGTTTTGTAATTGACACTTAATAACCAACCTAATTATACTAAACAACATCAATTGCTGAAATGTACATACTTCACATAAAAAAATACCCAAAAATCCAAACCCAAAATTAAACCCAATCAAAATTCAAAATTAAAACAAACCCACATCTCAAAACCATATCAATACATAACAAATGCAAATCAATCCTTAGATTCACCAAAAATCCTCCAAAAAATAAAAAAATCATGAACAAACCTAATACACATTAGGTTTCACTGAATCTAACACAAATCAAAACCTAAGGCTAATCATATTAAAAGAAACAAAAATCATACAAATCCGAGAGTAACTAAACAAGATCTTCATATCGAATCACACAAACAATTATAAACTACAAACAAGATGATCTTCATAGTAAAGTTATTATACCTCTAGATCTTAGAGATCAAGTGAAATTGCTTAAGCAATTGAATGTCCTTCTTAAAACCTTGTCAACAAACAAAAAATTTTTTACTAAAACCAACAAATAAACAAGCGGAACAAGAAAGAAAAACAGAAAAAGAGATTATTTATTTTTTTTGCAAACTTTAACTTTACCTGTAGAAAATCAAGCACGGGAAAGATTGAAGAAAAAATGGTGGTGGGTTCTCAAGAGAAAGATCAAAGAACGATAGAAAACATCATACATATTTCTCTCGAAGGTTTAATGGTGGTGGGTTTTCAAGAGAAAGATTGAAGAGAAAGTGGTTTAGAGAAAGATTGAAGAAATGAAGAGAAAATGGTTTGAGTTGATGTTGTTCTCTCAAGCTTAGATCATGATGGTGGTGTTTTTATGATAGCAGAAGTGAGAGTGAAATGGAGTGAAGGTGAGGGAGAATGAGAAAGCGAAAAGAGAGAGCTAGCGGAGAGAATAGGTTGGTTTCTCTTTCTACTTTGAAAATTTATACAAAGAGATTAGGGTTGGAATTTTATAATCTAAGATTTATGGTTAAAATTACAAAGATCTAACGGCATATATTAATCGATTTAAACTGAATCGGTTCGGTTCGATTTTAGGGGTCAACCAAAACCGAACTGAGATTAGCCAGTTTTTTTTAATCCAGAACCATTAATTATCATTAGATTTTTGGTTCGACTCAGTTCGATATATTTTCGGTTCGATTCAATCCGGTTTTATCGGTTTTCTGTGCAGCCCTACCTGTGGAGATTCTATTTTTTTGTATGAAACGTATAATTATTATGCATTTTAAGGATTTTAGAATGTAATAGAATAAAATAGGAAAATGGGACCAAATTTATAATACATGTCAACATTAAATTAAAAACACATTATCATTATGTGTTTTTCCTTATTTATAAGGCATAATCATTTTTTGCGTTCAGAGATGTGGTTCACAGAGGGATTCAAGTAAAATAGAGAATCCCTTTGTGAACGAGGACTTTTCGTCACACTTTTTAGTCTCCATGTTAGCACGTGAACATCCATAAAAGCTAGCCTAGGAAAAATAGTCTGGGAACCAACCGATTATAACAGTTTTAAAGCGGATTATGATGCTTCATTTTGTAAGTTAACTAAATTTGGAGGATTCTGAGAACTAAATTCATCAGCATCACCGGCACCATAGATGTTGGGCAAGTGGAATGCCTAGCAGCTGGTGAAGCAGTCAAATGGGCCATCTCTTTGGGATACAGAAGAGTTATCTTTGAGATTGATTCTGAATGCTTGGCAAAAACATTATCTGGCGCAGTAATCAGATATCTTGGCGTCACAGAGGCATAGTAGAAGATATTGCTTTTTCTTTGAACTCTTTAAAAAATTGGCGTATTCAGCACATTAATAGGTTAGCTAATAGTTGTGCTAGACAGTGTCATCCAGCCAGTTTAATTAATAAATGTCCTTTTTTGCATTAATAAAAACGAAAGGAAAAGAAGAGAACCCTAGATGAAAAATAATTCATACATTAGAGCTTGTAGGTTCCAATCAATATCCATAAATGGTACACTAGATGTTGTAAATTGTGACTTGTTCATAACAAGAGATAAAGCTAAATTACCATAATTAGGTTGTGATGGAGCTGCTAATAACCGAGAATGACTCGGCAATTTGAGTCAAGATTCTGAAGCATGAGATGTAAACGAGAAACGAATGGACCACCGCACCTTACCTGGTCACAATCAAGCCAGATGGCCAAAAAATAAGATAACTTAAACCGTCGGTTCAGAATTATTGAATTTACCCACGGCAGATCCATCGGATAGACATTGGGTGGGATTCCACTTGCTTCTCTTAGTCAAATGTTTGGTAATGCATATATTTGCATGTCTACAAAAACTATACAATCTATAAAGACGTAAAAACCAACAGAGAAACTTGAAGTTACTATTCCAATTTCCCAGGAACAAGATGTTACAGTGATCCAACTCCGCACAAAAACTGAAGATGACATCGAGATCTTTTGTAAATTATAAAAACAATACCCAGATACATTATGAAAGTAACAACTGCTCAAAAATTCAAATCAGAAAATGGTCAAAACGCATGGGATCAACCAAAGAAGAAGGCGAATTGGTTCATGAATCACAATCAGTCCCCATGAATGGTGTACCGTCCCCACTGCCTCGCTGAGTCATATATCTGCAAACAGAAAACATGGGTTATCAATTACCAGAACATAGAAGAATTTAACTAAGAAAAATACACACAGACAGACGCCTATGTCTTAGTATTAATATATAATAAACAAAACCATCTTTAAATATGGAGAAAGAGAGAGGGGTACCTCCCATCTTGAGGCAGGGAAGATGTGTTTGTTCTTCTCGTACCAATGCCTCTCAACTACCTTGCCGGCATGTGACTGTCAAATTAATTATGTGAGATTAGTTCACCTTCTAACCAGAAAGCTAATAGTTATATATAATGGAAAAGAATCATATGGCTGTAAGCTTCTACATTTCAAAGTTAATCTTGCTAATTTCTGATTTGCAAATAAGTCCCAGCTGTACACTAATAAAATATGAGCAGTTGAGTAAGATACCTCATCCTTCTCTATAGTTGCATCGGCAATTGTACGAACGTCCTCGTGAACATCAAAATGGAAAAGCTGTGAAAAAGAAATACAAAGGAAGAACATATGAGTCTGTGATTAACCCGCTAGGTTACCACTTATTTAACAAGCAAACCACATTCCTAGGGAAAATAATTGTTTTGTTGACGTATCCGAAGTGTGTCCAGCTTCCTAAAAAGTGCAACGCAGTTCAAAATTTTCTTTCCAATTTCAAAAACTTAGTGGAGAAACAGTGGAGAAATCAGACACATGCATGATCTGTAATACTAAGGCTACTGAACTGTCACAACATAGCAATAAATTAATCTATATGCATATATCCAGCCAGAGGAATAGGGTTGCTGAACTACTTTTCGGTCCAATATAACGATACACTCGATTTGGCGGTTAGCTGCATATGCCCACCCCCAGAAATTCCTAGACTTCTCCATAAACCCACAACAACATTTCAACAAGAAATTATCCCCAAAGTCTAGAAGTACATACCGGTCCACTTTTGCCCCTTGCTTTATTGATGATTAAATCATAGAAACTGTGTTGCTGATTTCGGAAAATACACATAAATGGACAAACCATAAGTACGCACACTCAGATCAATAGTCAATAAGAAAGCGTCAACTCTGAATCTTTAATAAAGAACTCACGTGAGGAATGATCAAATCTTCTTTAACATATAGAAGGTTCTCAACCGAGGTAGTTCGAATCTCTCGGAACTCAGGTGCAAGTTGCTGCTGAACAGCTCGTAGAAACTCTCCAATAGAATCACCCTTGCGTACCTGTAAAACACAACAAACCACAAAGAAAGCTAATAAGAAACGCTCATAACTGTGCCAATCTAGGGAATGATAAAAAGAGAATATTTTCTACTAGCCTGAATAGTTCGCCTATGACCGGCACCATCCCAGTAACTGTAAGTGATTTGAAGAGGTTCATCTGAAAAGGACAAGAAACAATTAGGACACTTTTATTTTCATCTACTAGTGTGAGTAACATATACAGTAAAAAGAGCGTTACTTTGAATTCTTAGCTGCTCAAGGTTCCATTTCTTCTTTAATCTTTCTCGCTCAGCCTGTTCTTCTGCCTCCCTCTCGCTAAAAATTACCCATTACACCAGTAAGTTGAAATGATAACCCATATGCAGAAGGAAATCGAAACCTACTTTCATGTTGCGAACTATATCAAGTGTATAATCACATCAAGAACCAGTTACGATACCTATCTGGCAGAAAGCTTGTCTCAACTGTAGGATCCTTACCCAGTTTCCCATTCCCATGCTTCTTTGATTCTTCGTTTTCTGCAGAGGAGAAGCTTTGAGTACAAGAACCAGAAAAATTTATAGATAAATGTTTAGGCTTGAAAGATATTTAACAGCAACATAATCCAAGATCACAAATTTAACGATCCAATACATCTTACTGCAACATTTCTATCACTAGTACTTCTTAAAGCACTCTACAATCAGTGCATATTACTGCACCGCATACGAAAAAATAAACTTTTGTGTCCTTTTGAGTTTTGAGCATTGAACATTTTAGACGGTGAAAATCTTAAGGGCCAACTAGACAAATTCTTTTATAGTAAAAGTCATGGTTATCCCTCCCACGTCAAGAAACATCCACAATATTATAGTCGGTTCAAATGGTTCTTAAGTAATTTGAGAAGAATGACTTACTATTATTTTCTGCCTCATCCTCATCACTTTCATTTTCAATATCATCTGTAAAAGAAAGCCGTGGGTTTCCCTTAATTTTTCGCTTCTTATTACGCTTTTGTTGTTGAAGTTCCTCCTCCCTAATACACACAGAGGTGGAAAGAAAAAAAAATACCAACAAAGGAAAATTACAAACAGAAAAATATTCATGAGTCATAACTAAACCATCATATACTGAAAAGATCAGTTGACGTTTGTTACAGTTTTACTCACTCTTGCTGCAACTTTTGAAGTTTTTCTTTCTCTTCTTCTTCAAATTTATTCCTAATATTTACCCTCTGTCAAATCTCATAAAAACAAACAATTACTTAAACTGAACGGAACTTCGAAATAAAAAATGTTAAAAACTTGAAAATGACAAAAGAGTACCTTCTCAACGTATTGCTCTCTAGTGACTAATCCAACAGTTTCCTTCTTAAATGCAGTTTCAAGAATCTGAAAAAACAAAATTTCAATAACAAAGTCAATTCATTTCTCCCAAAATTATGCATTATAAAGTATTTATAGCTAAAACTATATCAAATTTAATTCAACTCAAAACCCTAAAACTTCACGAGGGATCATGATTCTGTATTTACTGTCCAAAGAGGTATACAACAAAGAACCCTAGATAGAAATTTCTAATTTAAAATTTGATAATGCCCTAATAATGAAATTTGGGTTTATATGAATAAGAATAAGTACCTCAGAAGTACTAGAACCGAATTGGAGTAGACCAGATTGACCACCAGAAGAAGCAGATTTATTCTTGAGTTCTTGAATTTTCTTTCTCTCTACTTCTCTCTGTTTCTCTAATCTTCGTATCCTTACCGCGTCTTGGGCCGTACCCACGTATCCATCACCCATTCCAGCCATTTTTGTTTCCCTCTTTTTCTTGTATTCTCCTCCCCGAGATTTTGTTGAGGGGAATTGATCTGTAGTTCTGTACTTCTGTTCTTCTTCTCCTTAATATGTAGAACCCTAAAGAAACGGTGGACGTGATTGTTGCACCCTTATAGCTTTTATGGGGTGTCCTCAATCCTTATAGCACGACATCATAGATTCATAAGATTCATAACATGTAAAAATATAAGAGTAATTTTGTATTTGGGTCGTAAGTTTTGGTATGATAGAGTGTTTGGGTCGTAAATTTATCCAGTGGTGTGTTTGGGTCGTAAGACTGTCAGTCAACGTGGTCAAAATAACCGGCCGTTAGACCCAAATTTTACAAGTTTGTCATTCCGTTAACATACATCACTACTCGCCGTTTTTTTGAAAAATAGCCAATTAATTGCCGATTAATCGGCGATTAATCTCAGAAATCGTCAATTAATCTCTGAAGCCTTTTTCTATTTCTGTTTTCCTGGGTTCGAATCGAGAAATTCAGGGTGTTATAGCCGTGAATGGATTGAAACGGTGAAGAATAGATGAGGCGAAACTGTTGGTTGTGGTTTTACAGCAAGAACAAGAAATAGAAGAATTTTGGGTTTGGTTCGATTTTAATGTGAATCTCAGTGACAAGTCATGGCAGTGAATCTGAGTTAGAGGACATTGATCGAAGTGAGGCAAATTTGTAGTTGTTGTTGCTCGAGTTAATGTGTGGTTGTGCCACTGATGATTATGGAAGAAAGACTTGAATTTATTGAATGGGTTGAGTCTGTTTGAACAAGTGAGGAGGAACTATTGGATTGACTCGTAGACGGAAAAGTAGAGAATGAGAAAAGAGCAATAGGAATGAATGGAGAAAAAAGAACAAGAAGCTTATACTCTACGGCAGACTTGGATTGAATTTATTGCCGGAAAAAAAAGGGTTGCCAGCGGTGATTCCTGGGTTTGTGTGGAGAGGATTCTTTATGAATGTTGTGTAAAATGACTGCAGGGAAGGATTGTGAATGATTGAAAACACCAACAGCACCTGCCGGAAATTCCAACAGAAGATGCACTCGAAGTGTTCGCTGAAATGGCTGAGTGAATAGCCGAGAATGGTTTGAGGATGCCTATCAGTTTCACAAGACTGACAAGCCTATTTGATTATTTAGAATTCTGTTGGGATTATTAACTCGTGGGCTCTATCTTAAAATCTGATTTTTGGGTTAGGATTGAAGTGTTCGCTGAAATGGCAAACTTGTAAAATTTGGGTCTAACAGCCGGTTATCTTGACCACGTTGACTGACGGTCTTACGACCCAAACACACCACTGGACAAATTTACGATCCAAACACTCTATCATACCAAAACTTACGACCCAAATACAAAATTACTCAAAATATAATCCAATCCAGAACTATGGTCTAATCATCACGATTTATAAAGGGATACCATTATTAGCGGGATGGTACCATCTGATCGATTATATAGTCAGAAGCGTTTAAGATTTGTTTATCCTATATAAAATGATATCAGCCCCGTTAATAATAATATCCCTTTTATAAATCATGTTAATCATATGAGGTCAGCGTATTTGTGGATTGGACCTGATCCGGTTTTTATGAGCAAGGTTTTATATTACAGTCTTTGGGATCACAATCCAAAATACAGTATTTCCAAGATGGGACTCATTAGCTGGTTCATAATCACAATGTTTATAAGCTATGCAACAAGCTTTGCAACCTATGGAGACGGATATAGACTTCGCAACAAACTTTATGTTGGAATAATATGTATTATAGTATATGCTAATAATGATCTCTATCACTAAGTCACTCATGTCTTATTTTCTCCTAAGCATACAAGATTTTTATCATTCGATTCTTCAAACACTTTAAATGCGAACAATGAATTCACATATCTTATTATTGTGGCTAAGAGATTTCCGCCAATGAATCAAACATCAAAGAAACGACAATTTAAACGGGTGCATTGAGGCGAGGTAATCCTCTTTTCTGAAAACTTTAACTTCCCGTCACTGGTGCAAAACGAATTCGGAAGAAAGTCTAGCCAAAATACAACAATACCTTTGATGTTAACTTGCACTCGAATAACATCAAAAATTCGAACGCAATTAAGTAGCACAAAACTCTCAACTTAAGACTCTGAATGTAAGTTTAATTTTTGAAACAATAATGGAAGCTTTTTCTTGTTGTTTTTTTTTTCCTGTATATTCTTCTTGTTGATTAAAACGGGTTTTAGAATCCTAAGTTTATTTGGTATCGATGGTTAAAACAACAGTTGTGACTAAACTTGATAGGACATAACTATTGGACCAAATACAATTTCTATTCACCATGGGAAAATGGATTTGGGGGCCCTCCAAAAAATCCTTATTTCCTACAATCCCCCACGTGAATAAAATTGTAATCACATAAATTGGAAATGCTTAAGTCTATTCCTATACTCTAATGCAGACACTGGAGAGTTCGTGTGCGGAATATCACTACATCGAGAAAGATAGCTTTTGGCTTTGAATCTTCCTTAGTGAATACCTACCGGGATTACTAGTTGCTCAGTGGACGCGATGTGTTGAACTGCTCAACTTTATAATGTAAGTCGATACAATAAATATCACATAGCTTATTTCCTTACTTTATTGGTTCTCGGTTATGTCCATTTCGGCCCTGAACAATCTTGGAATTCATGAGTGCTTTTAGAGTAACATAGCCTTATATTTATCACGGAAGTGGCCCCACTTCTAACTCATATAGGTGATCTCCAATTTTAAATTATCCTGCCATACTTTTCTTAGTTTGACTAAGCTATAGGAATCATTAAGAAAAATTCTCAACCTCTCACTTGAGAGGTGATAATGTTTCATCATATAAATGGGAAAGAGATTAATCTCTCTTAGTGTCTCTGGCGAGTATTTTACAACTTAGTTTTCCCTTTGAACCTAGTCCATGGGATCTCCAATCGCTAAGTTGGGTTACCGCTGTAAATTATTCTTTATTTATAGGCAATAATCTCATTCCCCTCGATGATGCAATTACTAACTCTTTGGATAATCCTTTTGTCAATGGATCCGCTAGATTATCCCTGTAACATATATAAATCATTGTTATTATTCCACTAGAGCGTAATTGTTTAATGGTTTTATGTCTTCGACGAATATGTCGAGACTTGACATTATACATTTTTATTATGAGCCTTTGCTATAAATGATTGACTATCACAATGTATGTTTATTACTGACACGTGCTTAGGCCATATTGATATGTCATCAAGGAAATTTCGAAGCCACTCTGCTTCTTCCACTGCTTTGTCTAAAGCAATAAACTCAGCTTCCATAGTTGATCTATGTTTGTTTGGATGATTTCCATGATATGGCAGCCCCACCCATAGTAAATACATTGCCGCTAGTAGCCTTAGTATCATCAGTGTCTAAGATCCAATTTGCATCAATTTATCCTTCAAGAACTGTGGATAAGTTGTATAATGCAAACCATACTCCTTTGTATGTCTTAAGTATCTCAAAACTCTTGTTAAGGCTTGCCAATGAGTTTCACTAGGGTTACTTGTATACCTACATAGTTTACACACTGCACATGCTATGTTTGTCCTAGTACAACCCGTTAGATATATAAGACCTCCAATTACTCGAGAGTATTCAAATTGGTTAACTCCCTTGCCCAAATTGTTTTTAAGATAAACATTATGATCTAACGGTGTTCTCACCGTTTTCTCGTCATCCTTGTCAAATTTTTGCAAAATTTTCTCAATGTAGTGTTCTTGAGATAATTTAATCCCTTATCTAGTTCTAGAGATTTTAATTCAAAGAATGATATCTACTTTGCCTAAATCTTTCATATCGAAATTTTTAGACAACATTTTCTTTGTAGACTTAATAATTTCAGGATTGTCACCAATTATTAACATGTCGTCTATATATAAATATATTATCACTATCCCAGTGGGTGTGACTTTGATGTAGACATATTTGTCGCACTCATTAGCATTAAACCTATTAGATAATATGGTTTTGTCGAATTTTCATGCCATTGTTTAGGTGCTTGCTTTAACCCATAAATCGATTTCACCAACTTATAAACTTTCTTTTTCGTTTTCGGGTGTCACAAACCCTTCAGGTTGCTCCATGTAGATTTCTTCTTCATCTCCATTTAATAAGGCAGTCTTAACATCCATTTGATGTTCATCCAGGTTATACAGTGCTGCAATTGCAATGAGCAATCTTATGGATGTAATCCTTGTAACAGGAGAGTAAGTATCGAAATAATCTACCTTCCTTTTTACTAAAGCCCTTGACAACTAATCTTGCTTTATATTTATCTATCGTTCCATCAGCTTTAATTTCCGTTTGAAAACCCATTTATTATCCAAAAGTTTACAACCTGGAGGTAGATCCATTAACTCCAATGTGTGGTTTTACATGATGGAACCGATTTCACTATCTTAGGCTTCTATCCAGTATGGAGCTTCTGGCGTATCCATAGCTTGTTTATATGTTTGAGGCTCATCCTATAACATACATGTTACAAAGTCAGAACCAATTTTTTTTTACAACTCTAGCCCTCTTGCTTCTTCGCGGCTCATCAACAACCTTTTCGGCTTGTTTTGTAGGCAATTGCGAAGTAACATTGTTTCCATTTTCAGTAATTGCTTTCCTTTTCAAAGGATTTCTATGATATGGTTTACATGGAAACATATTTTTGAAGAAAACTGCATCCCTCAATTCTAAAATTGTATTTACATGGATTCTTTGATGTCAAAATTTTGAACTAAAAATATGTAGGCACTAATATATTCAGCATAACCTATAAATATGCAATCCGTAACTTTTGGTCCTATTTTAACCTTTTTAGGAAGTGGCACTGTAACTTTCGCCAAGCACCCCCACACTTTGACGTATCTATAAGAAGGTGGCATTCCTTTTCATAACTTGTAAGGGATCTTGTCCTTCTTCTTGTGAGGGCACTTATTGGGAATATAATTCGCAGTAAGTATCGCTTCCCCCTATAAGTTCTCGGGTGCTCAAAATTTCTCAAAAGAGCATTCATCATATCTTTCAATGTTATATTCTTGCGTTCCGCAATTCCATTGGATTATGGAGAATATGGTGGTGTTACTTGATGAATGATTCCACTCTTTTCACAAAGTTCTTTAAGAGGAGTCACGTGCTCACCACCTCTATCACTCTTGACCATCTTAATTTTTTGACTAAGTTGATTCTCAGCTTCATTTTTATCAAGTTGGAATTTTTTAAGAGCTTCATTTTTACTTCTCAATAAGTAAATTTGACAATACCTTGTACTAGCATCGACAAAAGTCATAACATACTTCTTCTCGCCTCTACTTGGAACTATCTTTAAATCACACAAATCACTGTGTATCAAATCCAAAGGTTCTGTAATTCTCTCAACGATGGGATATGGAAGCCTTGCAAACTTAGATTCAACACAAATTTCACATCTTTTTGTGAAGTTTATATCAAACTTGGGTAACAATTCCATATCTATCAGTCTCTTGAGAGAACCATAATTAACATGACCTAATCTTTCATGACAAATTGAATTAGATTCTGTCATGTATAGGGAAGAAGTATCTCTATTTGCTTCTGACATAATTTTCGTTGCATTTGCTTTGAAGAGTCCTTCACTAAGGTAACCCTTTCCCAAGAATACATTGTTTTTAGAGATAACGAAGCTATTTGAAAAAAACTCTAACTTGAAACCATGTTTCATAAGTAAATACTAAATTTTTGTGTATATCGGGAACATGTAGCACTTCTGTCAAAGTAATTTTCTTACCGGATGTAAATTTAAGCACTACATTTCCCATGCCTTGAACTGTTGAAGTCGCGGAATTTCCCATGTATACATGTTCGCCATTCTCAATGGTTTTATAAGTAGAAAACATAAAACGATCAAGACATACATGTCGAGTCGCTCCGGTATCAACCCACCAATCATTTGGATTGCTCACCATATTAACTTCCGACACAACATAAATGGTATACGACATACTAGAGCAATCAGAATAGAAACCATCACCGTCTTTCGGAGCATCATTTTCAACTGTCATGGTATCTTATTCGCAGGTATACAATGAGTAACATGATTTGTACAGTAACAGTTTTAATAATGCGATGACAAGAATAATACTATATTAATAGTAATACTTTCAGAAACTATGTTTTAAGATTGTCAGACTATTGGTAATGGTAAATAACTAACTCGTACTAGATTAGATTCTTAGCAACTGTTAAAACAGTTGGTACATGAAGTTACTGTATGTATTTCAAATGCATAACACTAGATGATTATCTAAGTTACACAACCTGCAGTTGGATCACGATCTAGCTACTACCTTAACTATTCACAACAACCAATTAATTGACACAATACGAAGGCACAATAAGTACCAAACTTAAAGGAATAAATTAAGGAAACTATTTAATAGATTGCAAAACAAAATTTGTGAAAAGGAAACTACTAGGATTGTACAGCAGTATCACGTCAAGTGAGTGATGCAAATATATAACCCGAAAATTAAAGTTAAAGTTTTAAGATTGATGGAATAATATGGGTTATATTACATGCTAATAATGATCTCTATCACTAAGTAACACACGTCTTATTTTCTCCTAAGCATACAAGATTTTTATCGGTCGATTCTTCAAACACTTCAAATGCAAACAATGAATTCACATACCTTATTACAATGGCTAAGAGGTTTCCGCCAATGAATCAAACATCAAAGAAACGACAATTTAAACGGGTCTATTGAGGCAAGGTAATCCTCTTTCCTAAAAACTTTAACTTCTCACTGGTGCAAAACGAATTCGGAAGTAAGTCTAGCCAAGATACAACAATATCTTTGATGTTAACTTACACTCGAATAACACCAAACAATCGAACGCAATTAAGTAGCACAAAACTCTCAACTTAAGACATTGTATGTAAATTTAATTTTTGAAACAATAATGGAAGTTTTTCTTGTTTTTTTCTGTATATTCTTCATGTTGAGTAAGACGGGTTTTATAACCCTAAGTTTATTTGGTATCGATGGTTAAAACAACAGTTGTGACTAAACCTGATAGGACATAAATATTGGACCAAATACGATTTCTATTCACCATGGGAAAATGGATTTGGGGGGCCCTCCAAATCCTTATTTCCTATACTTTAAAACCTACAAAGACGGATATAAAGTTTGCAACAAGCTTTGCAACCTACGAAGATGAATATAGATCTGCCCATAGGCAATCCCTATTACATCAGGTATTTTCCCTTCCCTAAACATGTTATCTGAATAGGTCTTAACCACATTCCAATTTATTATGATAACATACCACAATTAGCGTTATAATCGAATGCATATTTTTTCAAACACTTAGATTCTAAAATTTATAATTTAAATGTGATAATACAAATATTTGAAACACCAACATGAGTTCCAGTTTATATTACCTTTTGAATCAAAAAGATATCGTGATAAAATAGATCATGCAGTTTCTCAAGCAAGTGAACTTTTTAAAACAACCTATGTATAACTGCAGCAAATTTTGATGCAATATCAAGAAAATATAAAAAATTATATAACATTATTTAATTAGAAATTTTATATGAACACAATAACTTAAATCATTGTTAGATGATCGAAATAATGGATAATGCTTTTGTTTAACATAACACGTTGTGTAGTGTTTAAAAATTATGGTGAAATATGTCAATAAATATATATTGTAACTTTTTTATATAAATAGCTTTGGAACCGCTTTATTTTTATTTATTTAGGGAGGCTTAGAAAGTTTATAATTTCAACAATTTAAAGTTCACCTTATGCAAGATAATCGGGATCAAATAATTCTATAATTTTAGGAAAATTATTAATGAAGAGTATTAATTTAATAGGTGGTAGACTATGCATAAAAGAGTTTCTATCTCTTACAACAAAAATCCTGGCTATAAAAAAGATGCACAAAACCTCAAAAAAATAAAAAAACTCTTTAAATTATCCTTGTCAATCTAAGTCAACCCACTACCACCAGCACCAACATCGCCTCCACTTCCTCCACCAACATTATAACCACCACTACCACTACAATTGCCACCTCCACTACCAGCCCACTACCACCATCATTAATCTATAGCCACCACCATAGTCGCCACCACCTCCGTAGCCGCTGCCACCACCAACAGCAGCATCAACGTGTGAACTACCGAGTCAGACTTAAAAAATTTCTAGTTAGATCGAGTTATTTCTTAGTTATACTTTTTCTTCTTCTTTTAGACAGTTGTTTCAACATATGTCTCACCCAATGTAGTTAATTTCGGCCGAAACAACCGAAATATCGTCGATTTTTCGGGTTTCGGGGTGAAACCAAAACGAATAATGCCATACCGGTGGAATGATATTCCACCGAAAATATCGGCCGAAATGTACAAAAACCGGTTTTCCCCGATATTTCCGATATTTGTTTCTATCCGTTAGATTAAAATATTTTTTTTAAATCCAACGATCTAGATTCGTTAGAGACAGAAAAATTTAAACCCTAGTTTTTCTCTTCAGCACTTTCCAATTCTTCGAAAGGCTGAAAACCCATCTCAGATTACTTGTCGAATTTGTTCACTCCATCTCAAACTCAGATCCACCACAGCGTCTTCATCCCTCCATTCTCCTTCAAACCAACATCACCTCCTTTTCTCAAGAACCTTTCTTATCTATCTCCTTATTTCTCGCTGTAAACCCTTAAAATCGAACCACTCCAACCATCAAATCTAAGGCAACAACAATCACCCATCTAGTTCTTGTTCTTTCTCGGAAGTGACAACACAAGCCATAGACTTGAACCCATAGCCATATCGATACCCATCTCTCTTGCTCTTTGTTTGGTTCTAGAACTCTCTTTCTCCATATCAAAGCAAAACCCCGTGTTCTTCTCTGTCTAAAAACCTCATCGACGACAACAAATTTTCATTCACGGCAATCCACCACAGATCCATGTCAACAACACCCATTCTTCCTAGTTTACTGGCAGCGACTTCTTGTTTTCCATGTTCTTTGGCTATAAAATTCAACCCTCGAGAAACTGTGGATAAAAACCACCATCAAACCCATTTTGGCCTTCGAATTCATCTTTCGTCTGAAACCCCACCTCTCAATTCAAGACTAAACCCTCATTGTTGTCTTCCTCTTTCGAATCTGACCACAGACCCATCTTCTTTATCTTGTTCTTGAACTCTCACTGAAACCTAACATAGACAACACCATCTCAATATCCTGTTCAACTCAAAAACATCGCCTCTTCTACTTGGGGTAAACTGAGCCCATGGCTCTGTCGGCAGTAAGAACCTGTCTTGGTCAAATGAAATAAACTAGACCTGGGTTTAATTATAAAGATGGGGTGGCTCTTAGTAATAGTCTGCCCATATAAGGATGTGTTTGTGTTCATCAGTTTAACTTGTATGCTTGCAGTTAAACGGTGAAGTTGTTCTTGTTTCTCTTGTGTTTCCAGTTTGAACTTTGTATGGATCTATATATTTTGGATGAGTACTTGTTTTTATTTCTAAACTTTGTGAAAAAACGTTTGATATAACGTGTTAAAATTTATTTATAATTATAAAATATGAACTAGTATTTTCTTATAAAATTATAGGTATAAAATGTGTGAACCGATATTTCGCCGATATTTGAAACCGAAATATTCCCGATACAACGGTGTACCAGTGTATCGCTCTCGACCGATACAAACCGAAATCCGATATTGACTACATTGGTCTCACCAACAATATGGGTTTCAACGATAATTTTTTTTTAAAAAAATTTAGTTGTACTGTTTTCACCAGCAAAATTTCAATGACAAAGACATAAGCTTACAGTTTTCACCAACAAAATATTGGTTTTAACGTCGTTTCAATTTTGTCAATAATTATTGAAACCAAGCCTGGCTTCAACATGAACTTACTGCATCATCAACATAAATATTGGTTTCAATGACAAAAACTCGATAATATATATAACAGGTGAAACCCAACTCATTTTTAATATAAACTGAACATATCACCGACATAAAATTAACTTCACCGAATTTTGACAAATTCCACCAGAATCAAATTTAACCAGATATAGAGGTACCAATTAATGCTTATGTTGATTTTTTTGTGCCAATAAAAGCTTCGTTTCTTTCTTGTATATATAGATCTGGATTTCGTACTTTGATCACCATTAATTCTTATTTCTTCCGGCTAAATCTTCACAAATACGTGATTTCAATTCGACAACAACAACTTCCCAAGTTTTTGATTAATCCATCTAAATCTCTAACTTTTGCATTGCTAATAATGTCTAAAATTCTTGTAACCTTTCAAATAAGATATATCGATCGATTTGTCGGGATAAAATCCCTAAATGCTTATCTATTATATTCTCTGATAATTTTGATTTCACGGATTCGACTTGAATATTTGCATATTTTTTATGTTTTATATGAGAGAGATATAAAAAGTGATATGATAAGTCTCATTCTAAGATGAATAGCAGGGTAGGCTAGTTTTTTTTTTTAAATGAAATGGATGTAATTTACATATTTTAAAACATTAGGGTTATTATATTACTTCGGGAAGAATGAAGTTTTTAAGGGAAAAACGATTCAGTTCAAAAAAGGCCCAGAATAGACAGATTAGTCATGTTCGATTTAAGGACTAACGAATCAGTCATCTAATTATTTGAAAAGAGGTAGATACCAATTTATCCTTCATATGCACGATATATTGCACGCATTGAGCAATAATAAATTGCATGTAACTAACACAATTAATGAGAGAATGACACGTACTTTTGACCTAAAAAAAGACTGAAAGAGAACATCACTATCACGGATCAAACCCTAGATTTTTGTATCTATTAAAAACAATTTAAATTGTTGTGAGAGTGAAAAGGAAAATAATACATAATTAAAAAACTATCATACCCTAACTAAGATTTTGTGTGAATTGTCGTTCAACAACAATCAGAGAAGAATCTTCACCTAAGAGAGAATAAATCGAACAACTCATTTGAAAGTCAAAAGAAATTGTAAGAAATTTGATGAAAAATATAGTAGCAGTATAATAAACAATCCAACATCATCATCTAAAACAATTCACAAACCAAAATCAGCAATCAACAATTTCAAATAAAAGAAGATCTTTAAACAAACCAATACAACCAGAAAAAGAAGATTCATCAACCAATCTAGTACAGAAATGTAAGATCTAAACTGTTATTTCTTAATTTCTATTTCAACTAGTATGTTGCTTGATATGTGTACATAGTGACGCTTAAGTTATATGCATGAATAAAAGTATATTTGTTTTGTGGGCATGAATGTTGGATTTTATACCAATTTTCGTAGGTGTGTACATAGTTGTATACCAGTGTGCTACTCCATAGACATATGGTTTGTTTTATAGGCATGAATGTTGGATCTTGTACCAATTTTTATAGGTGTGTATATAGTTGTACACCGTGTGATACCTCATGGATATATGGTTTGTTTTGCGGACATGAATGTTGAATTTTATTTCAATTTTTTTAGGACCTCATGGATATAAGTTTAGTTTTGTGGGCATGAATATTGGATCTTGTACCAATTTTTGTAGGTGTGTACATACTTGTACACCAGTATGATACCTCATGGATATAGGGTCAGTTTTCAGGACATGAATGTTGGATTTCTTAGATTTTTGTAGGTGTGTACATAGTTATACACCAACATGTTACCTCGTCAATATAGAGTCAGTTTTCAAGGCATGAATGTTGGATTTGTTAGATTTTTGTAAGTGTGCACATAGTTGTACACCAGTATGCTACCTCATGAATATAGATTCAATTTTCAGAGCATAAATGTTGGATTTTATACCAACTTTTGCAGGTGTATGATAGACACATTTTTATGTCGAAATTGCGCTCGATTTTCTATTTTGATAGTGTTCGATTTCGTACTTTTTATGTTTTTTTTTGTTTTTGTAGGTATTCTTGAGAAATAAACATTTGCGGAAAAATCGGCTCGAAAAGTGATAATGGCACCCGGGAATAATTGATAAAGGCACCCACAAGTTGGATTGGGGGCACCTCCCTTTGAATTTGAATTTACGAAAATGGCGGGAAAGACTTTTCTTACGGGAGAAACTCATGTATAGTTGTTGTTGCGTATTTTTAGTTATTTGGAGTAATTCAAATTCACCCAAAGTGAATTCAACAACCTGGATAACATTAACACACATCACAAAATGTGTTTCAGCCGGAAAGATTGGTTGGCAGAAGTGAATTTGGACGGAAAACCGAGTTCCTCCCTGTTTCGGTTTCACACGTAATTAGAGGATGATTTGAACGTGTTTTATGATTCCTTATCAACATAGAAGACTTCCTAGAGTTTAGTAACCCTATATATATCAAAGAGAAGGGAGGAAATCGGGGACGAGAGGCAGCCAGAGCACCGAGAAAAGTTGACAGAAAAAAATAGTTTCTGCTGCTGCGAAGGAGAAGAAGAAGAACATAAGGCGCTGAAGAACTGTCGCTGATACTGTCCTGCTTCAGTCGTATCTTCAGCTGCTTAGGCAGTCTTAATTCTACTGCGGTATCG